>MU868345.1:3134-31842 GCA_036418205.1 Ostertagia ostertagi | reverse complement strand
GGAAGGGAGTGCAGGGGAGAAAGAGAGAGAAAGAGGAAGGAAAGGGGGAGAGGAGAAATAAAGGGAGAACATGGCGCTGTAATGCGCCGGAGAGGAGGGTATAAGTAAGGGTTGGGGAGGTGGGGGAGGAGAGACAGAGAGAGAACGACCGTTTTCAGGAGGAGGGTCTATATTTATGTTGATGTATTATTTTAACCTAATGTGATGATTGTGTTAACATCCAGAATGGTTACGAAAGCACCAAACGAGCACACTTATGAAGCTGCCGGGCAGCCAGAGTTGGCGGGCGGTAGAGGGGGAAGCAGAAGGTAAGGGAGTAGAGAGAAAGAGGGAGGGAAGGGGAGAGGAGAAAGGGAAGGAGAACATGGCGCTCGCATGCGCCGGAGAGAAAGGGTATAAAGAGGTATAACATATTCAGTAGTGAGGTGGTTAATCGAGTACGTCATGCTGTTATTCCGTGGTTCCCCTTACCCTGTGATGCGCGCGATAGCAGGCGGAGCAAACCTGGTATTTCTATAAAACGATCAGGCCTTATTAGTGTGATTATGGCCGCATAACATCCAATCGATACTTCTCGAGGTAAAACTCCAGTGCATGGTGCAATCCCATATACAGATTTTAAAGGTTGAATGCATATTCTTATAGTTCTTGGCGAGCTGAGTTTGATTTTTAAAACCCAAATTTTAAACGGGTTACAATGAATTCACGATAATATGCAAAACCGCGGGATTCGCGTGAGTTTCAGAGTTCATAAGGCAAGTACTGCGAGCAGTGTGATTGTCAGGTTTAGAAAGCGACGGACAATTTTCAGGCCATTGCGGCGCGGTTGATCCGTGGGACGGATTTGCTGAAACTCAAAACCATCGAAATCAACGCCCTCGATGTAAATTTTCCATGTTCCCATATCATAATCTCTGGAGCAGTATGCAGTGACTTTAGATAGAGCTAAGTTTGCCACTACCAGGCAGTATTGAAGTTTCTCTAAGTCTTACAACTCTGAGAGCTATGGTCTCCAAAATTTTGTGAGTCGGCCTTGAGGACGCTGAAGCTCCAATGCGAGTTTTCGCCACATAAAAGGGAATATTTCCCCAATTTCGTAAGATCTTGAAGACGTTTTGAATAGCGAAGATTGCGCTTTACGGCAGACTCTTTGGATTCTCTCCAAATTCCCTAGTTGAGGAGACATTTGCGTCGAGGATCTAATGAGGACGATTTTTAGCCACTCAAGAAGTCGCTTCTTTCTTCAATTGCAAGTTAATTCGTTGGCAACTCACAAAATGTGTCTATAATAAATTCCTTCAACGTAAGCAATAAGAGAAAGGGGAGTTGTCATCGTACAGGTTCGATTCGGTACAGGCCATGCATCCGACCTTAAGTTGCAGAATCGACGAATGGTGCTCTATGATGATGACCAGTTGACAGAAGCTGTATTGTAGTAAACACATTTCGCACCTCCTATAGCCTGAGGAACCGCTTCATTTGCTCAGAGCCTTTCCTTTACTATTGTCGTACTTGCGACAGCATCCCTAACAACAGCGCCATTCTCAACGAGGCATTAAGGGAGAGGGAGCGGGCGGATGATAAGGAAGGCACCTATGGCCCCGTTCCTTGCGGAGATACTATGTAATTCGTTATGTTCCTTTCGAATACGTCCTTCTCTTCAATGTAGAACAATGGGGCGACTGAACTTGCAAGGAATATTTCACACCGTGTTTCTTTTTTACATGGCCCCGTTTTCTGCTGCTGCGCTACACCCTCACACTCCTATCTGCAACACGATGCCAGTGATGATACTGACCACCATGAGTACGACCAACCATATCCCACCCTGTGGAGCATTTTCTCGACAGATATTCACCCTGGTGGGGATAGATAACCAAAAATTCTGGCATGGAAGGTGAAGGCACAGTTTGTAACATGTAGCGCTCCTCCTCCTTCGACACTTGACGAGAATTTTTGAGACAAGGTAGGGTCAAGGTCAACAGTGCGTTGAACAGATTTGGCTACCCCCTCTCCTTCGGAGGCCAACAGTACGACTCCCTGTACTACTTATTATGTCTTTTAATATATTTTCATGCCCATCATTGATGTATGGCCATCAGCGACATGATAGAGGTGATGGACACTGGGAAGCTCCGTGGCACGCTTTGAAGTGCACCGCAGGAGTCATATTGACAAGAAGTTGTACCTAATTAAAACAACAATCTCGAGCTTGTTTTTGTTTGTTGTAACTGCTGTTTTTGACCGCAGTTCGCCTTGCGAACGTTTCATTCTTGTGGAACATTTTTGAGATACAATTCACAACATTTTGCATGGATTTTGGCAGCCACAGGAAACTCTACTTTCAGACCACATCAAAATTTTTTGGAACTCCCGTGAGCAACAATTACCCGCCGTTTTCATTCTACTCACAAGTTTATTAAAAGTCCAGCATAAGCAACAACAAATGCGAAATCAACAAAGCTCTCAACCGGACTTCAGTGATTCTACGAGAATATGCAGAAGCATTTGGTTTCAAGCTCATGGCCCTCATCTTGGGGCAATCTTTTTGCTAGTGTGTAAGCTCCATTGTGAAGTAAATGCACAAGTTTGTGCATCAACTTGTACAGGAGATTGAGCGCTTCCAGACTACGTCGCATGCTTTGAAAAAATCTGGCAAAAAATCAAGGGACTATAAACCTGGAAAACGCGGTGCTTTTATAGCTCAGCCTAATAACAGTGGAGCAATTACCAAACTCTCCGTTTGAAAGTTTATATCCCTTTCCAAATGCGTTATAAAATAGAATATCAAAATTTCAAATTCTTAAATTGTTCCCTTTTTGAAAAGTATTCAAAATTTTGCGGTTATCAATTCTTCAAAAAATCGCCCGAGCTTTCCGTTTTTGTGTATATGCCAATTTTCAACATTTGAGCGTTGATAACATTTTTTATTATCGACTTTTTGCAGATCTCTTACAAGACGTCGTTCATGCTGTAAAACGCTTTTCCAAAACGATTTTCTGCATCTAATAGCTCGTGGTTGGACTATAGAACCGCGGTCCATTTTCGTTGAGCGGCCCGCGAATGCCAAAAAAATGGTGAATCAAAATGGTTCAATCCCTTGTGAATACAAAAATGTTGCATTCAAGTTGGAGCTTCCGAATTTGCTTCATATAGCGCCAATCAATAGTATCGTATCCTTTTTAAAAACCACCAGTAACTATTAATGTCTGACTTTCACGGTAATCTGGCGAAAAGAGGCCGCGATGCCAGATGGGCGTCAATTGGAGTTATCGGGAAAAAATGGATGTCATGTTCGTGATCAGGGCACTCGATAATCCTTATTACATATTCTCCAAGTCTAATTATTCATTTATCCAATTATTTATTCTACTGTTCTGAAGGGCATCAAGGGAGGCTGTTGAACGAGAAGACGCCGGTGGAGTTTAGGCCAGGCTCAAGCGTGCGTTGAGGAATCCTCGACAGGTCAGGGGGGGGGGTCGTATTGGCTCGCTGGGAGGAGGAGATCGGGCCAGTTTGATGCAGTAGGATTATACTCATGGATCGAGTCGATGCCACATCAGAGAATTTCCAATAGCAGTTGTTTCCCCCCACACAAATTCTTCGTGACTTAGAGGTTTCCGTTTTGCAATTCCCACGTTTTGCAAGTCACCTCAGTGTTTTCTCACCACACAAGTTGGAGAGCAGAAGTCGAAATTCGCACGTTTTTCAAGGGATATTTTATCTTGCGAATGAGTCCTCGAATTCGAAGGGATGTGAAGCACACGACGCATCCCAGAGTGGGCCGAGTTCTTGGCGCGCGCTTCAGCTACGGCTCTCTGGATAAAGAAATTCAATTCAGAAAAAATCAAGAAAATTCTCGGTCGTCAGTCTTCGTGAGCGGTCGATTTCCATACCGCTCTTCGGCACTATACCCTTCTGGTACTTTACTGCTATACGAATACATCACCAGCTGTCCGACGACCTCCATATCAACATTAGCATACAGCTCCGATACTTTAGATTGTTCTTGCATGGATTCGATAACGCCAATGCCAGATTCTAGTGCTCCTTCAGCTGGAACGGCTTCTTATTCCGACTTGCTGAAGCAAATCGAAGAAGATGAGGAGAGTGCTCCTCCTTACGTTGAAGTTATTATTAATGTTTTACTTGAAGCGAAAAAGGAAATCTCGGTGCCCAATTGCCGGTGTAACGAAATACTCGTTGAAAACAAGCTACTCAAGGAGGAAAATGAAGCCCTCAGAGCCCAGTTGAAGAATCCTTTGTCTTCAGAGAAAAGGGTGTTGCCGTTACCAAGGAAATGTCCAGTGTCACTTCTGAGCAAAATGCTGGCATAAGATCATCGGAAGTTGATCCGGATATTATGCGTTCAGTGTTGTATCAGGAGTTCCAGAAAGTCAAGCACCTAACTCTGTTGATCGCGCCCAGCATGACATCCATTGTGTCTGCTCTTTTCTGAATTTCTTAGGAATCGAATGTGTCCCTTCCATGGTTTTCCGCATGGGTATCAAGAGTAGGTCAAGGTCCAGACTTTTGAAAGTTGTTCTTCCCAGTAGACGTTTCCAGACAGAAACAATTAAGAGAGCGCCTCAATTACGTTACTTCTCCCAGAAAGGTGTGTATATTAGGGCTTCCCTTACCAAAGAAGAAAGGGCACGAAGGCGTGAGGCTCGTCAGAAAAATGGTGGTTGTAATAATAATACAGTAGTAAATACTGCAGAATGTTTTAGATTAATACTAGTCTATCGAGCCCCAATATGTAATTCTCATAACAGCAGTTTGTTGCGGAAAGTGATCAGACTTCAGCTGCAGTAATGCACCTTCCTTGATTGTGGGCGATTTCAATCTAGCTGATATTAATTGGAATACTGATAGCCACTGTGCCGATTACAACTCCATTTCTAAATATTTTCTTGATATGTTTCGGTCACACAACTTTGTACAATTTGTCAAAAATCCATCCTTGACCTTATTTTATGTAATGATGATCATTTGATTAATGAATTAGTAATGCAGGCTCCAATCGGTAACAGTGACCATGCATCCATTGTTTTTGACTTTGATGTCAGCTCACTAAATGTGACTTCAAAGAGATGGATCAGAGATTTTAACAAGGCCAACTTTGAAGCTATTGGTAGGTATTTGAGCGACATTGATTGGATTGGATCCTTTGCAACTGTAAACACCATAGATGGGAAATACGAACTATTCCTTGCTATACTAAACGACGCTATAAACATTTTTGTTCCATTAGTACACATGTCGAAGAACGCCCGTTACAAAATCCCGCAATATCTCGAAAGAATGCTTTCTCTAAGAAGTCGCCTATGGAAGGATGGTTTCAAATGATTGTGAAGCGAACTGGGAGAGATATAAAGTTTTTGACAAGAAGCTCACTATATCTATGGCTACGTATAATACATATTTAGAAAGGAAAGTAACTGAGTCTTCAGATCCCATTAAGCCATTCACCTACGTCACCAAACGTCTCAAAGGTACAAAGAAGATACCAGCATTACGTGTCGATGAAGCCAAAGTAATTATACGTGATCATGATAAGGCACAGGTACTTGCTGAGTCATTCCAGAAAGTTTTCACAGAAGACAGTGATACTGTTTTGGACGAATTCCCATCGGGCACTTCTTCTATGGAACCATCACTATGGTTTCATAGGGATGAAATATACCGACTGCTGTCAAAATGGCCTAGTTCCTACTCTATAATACCAGATCTCCTACCTATCAATTTCATTAAGAACATTGCACAGTATATAGCTTTTCCACTGGAGCTCCTCTTCAATTTATCGTATATGAGATCTGAAGTTTCCATCTCGGTGGAGGCATTCCTTTGTTGTGCCCATACCCAAGAAACTTCCTTCCAGTGATCCTTCCAATTATCGTCCAATAAGTATTACTTCTACTTTTTCCAGAATTTTTGAGAAAATAGTCAAATCAAGGCTGACAACATTCCTTATGCGTAATAACATTATTCCTCCATGTCAGCACGGTTTTTGTACTGGTAAATCCACGGTAACTGCGCTTCTTAGTTCCCTTAACGACTGGTCTAGAGCCCTTGACACTCGTAAACAAGTTCATGTTGTATACTTTGCTTTTGCAAAAGCATTTAATAGATAACCGTTCTCGAAACTCATCAAGAAGCTGGAGGCTGTAGGGGTGTATCCACTTCTGAATAGCTGATCAAATCTTTCCTCTCTGGTCGCACATATCAAGTTCGTGCTGGAGACAAACTCTCATCTATACATAAGGTTCCCAGTGGTGTTCCTCAGGGTGGAGTATTGTCTCCCATACTCTTTCTTATTTATACCGCGGATATTCCCAATTCTTTGGCAAGATTTCAAGTATCAACTGTAATGTATGCAGATGATATCAAATTGTACAAAGTTATTGAAAGTAAATCTGATTGTGACATGCTACAGGCAGCTATTGATCATATTGTGGATTGGTCTGAGAAATGGAATTTACCTTTGGCTCCGGAAAAAACTAAGCTACTCGGTAATGATGTTATCACCTATAGCTACAAAATTGGTTTCGCACTTGAAGTCTGTTGAAGAAATTAAAGACCTTGGTTTTACGTTCTCCAATGAACTGAATTTTGACGCACACTACAAGTCACTGGTTACAAAAGCAAACAGTAGAGTTTTCAATTTATTCAAGGCGCTCCACACGAAAGATCCAACAGTCTTACTGAAAGCTTATCCTACTATATATAAGCGCGTGTGTGTGTGTTGTGTGTGTGTGAACCGGAAATTCACTAGCTTGAGTCAGACATAGAGCTAGCGGTAGTTCTTTGACAGTATGTTATCGGGTGGGATGGGGACGACGAGTGGCTACGTGATAGAACTGACAACGACTGAATAATATGACAAGAGGGGCTAGAAAGCGAGCACGCCATTCTCGTTTTTGCCGTTCACTTATTGTTAAATAGAGCGTCTACTCTCACAAGTCTTATGTGGGGCGCTCCCCCTGGACCATTGGTGGTACATAGATTGGGAAGCGTATAGCAACGTGAATAATGGCTGATAAGGTGCGCCAGGAACGCTGAGTCGTCGATTATCCGTTTCCTGCTCGCGTTTGACACCTAGAGCAACGCATATACTTACAAGTGCTAATTGTGGGGTGGACGGGGACATTGTTGTTGGGTTGCCAGATAAATGATAACGATGTTTGATAAGAGCCGATAAAGGCGCTCAAACATCCTGAAGTCGTCGAGTTCGCGTTTGCGTGGCTTCGCTGTTGACACCAGAGCAACTTATACTTGCAAGTGTTATGTGGGGTGTACGGGGACATTGTTGGTGGTGCAAGAAACTGATAAACGGATTGATAAGGTAGATAGGGCAACCCAAAACGCACAATTAGTCACTTCCGTGTACGCAAAGCTCGCGCTGACACTCAGCGTTCGTAACTTCTGAGTTCTACGGTGGGTATGAGACGGGGACATTCTTGATAATGATTAAAGTGGTTGCAGTTGATAAGGGCCGATGCGCGTCAAAAACGCTAAAGTCGTGAATCGCGTTACCTGTAGCTCGGCGTTACTAGGGCGTTCAATATTTACAAAGCGTTTATTTGTGTGAGGGGGGCGCGGGGGAATATGTGGCTGCCAGAACTCATAACAATTGGTAGTGCTGATATAAATAAAAGTCGTCCAAATCTCCGTTACGTCACCTTGCAGACTAAAGCGCGTTCTACTCACAAACTGTGTAGGTCGATAGTAGTACAAACAAAGGTACGTGCACATTATTTTCGATATATATATATATATTCAGCTTACTTTATAGAATTCGACTGCATAAACTTTAAAAAACAATTCTCCAGCAAATGATAAGTTTCATTTCTGACTACTAAAAAACCCAAGCTCATTAACCGCTAATCCTTTCGTAGTTCTAAATAATGATGAATGTAAATGAATGATAAGCATTAGATCCTTACTTATGTAAATAGGCATATTTCGGTTTGATTTTGAGACTGACAGCAGTCCCATTCACCGCTAAATTACCTTTATTCAAGAAAAGTGTTGATTTTACAGAGTTGTTATCAATAAACCTACAGCTCAGACGTTATCACGCGTATTCTCGATGAGCTTCAGTGAAACTGTGGAGGGTCTAAACACAGTCAATAGTGAGATGGTTAATGGAGTATCTCATGCTGATGTTCCATGGGTCTCCAATTTCGCTAAAGCTTGCCGTGTATGCGCGCGCAATAGCGGGCGAAGCAGAACTGGTAAAAGCATACGTGAGCCAATAGTTGAATAATGGAACTGCTGTTTTCTCCGCCTATACAGAAAAAGGAAATTGTGTGCTAGAACGTGTACAGAATAACTTCACTTCGAAAGCTCACCCTTCGTTGCTCTGGAATCAGTTACGAATCTTTACCAAGTGCAGGTGAAAGGCGTCGATATTATGCCTTGACGCCTTTAGTAAAAAGAAGATTAGTCAATGATCTCATGATGGCTTTCAAAATTCTGACTAGAAAAGTAGCTTTGAATCCCACAGACTTTTTCACTTTGGTTCGATCTAGGACTAGGGGTAGTACCATAAAAATAAAGACGCTCTGTAGTGAGATCTCAGGTCAGAGCGAAGTTTTTTACAATCAGAGTTCTACTTTCCTAAATAAAATATTCAACCCGAAATGCTGCACTTTATCCCTTGTTCGTTTCGTAAAAGAGCCATTATGTTGATCAATGCGGAAGTTTCTTGAAACAGTATAAGACATGGTGATTGATTAGCTGATTTGCTCCTTTTTGCTTTGTCATAGTGTACCCATCCCATTTCATTACATATTGTACCTATTTCAATGATTCTCTATCGTTTGTTCCCCCATTGTAATCTACTTTGATATGGTCACAACGCCGATATTCTGCGTCTATGAATGAATAAATAAATAAAGGATTCTGATTGGCTCGTGTGAAGTTACACGGAGGGGTTCACCATTCATCAAGAAATGCAATCTTTAGTGCCAAATTCACAAGCATGTAATCGTTAAATTTGAGACACGCTAAGCAGTTTTACACTTTTCGAAAAGAAAAAACACGAGAATTTCGAATCTGCTCCCACTTCAGTATGTAATCGCTCTCAAAGAGCTATAGTTGTTGGAATAACGCTAATGCAGCGAAAAAGTACCTTTTGCAGTACTCGGACAAAAATCCTCAGCGTGGCCATTTTTTGAATTGTGGACGTATACAGCAGCGCCGGCAACCTTTGAATATAGCAATTTTCTAGTTTATGATGACGTATTAATGTGCAGATTTGGATGGTTTGAACGGAGTTATGGCTTTGGAAAGCGTAAAAACTCGTACTCATCGCGATCCTCTTAATTTTGCAAAAGTCCTCAACGTGGCCATTTTTCAAATTGTGCACGTGTGAGGTTATAAAAAAAGAAGCAAGTTATGGCTTCGAAAATGTGAAAACTCGTGCTCATCATGAATTTTCTTCGTTAATTTGTCTAAATTTGTTATTTCTTGAAAAATTTCTGTGTTTTTAATACTGGTTAAGAAAGAGCTCTTTAACAAACTTCCAAATCTGCTTTCAGGGGTAAAAATTCGTCATATTTGATGAAAGTTGTAATCATTTGAATATTTGTTCAAGTTTCAATAGTAGATAAGCTGCCCCACGGTCAACGCAAAGATCAGGCAGCACAGAGCTTGCTAAAGCGTTTAAAGGCAAGATTCATTCAATCTTAAACTGATGAGGAGATTCTACTCAAATGTGGCGTAGGGGTGAGCGGTGGACCGCCAGTGAGAAAAAAGAAAAAAAGTTCGTGAAAAACACAGGTAATACGAGCCTTTTGCTCTATACGTTGCGCAAAGTTCAAAAGGCTGGCAGGGAGGTGAGAGATAATTAAGCGCGGAGCGGTAGAGAAAATCCGAGAAAGAGAGCATAGCAGATCAGCATAGCGATGTAGACAAAATATCGAGCGGTGGGTGGAGCGTGTCGCAACGGGTGGAGCGTGTCGAATCCTTGGCCCTTGCGCAGGAAATGATCTCTTTCCGAGCGAACTTTGGTTTACGTTGATCTGGTGTGGTTTATGTTCGCTCGCCTTCCGAGCCTGATCACGGATATGAAGTTCGTTTTCGGTATCGGCGCTAGTTCACGTCAGTTTCACGCTGTTAACTTATTCCGCCAGTTTTTGTTTTGTGAAAACCCATTTTCAAGGGCTGCTGATGGTCGCGGCGGTGAACATTACGCCAGTTCTAAGGTAAAGCATCACGGAACATATCTGGAGGTTATAATCAAAAATGGAAAATCTTGGCTTGAAAGCGTGAACCACAAATGTCTGCTAACCACAGTCCACCACGCTACCTCTTAAAAAAATCTTTCGCGGAAAATTTTTGCATTCTTACTCAATATGAATGGTTCAGTTGTGATCACTAGACGCAATCTCCGGAAGCTTTACGCTCGAAGGTTCGGTTTCCGAGAGAAACAAACACAAAAGAAAATCTTTTCTATGGACAGTCGAAGGTAATTCGAACGGAGCCAAAGGCGGGACATGGAATAAGTCCGCACTGGGGCGCCTACGTATCCGTATACGTATATCCGCGACGCAATGAAAGAGTGGGATCAAGCGTGCGATTTTGGAGGGTAGAGAAAAATTGATCGATGGAATAGAATGGAATAGAAGTGTGAGATGTGAATGCAATAAATCGAAGGCCAGGCAGAATTTCTAGTGATGGCACTCCAAGAAGCAAGTGAAAGCATCCGCCAGCATTTGTGACAGATGTGCAGCGGTAACTTGAACGCGCAATAAGCCATTGCGGTTTTTTTTGAATATTTTACAAGAAAATGCAGTTATCCGTTCATTTCGTTCTTATTGTGAATGGTGGGTTCCAAGCCGGTGAATTATCCCGGAAACTACCATGATTTCTCCGTGAAGGACTCCTTCAAAGACGAATTCACGCTGAAAAGGCAACCCATTTCAAATTGACTTAATGATGGTGACTGATACACAAAAAAGGAGAAACACATGAGAAACGGCCCGAAACTGGAGAATGATGACCCCTTATTGCCCTGATTTGCGCATTGATGCGACTCTCATCTTTATGCCCTCTTCAACACTACGCTCTCTCACGTATCTCATCACTCGCCACGTGTAGACCTGCAGCGACTGATCAGATGTTCGGTGGGCGTGCACTGGCCCACCGCACCAAGAGTGATCCTCAACTGGTCGCCCAGGTCAATTCCTTCGGTGCCGATTGCGCTTCAATCCGCACTCTTGGGAGTTCCGCTGTTCCCTCAACTGAGTGAATTACTCCTTCGACCTTCATTCTAATCGTGAAGTCGTCCTTTATCACCACTCCGCTGCAGAAGGCATGACACCGACAAGGGCTATAAAACCTCCACACTTTCTTCAGCACTACCACTGGCAGTACTTTGATTTCGAGCGAATTTACGCTGTTTTTGATACCCTCCTCATCAATACCCTTCAATATGCAGGTGGTCTGTTCTGAAAATCCGAAACGTCACTCCATGTCAGCAAAAACCACCTTTTCTTAACATATTTTCGACCCTTCACCTTCAGGTGAGTTCTCAGCGAAAATAAAACGCAGTATTGCGGTTCACGTGAGACCCCCTACACTCATGCTAAAAACCTTTTCAAAAAGCGTCACACACCCTGAGCGACCTTCATAGCAGGCTGATTAGAAACTAGAAGATAAGCGCCTCCGAAAGAGCACCGAAACTTTCTCGAGGACCCCTTTTTCAAAAAAAGGCTCCATTGACCCCGTTTTTAGAGGTTTTGTTCCCGTTTCTGAAAAGGCGACAGTTTTCATCATCCAAATAATCAACTTCCCTCATGAACGGTTTTGCAGTCTCTGAAGCCAATTAAAACCATAAGATTGGGATCTCCAACAAACTTAGAACTTTGTGTGAAGGCTCTTTTTTTGGAAAATAGCCCGTGGTTTAAAAATAGTCTATAGGTTGACGTTTCAGTTCAATTGGCCTTTCGGCTTGAATTGACGGGATGAAAAAAACAGTCGTCGATACAATTAACAGTAATGAATGGCAGACGTTCTAGCACTGAGCGTTCAACCGCTCTCACGAAGCAAACAGCGAGCACCGGTGCTAGCCGTTGCCCCATTGCAAGCCTCTGATTTGTGAGAAGTATCTTGTAGACCACTTGAATATGTTGCAGAACACTCCTGAAGAGAGCCATTACTTAAGTTTTACTCAGTCCGAACGTTATCATACTGCTGTCGCTTTCGCTGAGCCTTTCCGAAACTGCTTGTGAAGTCTCGTTGTCGCTAACGTTAGTGTAGAATGCAGACACCAAATTACTCTGCAACAAAGTGATGTGTCACTCACAGTCGTGTTGAGGCCTGCAATAATGCAAGCGGTTCAGAAATTGTCCCATGTTTGGCAGATGTGACGGTACGTGAACGAGAAATTGACCGATAATCTTATTGACATGAAATCCGATCGGTCGTTCCATCAATTACTGGCCTTACTTTGAGGTTATGCGGCAGGAGTGACCTCATGTTTTCAGCAACCAACTTTGAGTCTTGATGAGGCTGTAGAAGAGAGGACACGTTGGATTCTCGAGCTTCCACCTTTAGCAAATTTTTTATCCAAGCTCGCTGATTGGCCAATTCTTGCTCATAAAGGAGAGAATGCTTACCTTTACATGACCTGGATGTTGGAATCAGATGCCTGACAAGGTCTCTGTTCACAGACACATCACAAAACAATAGGGGGATTCTTCGCCAACACGCAACGTGAATTACGACGTTGCGTCCGACATATTGTACATATGCGCGGGACAGTGGAGCCATGGAGCAAGCGAATTCGCAAAATTCTTTCAGACAAGTCCCTCCTCATTTCGAAGGGGAAGAGAGAGGGTGTTTATTATGGATTTCATTCACGGTTCATTTATTTGTTTTTTCCTCATTTTTAGTCAGTTTGGTATCCATTTGTTATGCGCATTCGTTATCGACCGCTGTTAACCCTTTTATCTAACGTAAGGAGTTGTTGCTGTGAAAAAGAATAAAGATGTCATTGTTATGTTTTCGGTTTCGGAGCGAAATATGAATACAATTTCATACCATTTATACGTATTTACAACTAAAAATGAGGTAAAGTGATTGAATTGATGGGATACTCGTAGCTAGTTTGCAATGTTCGCATTTGGGAAAACAAAGAGTCGTGTATGAGTGCCTTTTACTTGGCCGATTGAGCCCATCCACGTGCTCGGCACACAGCATCTCTCCATCGCTCCAAATCGGCCGCTCGTCGATCCTCGTCCGAATGCGGCATGTAGGTGGTAGCCTTCAAACATCATATATATATATCTATATATATATCCTACTAAATAATTCGCCAAGTATGTCTGTGCGTGTGTGTAGGTTCTGTAGGTGTATATCACGAAATGCATAGCGCGCGTACCAGCAGTCACCTGGATTTGAATTGATTTTGATTCCAGAATTGATATAGGGGTCAGACGGAAACACATTTGGTGGACGACAGAAAGTGATAACTACTGATAAGATCTGATAAGGGTCGTTAGAACGCAGAAGTCGTGAAATGCGTGGCGCGCGAACATAGTAGGAGTGATTCATTGTCGTCCGAAAGAGATGTAAGCGCGTTGCGACCAAAACATTACTCGGTGGAAAACAAATGAAGTGACAACAACTAATGGGCTGATAGAAACGTTGAGGAAAATGTCACGGAATTCAAACTCAAGGTCCAGCAGCATTGAGGCGTTATTTCGCAGATAGATCTAAGGAGCGGGACATATTTGATGGGCCAGAAGTGAAAACGGCAGATAGGAGCTGATAACGAGCTTTGCAAGCGAATATCACTGAAGTTTTTATCCAGAAGTGGGATAAGAAAACGTATCTAATTTCTTCGCCATGTAGTCGTGAACCATACGACACTAACTTCCTATACTTTCAAACGGGCGGCTGTGTCCGTGGAAATACTATAACATAAATCCAAGAATGGTAGATATTTTACGCTGAGGGCCGATAGTAAGCAGCCCAAGTAGTTGTATTAGTATACAACGCTGATTCGGCTGGCTACACGTGTTAATTCCAGAAAAATGATGGACGTTTATTGGTATTGACGAACTATTAGAAATTACTGATTTTCATCTGAATTTCCTTGATACCATCAGTTATGACAATGAAAGCATACTCAGCATGTTACTAACAATGATCCCGGCATACGCAGTTTCACTGATGTCTACTTCAAAATGTGCGCCGATAGGGCTTAGAAACTGGTACATACATATTATGTATATAATAATACATATATTAGTTCAGTAGGGTGGCATTTGTGTAGCGAATGTGGCAACTGTCACAGCGAAATGAGCAGTGAATTGAATAGAATTCATGTTCAAACGTTCCCAAAAACAATTAATCAGTCAAGTATCATGCTGGATCGCCCACCATCAGCGGTCCCGCGCAGTCCCCTATGACACAGCTAGAAATAACTTTTCACTGTTACTGTGAAGAGGCGCAACGAAATGGCGGTAGCTATACACTGACCCTTCTCGGCTCTCATCAGTCCTTTTCACATTGATCACCCATCATTTTTGGTCTCCGTCCAGCCCGCTATTAGACTCAAAAATCCACTCCCAACCATTTGCTGCGACGTGTGCTATGAACTTTCAATGAAACACAAATACACAAACAGACAGACATAGCGTTTAATATACAGGGGGGACAAAAAAAGACATTTTGCCTATGTCGGACTTCGGCTCTTTTTTCTTCGCAGAGATTGCTGTCGTTGACGGGAGTTCCTCAGCAAGAGTATTCCCTAAGTATCCCTCTATAAGTGAACGCAGGGCCTCCCTCACTGCCCTCACCGTCTTCAGATATGACGTCGTCTGTCACCGTCGTCAGCGCACCTCAAAGAGTCTAACGCTCTTACGCAATTTCGTGAATAGATTTGATGTTGGATAGTTTTCTAGAGGCATTAGCTACCACTGTGCAAATCCCCTCGAAACTAGCTTCCAGTAAGGGTCGTTATGGCCACGATCCTTTGAAGACCCCATTGAGCTCGACCAGTGACCATGTTTCCAGGCCAAATTTTCTGATGCCGTCCACGTAGGTGGCCACCATAAGATTTCTATATAGGGAATGGAATGCGCTCCTTAATAATAAGTTGGGAAATTCGTGCTGAATTGAGCAAAATGTGCTCACACCATCTGGAAGTGGAGACAAAATGTCTTTTTTCTTATTGGCCCCCTGAACAGTAGGGTTACATGAAAGCGGGCCAATGAAGTGTTTGTAGTCAGTTAAGCGTACAGTGATCTCGAGCAGAAAAGTCGTCAAGGCTGATCTGCTGCGCACCCGATGCCGCCAGCAACAGACCGCTCCAAACCGGAAATTTCGGTGATCTTCGGAGTTTTGATGACCTTTCCAATAATTTCTGCTTTATTCATTGACAGCATCATAGCGGTCATTCTCCGTCAGTCTGAAATTTGCGATGATCTTTTTGTTCAAGCAGAACAAGCTAAACTAAAGAGGACATTACCTTCAGGGTATGGACAAGTCACTGTCGCCAAGAATCTTCTTCCACAGCTTTTATCATTTCAGCACTCTGATATGCTTACGGCTCGAAGGGCAGCGAGGCAGATATGAGCGTCATTCGGGACCGAACTACACGTCCGCAGAAATCTTTATTAAAATAAATTCGTTACCTGAGTAAGGCCAAGAATTGTTCCTCGAGCTGTTGGGTCCCAATAAGGAGTGTAAAGGCCGGTGAAACATGGCACGAAAATGACACCTTCTGTGGTTTCTACTGAACGACAGATCGACTCCATCTCCGAAGCGTTCTGAGCACAAGAAGTTATGGACATGGGCAGCGTGATTAAATGGGATTGCAACCACAAACCTTTATGAAGTTGAAGTTGTCGCGTAGAAAGCGCACAACATTGCCACCAATCGAACCCGAACCTTCCAATGCATACACGACTGGCGAATCGGGGCCAAACTGAATTGGAGTTAGTTTAGTAATAGGCGGAAAATACACATTCCCTAATTTTGATTTGAAAGAAATATTTTATTTACTCCCAGCCAAAAGATGTTCTGCCACAAACGCTCAGAATGAAACGAAAAAGGAATGGAGGAAATCCAAATGAAAGGAACATTCAAGTACCAAGACTCAAATGCAGGAGCCACGATAATTCGATGTTGTTCAAAAATTAAAGAGGAGCTAGAGCTGGGTGATACGTTAGTGAAGAGGAATCTTAGAAAAAAGGTTGAAAGAATGAAAAATGGAACCGACACTGTGCTCAAATTTGGACCTGCCTATGAGCACAACAGCGAATGTTTGAGATGACTTAGCATGTTATCTTGGAATGAAAAGATATGATGCTATGTACATGCTTGAAAAGGTCTTCTTGAGGCAGAGCTTTAGGAGCTTTAGAAGGCTGTAGCTTCTTCCGTGCAATTCTTTGAAAACTGGAAACTGAAGGTGTACTAGGAGATTCATGCTTCTTGACAGATACTGCATTTGTTTTGCACATTTTCTTGTTTGCGAGAAAGTTGCGTCGGGGAAATGTCGAGGAAATTTCAGACCACTCAAACTCTACTCCTCCTCAGCCGCAGCAGGGAACTTCTTCAAAAAACCTCAACTTGCTTCTGAAAAAGATCTCGATGGAGAAAGCAGGAAGTCACATTCTTGGCGCAGATCCGTTCCGTTTGATATGCGCCATACAGTCAACCCTCTTGGACATTTGAAAGGTGTCTTGTTCATATGACAATTTGCCTGTGCAAAATCAAAAGCTGTTCCCAGTCTTGGTTGCTTACAATACCTTACACTAACGAGTAAGAGTATGGTCTCATCTTGGCTTGTGGAGCCACAAGCCAAGATGATACAACAACTTTATTCGGCTAACGTTTCGGCCTGGTCGCCTTCGTCAGAGCCTGGAAAGTCAAAGGTCAGTGCGACCTACCGCAGACATCATTTCAAACTTCGAAAGAGCCCCATAGACCCGTAGCCTCCAGGAGGCGCCATAAACCACAAACATTGGTCAACTCACCTTAGAACGCACAGTAGGATTTTGCTGAGACCACCGCTAGAATGACTCGCTGTGGGTGGCTCCAGATGACCTGGACCACCGGCATGGAGTCGATGGCGCTCGAAGCCCACAAAGGTCAACGAAAGGTGCGAGTTTACTAGTTATGGCTAGATATTCATATTTCCTGTTAATTTTTGGATCTTTGGCGCTGATCCAAAAGGCTTCCAAGGTTTTGCGCGCTGAGGTGTGGGGCTCTCGCGTCAAGATCCTTATAGAGACTTCAAACTTCGCGCCTCCGTGCCATTGTATCCGATGACCACCCAGGGGGGTCTCAGGCCTTGACCTGTTAAGCCCGTATAGGTGTTCTTTAATCCTGATGCACAACGGTTGCCCAGTTTCCCCGATGTACTGCTCCCTGCAGAGTGCACATAAGATCAGGTAGACCACACACGATGCCATGCAGTCACCCTTCCGCCCGTTAGGCGGATAACACAATTAGGGGTGAGGCAAGCACGGTCATAACGTTAAACTTTAGAATCCTTTTGGATCAGCGCCAAAAATCCAAGAATTAACAGGAAAGATGAATGTCTAGCCATAACTAATGAACTCGCACCTTTCGCTGACCTTTGTGGGCTTCGAGCGCCATCAGCTCCATGCCGGTGGGCCAGGTCTCCTAGATCCACCCACAGCGAGTGTTTAGCGGTGGTCTCAGCAGAATCCCACTGTGCGTTCTAAGGTGAGTTGACGGTGTTTGTGGTTTATGGCGCTCCCTGGAGGCTACGGGTCTATGGTGCTATTTCGAAACTTGAAATGATGTCTGCGGTAGGTCGCAGTGATCTTGACTTTCCAGGCTCTGACGAAGGCGACCAAGCCGAAACGTCAGCCGAATAAAATTGTTGTACCATCTTGGCTTGTGGCTCTAAAAGCATATCCAAGAAGACCATACACGATGCCAAGATTCATCGAACCTCGAGCTCGTAATACTATGGTCTCTTCCATTCTTCATTTAATTCGTTTCCTTTCGGACCCAATTCCGATAAGTAACCCATTTGCGGCTGCGGTATGTGATGATGACGAGAAGGTGGCAAATCCATTTCGAACTTTCTACTGATACCAAACTCTTCCACTAGGCCCTCGAAGGGCTTTCGTTCATTCGCTGTTAAGGCGGTCCATAATTTTTGAGACAATCTGGATGTTTTCGATTTGATTACTTATTTTATTTATCTGACAGACAAAGATAAGATAAGATCTGTCAGATAATTATCTGGGCGGAAGTGTTGTTGTGGAAAGTGGCACGCCTATCACGCGAGCGGTTTTTGGATCAAATCCTGGGTCGTGAGTCGCCCGGTCAACCAAGCCTTCCACCCCTACGGGGTTGGTTGATTATTACCAGACTTGTCTGGTAGGATTGAAAATTGACTTGCACATCGGCTAGCCCCCGCAAATCATTGTATTGGCCACATCGCGTTCAAGCGCCACTACGAATGTACAAATGGAACCAGGATGCGTGCCGCATCCCAAAACGGGATTGATCAACGACAAAAGCGATACCTTTTTGAATCCTTTATTCATCTAATCTAGTTATTTAATGAAGTATGTATCAACATTATTACCAACACATCGCCGATGCGAGGGTAGGTGTTTGATCTCTCTTTTGTAGAGTGCCGTAGAGTTCTGGTCGAAGAAAAATTGGATGTCGATTTTGACATGATGGTGATTGGAGTGAAATGTCTTTTTCAGAACGTGAACTAGAGAGGGGAACAGATGCCCATTTGTCGGCACAAGGTCAGTGCTAAAATAAGAAGCTAAAAGAATTGACCGCCCCAAAGTCTCCAATTTTTCATGAATTTTCTTAGCAAGGTGGACTCGAACGATCTCAGAAGAAAATTGATTTTGTCTACTTTGCTTTCAATTCAAATGCGCCGCCGTCGAGCTGTCGACGATCACCTTCATCACTAACACTGATATTAGTTAGCCTCGGTTCTCACAAAGTCCCTCGCGTATTCTGCCAACGACTCAAAAAGTCAGAATTCAGAGGGAGTTGGATTTTTGCTGTCAGAACTCCCCAATCTTTTAAGCTAAGCTACTGCGGCTTGTGAATTTGTTAGCACACTGCACCCAGTCCACATCACGAAGTATGCTGGATGGTCATTCGGGCGAAGTAAGGGGAAAGGAAACATGATGATGTTAGATCGGGTTGAGAGCTGATCGGGCTCAGAGCATGTGAGAGACGAACTCCATACTCTCAAACCTTAGCGGCTTTATCGAGATGTCTGAGTACCTTCACCTTGTCACACAGAAGCCGCTCTGACAAATGGCGCTCATTTTGTTTAGATGCCTTTTCAAGGACGCCGGATAGACCATCGAGATTCCCAACCGCGGGGCGGTTGGAATGTAAATCATCTTCGAATAAATGGAAGGAACTCTGAGTAAAGTTAACCACCGGAGCACTGTGAAATGGGAGAGGTGCCCTCAGTTGTCTTCTGATAATCCTCCATATAGCTCCGCGCGTGGAAGATTCTAATCTGAAATCATGAAGAAAGAGGCTCATAGGTAGATATCAAAAAAATTGAAACCCTAGGTAAAGAAATAATAAGGTAACGAGATGGCTAGCCTGTAGGATAGGCGAGCTTGTGTGTTAAGTTACAGGACATCTTGAAAAGCTCAAATACTCATCAAAAGAATTTTGCAGCAGTATATGTAAAGTGTCTCAAAAACTGGACCGACCTAATAGATATTTGCAGCCCCTTTCCCAAGGTTGTTTTGGAGGATGCGCTTCCTCCCTTTGTCGTCATAAGGATCTTTACGAATCAAACCAACAACTACCTTTCATGTAAATTTGAATTTCGGATTGTCGTAGGGTCATTTGCTTTACATTGACTGCATGCGAACAAACATGCGCAATTAGTGATGACAGTGAATGAGCGGCAGCGACACTGTTGTGTCCATTGTTGGACCTTCTTCCTACAAACCCCTCAGCTTTCATTGGAGCGAACACGACCTCTATCACGTTATTCTTTCTGCTCTCCCATATGCATCATTTCGCACAAACACTCCATCCATTGAGCCGTTGCCTTTGAAGAAGCGTGTATTAACACATTGGCGACAATGGCACCCGACGTCGGGCGACACCTTTTCTGCCGCGTGGGACGATGGCACCCGCTGTCTGGCGACACCCCAACTTATTGGAATGCTTATATTTTTCTCTTTCTTCTGATTACTTCTATATCTGTAAGGCTAATAATATTCTTTGCCTTAGGTTTTTCACATGATATCGTTTTACTACATTTCAAAAATAACACAAAACGTAATATGACGCGACTAGCAGCTGAGATTTCTCCCAAAAATTTGTGGCGCGTTTGGAAGTATCCAATACAGAAGAAGCCCCCACAAGTACCATCTACTTCCCACTTTTTTATATGTGATCTAATATATTAACTACCATGTTCGTCGGAAAGCATGCTATACCAGCCTCGACAACATTTGCTGTCTCAGCAGCATCATTATGAAGTCCATTTTCTTTATCGAAGGAGGTTTGATCTCGGAAAACATCATCCTCGGTCCGCAGGTCGGCTTTAATTCGTAGCTTTTGCTTGCATGTTCAGAACGTCGTCTTCATTCGGGTTGATAGTCCCCCGCACAACCGATGCCTCGCAAGTTGCAGACTTTCGCCGCCAGTTGAAGAAATTTCGGCGCCGCAGATTTCGAGTCTGTGACCAGGGTCTTATTCGTGTTCAGCGGAGGGATAGCTATCAATATAGGTGTTTGCCGAATTTGACACTGAAATATCGTGGCGCCAAGTCTAGCGCCAATTAGGAGAGCAAACGGTGCCAAATGGCCCAAACGCTCCTAATCTACTGCCATATTCGTGATCAGCGCATTGAATTTGCTATGTAGACAAACTGTTGCAAGAAAAAGTACATGTGGTTTTCCGTGGTCCCACACGGCAGAGACACCGCGAAATCGGCGCTTACGTTGCCAACGTGTTAAATAAGAGGGCCGTCCGTGTAAGTTTTGATGGATTACCGACACAATTACTTTCGAATTACTGGTATTGAATCCTTTTGGTTTGGAAAAACGCTACACTAAAAAGCAGCTTCAGATAGAACTGAAACTCTGAGATCGCGGTCACGAACCTTGGAGCCTACTGTCGTCAAGAGGCCAGGCTTGACTGTCTGTTGACCTGCCGGTACCGAATATTTAGCGTTTAGGCTTGTGCATTTCACATCTAGCGTCTTTAATCGCTCGCACTGAACAATAGGGGGTTTCCGCGACATCTGTCATCCGTGAGGCTAGGCAATTCAGCGCTCTGTTGTGCTGTCTGGGAGCTCTCACACAAGCGCACTATTGCAGAATCTCCGCTTTCTTCAGCTCCTTTAAAAGGCTTAGTCCCCCTACCACAAAGAATGTCTGCTTTTCCTTCTACACTCTCACCCCCTGGTTGACAGAAGCCTTTTAACCAAACAATAAGTATCTCTTGCAAAATTTTGACGTGGCTACTGGTTAATATCTTTTAAGGAAGTCAATTTGTCAATGACGCATTCACAGGCAGACATTTTGAGTATATGGACTGCTAAGTCCGTCGATTCTCCGCAATTCCACCTGGGATCAAGTGACCCGGTTACTTCATGAACTCGTTCCATGCGTAGTCAAGTCATCATAATTGAAAAAACGATCATAAAGAACCTTTTCAGGAGCGCTAGTAAGTAAGGTGAAAATGGAGTTGGGGGAGCACTCCATGTTATTTTATCATTACCAGGGAAAGCATTTAGCTCCTCATGGCTTTGAATGGACACCCACATACATCGATGGAGCTTCAAACGTTAATTACAAATCTGGAAAGTAAAACTGCAAAATGAGTTTGGCAAGGAAATTGTGAGCAGTCAAAGTTGGGTGGAGGTAAAGCGTCACATATGAACTGTGCCAGCTTCCGAGCTTCAGAGGCACTGTGTAAAAGTGGTAGTGCTGTCACTCTCAAACCGGGAGTTCACGAGTTCTCTTCCCGTCTTTATATTTGTAATCAGCGTTCAAAACCCTATCTATACATGTAGCTCTCCATTCAAATTTCCATGGGAAGTCGAATGCCTTTCTCGGTTCGTATTGAAGGGCATTTCTCCAGCCTTCTTATGACAAACACAAGATAATGCGAAAAGTTCATCTGAAGTGTAGTTTTGATGAAGACCGGTGAGTGTCCTACATCACATTCCAACTTTCTGCACTTGGTCATCCACCATTCAACTCCCCTACCCGAACCGTGGATCTGGGCAGACATGTCCACTCGTATAGTCCAGAACCCTTTTTTGACCATGGCATATGGAAGTGTGGAAGCGTCTCAAGCTTCCTCCACATTTACCGATACTTATTAGAAGTATATTCAAAACAGTATAACTCTGTACGCTATCACGCGCATGGCACGGTAGACTTCTGTGAAAATGAATGGCCTGTGGGGCGTTAGGTACCACCGCTAGAAGATTCAAACAGTAAGCTGCTTCGAGTAATGGCTTAGCTGACGGCCTGCCCATTTCCGCTAAAGCTTACCGTTTGAAACACGTTAGAACGCGAGACTGAACTAGTGTTTGTAAACAACCACGAACGTCAGCATAACTTAGTGGTCGAACAATGCCCAACGCTCGTCGGGCATTATCCGACTACTGAGTTATGCTATTTTATAAATCGCTAACTTGGTGTGTCGCCTTGTATGTCTGTCCGTCCGACCGCAAAATGAAGTGAATGATAAGGCATCTAATGAGATAAACAAGAAGCTAACAATCTGGGTAGCTCGAAAGGCTTACCCTATGATTTTGTGCCATGTCATGATTGTGGTAACGCCCCAATGGCTATATAAACAAGTGCTCAGCACAGTTGGTCATTCCCCAAGGTGCTGCAGTGGCAGCAAAGGAGCAGTGGAGGGAAGTTAAGGAGAGGATGAGAAGCGCAAAGCTTGCGCACTGAAAGGAGGTCCCCGCGGTTGCCGGAGGACCAGGTTAAAATAGAAGTACCCCGTAATCGTTGTCGTATTTCTTCAAACATCCACCATGCATTCTCAGGACCCTTGACGGAAGTGATCGAACGAAGTTTGATGGTAACCCAAGCAAAATGAAATGAGATTCTTCAGACGGCTTTCAGTGTCCACTATGCTCTGGCGCTTCAGCTTTTATCGGCTGTAATCCGTTTGCTCCTTGCACCAAATATGCTCCAGTCCCACCTAAACATTGGTTGCTGGAACCAACACTCCACTGCTACGGGAACTAGCGCTATGATTTTCGTGACATTTGCGTTCCGGTACGGTTTATCAGCCCTTATCAGCCGTTATCACTTCTGTTCCCCCATATCCATATGTTCTGGTCCCACACCCTGCATCATATTGGAAAAACAGCGCTCCATTGCATCAGCGAAGCGTGCTATGGATTTCGTTCACACACACAAACGACAGAACGTCTTACATCTAGTGGGGATAAGTGGGTTCCGTGCATTTAGCACTCTTGTTCTTATCTTTGCTATCTGAGCACCATGGACTGCCTCCATAGAACTCTAGTTTGTAAATACATTCATTTTTTCTTTCACGCCTCTTTCATAGAGGTTTGCAGGACTGTGGGTTCAGGCTCGCCTCACAACCCAGTTTCACTGACAGATGTCATCCTAGTTCCATCGATAGTGTGTTATCTTGACGACGAATCGAGGTGAGAGCCGATAAGACTTCAGTACATTCGAATTATGCCTCTATCAGACCAACCGTCGTACAGTCCATATCTGAAATCTGATTAAGCGTGTTCATGGATTTGACGTGGCCGTCGCCGCACTTGATAGAAGTCTTGGGGATGAGCTGTTTCTAATATACTCCGGTGAATATCAGCAAAGCAAGCTAGAGCCAGCTCATCAGCGCAACACCTATCAAATGCGACGACCACCAGTCAGATCCATAGCCACTTTTAATCAGAATTCAGATGCGGACTGTAATTTCATGTTATCCGGAACTAAAAAAACCATGCAATCATGTATTGAAGTACTGCTTGTTTTGCTTTGGCTGCACGGCATTAATTCCGTCACTTCGCAGCAGTTCACGCATTTCCCAACAGTAGCTTCAGAAGCCCTTCCAAAATTCAAAAGGGAACATGTTCTCTCTACAAGAGCAGGATGGTGTTTCGAACTCTATTTCAGAGCCTGTAAAGCTTGAGGGCAGTAGAAGTGTTCGACCGGCTGAGGATGTTCAAAGGTAAGGGGTGTTCGTCAAGGACCCCCAAGCGCGCTAGTAGATATGGCCCAACGCCTTCTCATGAATGCCGGTTTCTCTCCACCGGTTTGTCTCTAAGCCATAATTTTGAACGAATACGTGAATTCAGTAAGCTGAACTTACCAATGTTGGTCAGCATAAATGTGCCTGTTCCATAGGTGTTTTTCGTGTCTCCTTTTCTCAAACAGTTGTGGCCAACCATTGCAGCTTGCTGGTCGCCCAAGCAGCCAGCAATGGGGAAACCCTTCAGAGGGCCTAAAAATTGTAACCGAAATGATGACTGCTGTTTGCTGGTTGTAGCAGTGTCGAGACTGTGGAAGCTCATACCTTCAACGATGGTGCCATAGACCTCAGCGCTAGATTTGACCTGTGGTAGTATATTAGCGGGAATTTCAAAGAAACTGCAGAGCTGCGATGACCACTGGCGCTTGCGCAGGTCTAAACGATTTTTGTTTAACATGTCCTGAACTGTGGTCAAACATTCGTTGAAGCTCACCTAATAGGAGCGTTCTGGAAGCGTTGGACACATCTGTGACGTGTTGCCCGGTCAGCTTCCAGATGAGCCAAGTATCGACAGTGCCGAAGAGCAATCGACCTTAAAAGTCGAGTATTGGTATCCGTTTCTTAAATTTTCACAGATGCTAAAAGTGACGCAACACATGCCACATGCTTCAAAGCGCATAGCAGTTGCTAGGCTGGTGTCAGAGTCTGCGATCCGTCGCAGGTTTCGCTGATTTCAGCGATTATCGCAACTTGCGCGATTTGCGCGAAACATGCGATGGATCACAGGAGTTGGAAGTGCCCGATGATACTGCGAGGTGCTGTTTAATACTGCTACGAATTCTTCTCAACAGTGAAGATTGAAAGAGAACTGTTCGTGATTCCACTTGTTTCATGTTCAATGTCTATCAGTTCACTGGAATGCTCAGAATTCGTTCCTATTCTATCCTATAATTCTAGATACTATAATATCAAACAAGTCGAGTCATAAGGGCAGCCGTCATTCAGCCATCACTATCAAGCAGAAGTGGCGGCAGCATTGAAGAACACCTTGCAATATTGCAGGGTCACTTGTGGTTACCGTGACCCGTCGCGCAAATCGCGGATATCGCGAAAAACGAGTAATCGCTAAAATCGCTTAAATCAGCAAAGCCTGCGACGGATCGCGGACTCTGACACCAGCCTTGAAGTTCTAGCGCAATTGTGCCTTTAAATTGACTTTATAACAACCCAAATTCGCCATACCACATACCATTCTCTTGAGCCGTTCTTACAGCGTCAACATTCTGAAAAAGCCACCGTAACTTCAGAGCACTGAAGTACGGATGGATCGGCAGCCCAGCTTTCTCCTTAAATTCGTCCTTAGAGCTGAAAAGCGATAATCCATTACACGTAACATGACTACCGTGATGCCCATTCAAGCGAATACCGTACTTGGAGCTGGTCCTCGCAATGCTTTCTTCCGCGAGGTCCGAAGTGCGGTTGTCCAACCACACGATTGCATTGTGGAGAGGTTCTCCCGTCTCCTTATCCCATACTATAGTAGTTTCTGAAAGACGATTCCTATAGGTAAGAAAGAAATGTGAAAAAAATTGTGAGAAATGAGCGGCCAGAAAAAATTGATCAGCGACTCGGCGATAACGTTTCATCCACAGCCACGGTAGAGTTCTCCTTTCTCATTGGTGGTCCACTAACACTCGGTTGATTAGCTATACCGATGGACTTAATTTCATCGGGCGAAATGCCGAGACGTTCAAGTTTCTCGACAACTTTAACGATACATTCTTTGACTGTGTTAATAATCTCGATAGGATCCATTTCGACCCATCCCGGTTCAGGAAACAGCTGCCGCACCTCGATCTGAATCAGAATTATAGTCCAAGAGAACTTGTTCAGGAAAATTGAAAATTAATAATGGATAATGGGTCAAGCCAAGAAGACTGAATTTTCGAGGAACATAAAGGCTTTCTAATATTGGGCAAATGTGTTTGCCCAGCACTTTCTTGCAAGGTCAGGTCTAGAAAACTTTCACAAGGATGTGAAATGATTCCTTCTTCCAAGCAAGGTCTGAGAACCCCCAGAGGAACTCTGTCATGCTTAAAATTATTCCACACACCGTTGAGAAAGCCTAATTTGAGGGCCCGGCAGCATCACGAGCTGGGTGGAGCAGCTTCTGGGTGCTGTGGTAAACATCATGGTACATCGTGGATTAATTCTGGTAGTGATAAAAGATTCGTTTTCAGTGGATCGATCAATATTTTTAGGATCACTCAGTTTTGGATTTGAAATTATTTGGCCAGATTCTATGGTTCGAAGCGGCAAAGGAACCTGAAAATTGCTGCTTCTTGGGAAGATGGGCAGAAAACGTGCTGGCCTTTGATAGCGTATCCAAAAGATATTGCAATGCCTAACAATCGCCCTTTTAGTAGCCGATCTACCGGTGTGACCTAATGATACCTCGCAATCAAAACAATCTACAATAAGGACACAGTCTTTGAAGATCGCCGGTGCTGTGAAAAACAAATCTGTTTTCCAGCAATGTGTCGTCAAAAACGTCTCACAGCCGCGTTACAGCTTTGTTTTCATTAGTTGGCAACCCCATGCGATGTGGTGAAATTCTTATTATTCTTTAGCCACTAGGAACTATGAAAATAGAATCACGGTAAACAACAATGAGCGACAGAGTTCAGGCTTGAGAGCTCATCATGAACTTTTCGCGCTAAACTTCCTGTGGCAGGCTCGTCGAAAATCGGAACTTTTCTTTCCCGATGCCACTGGCACGATGAGAAGGCGAATTTGAAGTTCAGGAAAAATCAGTGGTAATTCCCTCACTGTTCATCTTGAGAATGCAGTCGTTATCTGTGATATAGCTCACCTGATGACTTGTCACTAGCTCCCCAGTGTCAGCCTCAAAAACGAGGAAGCGACTGCTGGACGTTCCTTGATCGATGGCCGCAAGCAGAACCATTATACGGGCGTAGGTGAATTACCTGGAGTACTGTATGGTAACCGTTGATAGCCACGAAACAGTCATGGGAGTAGCAAGTTGAGCTCAAGGGTTTTCAAATATTAGGCAGTTTTTGACTGATGTGACAGATGACAATGAAAAACACGTGCAGAAAGCGAATGGACTTCATGTAAATAGGGAATTTTAGGTTGACGGCGAGGTTCACGTTAGGCAGTTAAATTTATCTAAACAATAACCTACAGGGTGTCAATAACAGGGCGCAGGGTTGGAGCGAATAACGCAATAGCTCGTCAGGTAAAAGCGCTAGCCTAGCGTAAGTGAGCGCCGGTCACGCTCATGAAGGTCAAAACGAATCAAGTGGGCAGCTTTGTCAGGAATGAAGCGAGCGAATCCATCAGAAAATATCATGGAACAAGGTTCGTGCGAACTTCGAAATTTTAAGAGCTGCAAAAAATGATAACATCGATAAGAATCGGTAGCAAGCCATCATGGCGAACAGCTCATCAACAGCGTAGACGAAAGTGTAATGCAGTGACGTGCAGTCAATGGCGTACAATCGTGACGTCAGCCACGCGAAAGGGCGGCGACTGTTCAGCAGCAAACCGTTGCATATCACGAGGTCGAAACCTCTGAAAAAAATTATCCAAACAGGTTTGCCTGGTTATCAAAGAGATAGCGAAGGGTCACAAATCATCGTTGGGACTCCAGCCAGACCTATTGAAAGGTACCCCCGAGGCGCTTGGTCGCGTCCTAGTGAAATAGGCTTTGACGAAGAGAAAATCACGAAGTAGTAGCGTTTGTCGTGGCAGCAGCCAGACCGGTCACACTACTCAGGGCAAAGTGCAAACTATAGGGGACAAGGGTTGGACCACTTATCAGCCCGCTATCGCTCAGCTGACAGGACACGATGATCGATGATGACCCCAAAATATAACCTTTCAATCGCAAATCACCACATCAGCAATTCCAGCGCAATAAACGGAAAAATACGATCGATCAAGTGAATATTGACATGACGCTCGTTGAAGTGCACGCTGTTTATTGAAAGCTGCATGTAAAGGTGTTGAAACACGTCCTGCCTGCCAAAGACTGGACTATTACTCAGGTGAAGGAAAGGGGAGTTGGGGTGTCGAGACCTGGCGCTTGTTTTATAGAAGTTTAACCTTCAAGAATGGTTAGGGTTGAGGCCGTCGTTGGTGTGAAACAACAACCGTTCTGAGCTTTTTTATACCCTTTCTCTTCCTCCTTCTACGAGCAGAACAATGAGGCTGACATTATTTTTCTACTGTATCTCAGAGATAGTCCAACTTCAACAAATCGCTTGCTTGCTGCGCCCAACTTGATGCCTTTAGAGACTCGAGCGTGATCAAAGAGGACCTTCAAAATGGTATATAGAGATGAGGCTGGATTGGCCTTACAGCAACCGTCCAATAGTTTTGTTCCAAGGTTTCGACTTTATCATTCAGGCGCTCATGTCATTGGGGCGGGGAGGGTGGTGGTACATTAAACTAACAAGTATTTCGCTTCTTACAGCAC
>MU868344.1:587602-618191 GCA_036418205.1 Ostertagia ostertagi | reverse complement strand
CGCTGTATTGCAGTCGTTCCGCTTCGTCTTGCTTTTCCTGAGATCCAAGATGTCAGAACTTGTGGGGCGGCCACACAAAGACTACTTTCATTGGTCTTTTCTTCAGTGCACGGTAGGCCGCGGAGCGGTTGAAAATCCAAAGAAGCGCGATGCTCATCACCGGATGTCCGACCTAGCTGTGTGAGAGGTTAGGCACTCTGTTGAAGTTTAGGCGCACCATGAGATGCAGGCCGAACGGTAAGCCGTGGAATTTGGCATGGTCATTGACAAGAGGATAGAGGATTGAAAGGTCTGCCAATCTCAAAAGCTATAAACACCTACAGAATTGGAGCTTGAAATTTGGTGCAATATTTATGGGACACCTTGCAGTGATGAGGAAAACCAAAATTACCCAAGTTTTGACTAGCCACTTTCTGAAAAAATGGTATTTTTCATTAATGGTTCTTGGTTTGAGGAAATTATTTTGCACATCGTTCTCTTCACTTAATTGTGTCATATTCTATGTGAATTTGGGACAATTTTGTTGTTTACTGGTCACGCTAGATCACAAATAAAATTTTCCAAACTTTTGGCGGCTACTGTAGGTAGCTATGCCTGCGAATAAGACCTACTCAGCAAACAGAGTGGTACCTTGCAACAACAATGTGGAAGTACGTGAGTTGGAGATCTAGACCAGCGCTCACGGAGCGAGGCGGGACCACGGTCAAGCGTGCGTGCGTTGTGCAGATTCCAAAGTTTTTACGACCACCTCCCCCCTCCCCTCCATTCTGAGGGTATCACTGCGACTCTCCTTCCATGCCGATGACGGCCAGACATCAATGTCAGGCCGTCATTGGCATGAAAGGAGGTGGTGGGCAGTGATACTCTGAGCGCACTTTGCCTCGCTCAGAGGACGGCACTGGAGCGACATGAACTCGAACTTAAAAAGGTAACCTTCAAAATTATGCATAAACCTAGTAACGCTCGTACTCGCAAAGAGCTGTGCCTCCAGAAAACTACCGAGTTTTCTTTAAACATCAGAAATCTAATTTTTAATGAAGTGAATAAGCCTTGCATTTAGCGGACTTCTTCATTTAAAACGACATATCTTTCTTCAGTAGCGCTCTCAAGGAATGGGAAACAACTGTTTAAAATGTTCTTCCCAAATAAAAAATGTTTCTTAACTGATGCAGATATTCAATTCTTCAAAAAAGCAGCCCGTTGTTCCGTCCTTTGTGCACATGAAAAATATTTCCTTGAAGATCACTGTCTGAGAATAGTTCCGATGTCCTAATTTTTTCCCCCTATGGTTCCTCTAGGCTATTCTACTAAAACGAAGTTTTCGACCTCTAAACGCTCATACGTTTCTTCAAAAGTGGTATAATGAGAAGCACCAAACCACTGGAATCTTCAAATCAGTGCTTTTGGAATATGCTAGATTCGCCTAAAGCTTCGAAATGGAAACCTTTCTTCTGCCAGAATTTCGTACTAGGACTTGAGAGCTTAACCTGCCACGTATGTGGCCCATTCTTCAACAGCCAAAGGGCTTTCGAATAGTTTAGACAGTTTTCCTATTACATATAACGGGAACGATTGAATCAAATGCACTAACAAGAACACTACCATATTATGTTTAGGACCAACCGTACTCAGCACTAAACAAAATCTTCAAGCCCTCAACCATCCTAAACCGGAGTGGATGGGAAGAAACAAAATGTCAACACGCGCCACGCATTCTGCCTCCTCTACGAGTTGAACAATCGTTTAAGGGAAGCGATCACGCTGGCTTCCACGCTGGATTTGCTACCCTCGCGTTATCAACCGATAAGGTGTGAGGCAGATTATGTTGGACGAGTGTAAGCCCATGGAAGATATGATACGATGAGATAAGAAGGTGCGGCTGCTTGATAAGAGGTGCACTCCAGAATGAAAACGGGACGATAACGATAACGGTATCATATCTAGCACGCTCTTATCGCACCCCTTTCCACATCGATAAGTCTTGGTTTTTGCTGAACGGAAGTGGATTTCGGCGCCTTATCACTCCGTTGATAAGGCGCCACTGAAACTTCACGTGTTGTAACATTGGGCAGGACCCCTATCCACTCCAGTACACAGCTTTCCTTATCGTCCCTATGAGAATTATCGTGACCACTTCCTTTAAGGGTGCAATGGGCTACAAAAAGGCCAATAAAGCCTTTCATGTCAAGTGCCAGGGTTACAGCGCCTCTTTGACAATTGAAATTCAAAAAAATGAGCCCCAATTCACTTGATGCTGATTTTGTTTGAAAATTTTGAAGTAGAAGAGATCGAAAATTGAGATTTGCTACAGTAAGACCGCCAAGAAAGTGCCAAATGTAGCTCAAAATATCTCTGACGCTATAGCTACGGCGCTAATCGCAACAACCCTGGATAGAGCTGGTGGGGTAATAGCGGCCGATAATTAAACCGTGGATGCAGAGCTGAGTGAAAATGAAAAAGAACCAAAGCAAACAGACGATTAAGCTACTTAAAAGTATTCCCTCTCTTATCCCTGGAAATAAGGAATGGGCGGGGACGGACGAGTTTTCTGAGATGCTTGCTCCACGGCCCCAGTAACTCGTGCGTACTTAAACGGGCCGCGCCGTAATCCACGCTGCCTACCAGGGGTGTGCAAGGTCTCTCGTCCGTGAGCTCATGATAATCGCCAATGGACTCACTTGTGAAGCCCTAGCGCCATTGTCGCACTTTTGAGCCGCGACAACGGCACATCCGTGATACTTATGGGCTTCTTTATTTGACACACAGAGTAAGGGGCGAGGGCCAAAATAGTCACTCAGCCCATGGCGCACATCATCAAATTTTCGTCGCACAGGATGCCGTTGTTGATGAATGTTTTACGGCAGAATATTCCTTAGGTGTCCCCCAGAAGCAGGCCCTCCTTCACTGCCCCCACCGTCTTCAGAATATGACGTCATCTGCCGTCACCGTCAACGAGGCTTACCGTAATCGCTCCGGCCTGAAGCTGCTACATAATTTCTTCAATCGATTAACTGGTGAATAGCTTCCCAGAGACACTAGCTGTGACTGTGCAAGACCGCTTTTGACCAGCGTTTCAGGGACGTCGTAATGGTCTATGGTACCTCGACGACCTCGTTGAGCTCGTACCGTGAACCATGTTTCCGTGGGAAAATCTTCTGATGTCGTCGGTGTAGAAGGCTGTTTTGATAGATTAGAATGTGCTCTTCAATATTCAGTTGGGCTCATTTGGTTTGGTTTCGCAACGCGTAATTAATTCCGTTTTGAATGTGGAGTGAAGTGTCTTTTTTTGCCCCCCCCCTTCCTTATGCGCTTATGCGCTTATTCTATTCAGAAATCAAGGATACCCCGGGCTTATTTTGCACCAAAAATTCAACTGTGAGCAGATGACACTTTTTACTGAGCTCAGCATTTGCACTGATCAATGAAAACAATAGAAAGAGAGCTCTATTCAGTTCTCTCATAAGGAACATAATGATGGATTCAAGCGTAGTTTGAGGAGGGGTCAGGAAAGGCATTATGTTGCGGAGAACCGATGCTTTGAATTCACAAGAAACACTGTAATTTTGATGAGCGGATTGAAGAGCCGGGCATACGCCCTTGGGTTTGCCGACCGTCGGTCAAAGTCTAACAATGGGGCTTGTATTTTAATTTATTTTATTTAAGGAATGAGCATTTACTATGAGGCTTACGTTTTCATAACACTACAAAGAGTTCTTTCAAAAATCGAGAAAATTTTGACAGTTGGTGCTATACAAGTAGGGTGGGCACGCCGCATTTTCCTGAACAGAATTGTATGTAAGTGGGACTGCTGCCCGCTACTATACTGTCACGATAATCGTTGAATTCGTGGGGTGAGTGTACCATGCTACATCTCATGTCGCACAGCACCCGCTGCGACTCGTCCTTTGCCGCGTCTGCGTCTCTTCCTTCGTCGCGCGACGGGCCTCTTGGGGGACACCCGTCTCTCTGAAGTACAAACAGGTGCGCTGTCGTAATACGGGTAGTGCATACAGCGTAACTACGTGCCACCTACAGTGGACCCCAATTTGGAGCAGGAAGAGTAAGCTCAGGGGGAGGGTCAAGCGTCGCGTCTGACCGTTTATAAAAGGCTCACCACCCCCAATCTCCGAAGAAGGTTTAGGGTAACCCCTTGCTGTAATCGCGTGGCTCTATTATAGTCATGCTCTTAAAAACGCAATAATTATTCCAGCAAACGCGTATTTCTCTAACACGTAACCTTCGGTGCGGTTGGAACTCTCGAACTTGAAATTACTTTTTTCAAAAACACAAATGTTTCAATAGTTATTTTTTTGAGAAAACTGCCTGAGTAATAAATCCTGGACATTGGGAATTTTTATGAGCATGCTAACTTTCAAGCCTCAGGTACAAGATCAAAGTAATAAAAAAAGAGCATTGGCTGAGGTCACAATGGGTATAGCGAGCAGTGTTAAGTGAATGCAATTTTTGGTACTGGATCGCATCTCCAGGCTTCAGTTATAACCAAGACAAGGTAAGGATCAGAATGGCTGGCAGATGCAGGCTCTAGCAAGAGTAAATAGACTTCCAAGCTCCAATACTGGCGAAAGCATAGCACCCCCCCCCCCCCCAAACACACCCAAAGCTGAAGCTGTTGCTGCCCAACACCTCATATTTGATTTAGCACGGACAAATATATTGTCTCACAGGAATGCCTACATCGTAAACCAAATAAAATGAAAGGATGTGCAATGGTTTGCAGTGGCTTAGGGAAAGGAGGCAATGTAAAGACGACCGATAAGTAAAGCGAAATGGAGAAAAAAAGGAAGGATGCATGTAACTATTCACTGGGTGGTTGCGGTGTTAAAAAAATGGCCGCCCCCCCGTCCTCCGCCCGCCACGACCCCTACCACCATTTGCCGCCTTCGTGGTTCGATTAATGCTGTTGACCACCCAGACACAACCCCAGAGGACATCACGGATTGAGGATTTACTAAAAGTAGCTTGCTGGCCAAGCAATTTCAGCGTCATCTGTAGTTATCTCAAGTATGTACTACGCATCCCGAAGCTAGCGCTGTCCGTCATTCACCGGTCTGAGGCAGGCCTCCGACGCTGTGAACAGTCATGCCGATACCGTATCATATCGATAGGACGGCGGTCTCTGGGGCGATCTCTCACCCAAGTATTGATCAGACAGGCCCAAGCTCCGATTTTGATTGACCAATTCCCTACAAGACGTGCGCGATGCCTCAGGTTTCATTCGTAATTGAAGTTACGTTTGAATGCCAGCTTGGTCATCCATCCATTGAATTTTCGGAGCTGAACAATGGACATATCAGTTCATCGTTTGACTCTGCAGTTCAGTGAATTCCAATGCTATGGAGAAGGGTAATTTCGCACACATTGGAAAGGGCTTAAGCTGTACTAGCAGTCCAGCAGTCCCAAGTCGCACCGTGGACCAGGTCATCCCCTGTGGACCTCGAACAATTCCAAATCAAAGCACTGTGAATGCCTACTCAGAAGGCACATTACCATACCTGTTGTCCTCACAGCGCTGACCTCATTCGTCGCCGGAGGCACTCGAGACCTGGCGCTTGACGCAGCCGTGAATCCTTTTCGTGCAAAGCTGACCTTTAAGCTTCTCGCAAACGTAACTCCATTGTACGGATCTTGGGGAGGCCCAGAAACGGGGGAAAAATTGGGCCTTCACACTCAGATAGACTTGCAAGAGAACTTCCTATCTACGGGCCGCAGTCGTTCGTGATTGGTTATCACCACATGGGTTACTTCAGACGCGAGCCAATCACAGACTAGTGGGCGTGCCGGAAGCATAGCTGCCGGATCCGCTAATTCGGAGGTCCTTCTGCATCATACACTATCTGAGAAGCGAACCCTCACCCGGCCCCCGAAACTCACCAATCTAATTCTGGGGGTTACGTCGGCCGCTTTTTTTTTGAACGCGAGATTTCGAGCTTCTAACGAACTTCACACTCTCCTGGATGGATTGTGTGTAGGCCATGCGACAAGGGAACAAGCAAGGTACTCTGAGTTTCTAACGAATCCTTATTCGATCATCTGGATCTTTTTTCAGATAACCTTCTCGAGCTAGCGATTTCGGGATTCCAACGATCATAACCTCCTTCACTCGCTCAACTGAGAAGAATAAAACCTCCACTGGAAACTAAGATATTTTGACTGTCTAAATGGCACACAAATGGCTTTTGCAGAATTACCCACTTGAAATTTCTCTTCTGGGCACTACATTGCCCTAAATTTCATGCAAAAACATCTGGGTGTCTCCAGTGCAACAATTCCACGTTTCTCGATTATAAATCAAATATAAAATGTTTACCGCTAATCACCACTGCCCTTTGATGCACCACGCAAGCGTTTGTCTGTGGTTTCAAAGTACGAAGCATTTGAAAGTCTTTTCTCTTGCTTCAAATTTTAGTGATCGCCAGCCATTCCTATTGTTCTTGGTTATTATTTGGCCTTTAACCAGAGCAACATCCCCTTCATATTTCTCGTTTCTACCTTGCTTTATGAGAAATGCCGATAGCGTCACGATTTCAGCCTTTGCTGTCTGCATATACGGCTTCCCCCTTCCCATCAGTTGAAGAGGAACCCCCCCCCTCCCCGTCAGGCTTGAATCTAGACTTGGTCGCGCCACGGCAGGCGGCGCTCGCCATGGTTAGGGTTGGCGTGGTGCGCGCCCTTCACAGCTCCCTTGGGAGCTTGTCGTCCTTTGATAGTGAGCAAATCTCCCCTTCCTTCACATCCAATCTGTCAAAACAACTTTGTTGACACGCTGCACAGCGCGTTTCTGGATTTTTTCGTCGCATGAGATTGGAGCGACTTTGCGAGCGTGGCCGTCTCACCTCGCATCCACAGAGCTGTAAAGCTATAAACACGCAAAACTGGGCGTAACGAAAATGTCTTCGATAAGTTTCAATGTTTGAGTAATCGGGAGGTACTTCGTAGAAGCTCGATCAAAATAACGTGTTGTTGTGATAAGAAGACCAGTTTCGGTCGATTTCTCTGTATGAAGCCTCGAAGACATATTGACGAGTTGTTTCAGTAAAAACACTTACCGTGAACCTATATTTCTACTTTTTCAAACAAATCTCTTGAGCACGTCAAAAAAAAACGAGGAATAAATTTAACTGGCAAAATTGTAGCCTTCGGAGACCCCTCCCTGAAGTAAAGTATATTTGACAATTCAGTGAACCACGCCGTTCATAGTTAGGTTATCGCGTTATCTACGGAATCAATACAAAAAATAAGAAAAGCAGTGGCACATGCGCGAAGAAAAGAAATGGTATGGATGCCAGCGCGTGCGCCTCGCTCGGTAACACATGGCCTCCAAACTGCGAGGCGCATGCGCCCCACGCTGTCCTCGGCGTGTCAAGCGGATGAAGGCGGCGAATTGACAGGTGAAGCTTCTACCGCATCGCATGCGCAGGTGAGGGGAATTCAAGGAAGATTTCACGATAAGGTCGGTGGTCGAAGAAGAGGAAACATATCTAGTGGAAAGGCAGGCGTCCCAAGGATGACGGATGAAGCGGGCTTCCCAGCGACGGGTATGCCTTCAGCACCCTAGCGGGGCCGTATCCGCGCCCTTGGGTCACTACCTGCCCACCGACTGACTAACTATTCGGCCGACGGACCCTAGCCGTTTCAACCGAGCGAGAACGTTGGCGATGATGACATTCGCCTAAGCGGAAATTAAGGTGCAAAGAAGTGGTCCCATTTTTCGGGTTCACGTCCGTTTCCCAAGCTTTTTCTTCACCCCTGTACCACTGATCACCTTGAACCTGTTTTCTAATGGGCTGCCTCTGCAACGTGTCTGCCTTGAGGTTGTGGGGTAGCAAATAAAACTTGCGAAGTTTTAATACCTCGATTCCACCGCCACCGGGATTAGGATCGGAATGGACGGTTTTCAGTTAGGTGTCCAGTCAATAAAAATGCGTGAGATCCAGTCGTACATACCTTTACACATTTATTTCTTTAAGTTGGATCTCAGCGTAATCAAAAATTGAAATATGGGTGACGCTTCCTTTAGTGTACTGGGTAGTTGGGAAGGTTTCCTAGTTTTTATTAGCTCAATTTTTGATGCATGATTTCTGAGCAACTTTTGAGAAACTGCTACCATCTTATATAGGGAGCGCGTTTCTCGCCCTATCAGAAAGTGCTCTTCTTTTTGCGACTGATCGCTTCTCCGCTCTTTTTCAAAGCTTCGAATACAACACAACTCACAGGCTATTTTGCACGAGCTTCTTGTTTCCCTTCAAATATTGCCGCAACACCGCGGAAGCAAGTAGGATTTCAGTTGTGTGTTTGGTCGCAAATCCTTCCTGCGCAGTCATGATTCAGAATTTCTTCCTTATGCTGAGAGAAGCTCCGAAGAATCAGGGTGGCGGTCAAATATCACAGATTGACAAAGATTAACTGAGGTGTTTGTTCAGAGCAAATCTGCATAGAATTATGTAACAGGTCGCTCTTGAATTAAGCTTAACCGACATATGGTTTCCAAACAGAAAATTGAGGGTAAAAAGCCTAAAGATGTCAACAAGTGCGTGCCGCCGCCATCCTCCCCACCGTTGCACAGCCCATCTCTCACTTTCAACCGTGCACAAGTTGAACTAGCTGAGCTCCAAATTGCGGTGCGAACATTTTACACAGTAAACCTCTCCCCTACCAACCATCACTTTTCCAACTATTTAGATAGTTTCGCCAAAGAGATTAGGTTTGAAATCCACAGACCTTCGGGGAGTTCCTTGCTCACAAAACTCCAGCACTTTTAATATCCGGATTCATTCAAGCTTTTGAAGGCAGAAGTATGGGCATTATAACAGTTTTTGTTCTACTTGAAAAGAGATATGCGTTTTTGAAAATCAGAACCAAAAACGGTGAAAACTTTCCGAACAAATCAATAGTAATTCATCACGGCTATGATGCGCCATGTCCTCGAATCACCTCTGGCTGGAAGAAGTCCGCTTCTTCGGTATTCATGGGGTACTGGGTATTTACCTACCTCCCTCAATAGTATTTTGGTCACGATTTGACCGAATCATGCACGGGCATGCACGGGAACCAGGCGCAGGTAACTAGGCCTTAGTTCAACAGATCATGTGGATGAAACGTATACTAGACGTTAAGGAAGCGCCATGTACGCTGTGTAACCTTGAAATACAGTATCAGCACACCTTTTTGTAAAGCCCGCTGGAAAAAGGGTAAATTTGTATTTCAATTCGACGAAGAGGACCTTGCTTGGGTTCACCTAGTACTAGTCTCTACTCACGCTTAGTGGCAAACGCACCACCGTCTTTTCAATTCCATTAAAAAACTGCATATGATCAGAGTGCATTCAAAACATTCTGCAATTTCGAAGCGGGTTTAATGCGAGGCGCAACTGATTAGGCGTATCAAGGTTCGTATTTGCGGTATTAAATGGGGGGGGGTACAGGTCGCGACTAGACATATAGAGAAATCGTTCCCTTAAAGGGGTGGCAGGGTCTGTTGGGTAAGCACAGGGGTCGTGGCACATGGCACGCTCGCTACCAGAAAGTGCACCACAGACAGATTTATTACAGATATAAAACGTTTTTCAAGACTTCGACAAACCTACGTATTATTGGGCGTCGTCGCCGAGACCAGTTGTTGTGACACTTGGAAGGCACATGGTATCTGAAAAAAAAGTAGTTGAATGTTTACCTGCAGTATGCATTATAAAAAATCTGCTTGAAATCACATTAAAAAGGGAATAGATAACAAAAAAAAACGACTGGACGGGGTCGACAAATCAATCAACATTGCCGTACCCTTCCCCCTACCCCGCGTTCCCGCCTTGGCGGACTTCGATCCACGAGGTCAACCCCCGAGGCACTGCCTATGTGAAGAACACGGGTTGACGATCTGCCAAAAAAGCCTGCTTTCAGAGGCCATAATTACTTCACATGGGACCTTGAGACACGAAGTAAGAAGGTTTTCAAACTTCAAGTTGTTTTCTCTCTGAATGATAGCGAAATTCCCTGGATGATCAATTTTGAGATCAATTGAAACCAAACCTTCTAATCCGCTTGGGTCCACCTAGTACTAGCAGGTGTTCCAAAAAAACGCTGAATTGAATCCCATCAACAGGCTGCCCTTTCGAGTCACTGCCTAGGTTAGCTTAGCACGCACCCATGCCGCTGGCTGTGGGTATCCTCACAAAGACTTAACAAGTCATTTGAATCAGTTTTACTGGCTGACGTCGGGATTTCCTCCTTCAGAGCCTGAAGGGGTTGAAGCAACTCATGGCTCAACGACGATGATGAAGCTTGAAGTCACAGTCTATCACGTAACAGTGACGTGAGCCACCTATACCCTAATTTCCGGTAGATAAGCCCGCGCCGATTTCACGTAAAAACACCTCCGCTCGTGCAGTGTAATTTTGTACACCTTAGAAACTACCGTAAATTTGCCTATAGAGGTAATTCGATGCCCTGATTACGAAAATGACTTTCATTTTTAGCGGTGGCGCCATCTGGCGCCAGTTGGCGTCACCTTGTCACGACACCTGTTTTCACCAAATTTGGTGTAAACTTCCTATAGGGGTTATTTGGTGTCCTGATTACGAATATGACATTCATTCTCGGCGCTGGCGCTATTTGGCGCCTATTTTCTGCTCGTCTGCGCTCTCCAACCGAGAAATATGCGTTGAACAACGTTAATGCCAAAACGAATGTCATATTCGTAATCAGGGCACCAAATAACCCCTATACAGAAGTTTACACCGATTTTGGTGAAAACAAGGGTCGTGACAAGGTGACGCCAACTGGCGCCAGATGGCGCCACCGCTAAAAATGTGTCGTTTTCGTAATCAGCATATCGAATTACCCTATGGGCAAGTTACGGTTGTCTCTAGATGTACGCAAGTGCACTGCACCAGCGGAGGTGTTTTACGTGATATCGCGGGCTTATCTACCGGAAAGTAAGTATATCTAGTTGGTCGGAGTACCAATCGAGGCGTGGAAGGCGCTGGAGAGTACGGCATAAGGTGGCTCACCAGCTTCCTGAACAAGGTAACTGTGGAAGGAAGGATGCCGGATGCCTGGAGAACAAGTACTATCGTCCCCATCTTCAAGCAGAAGGGTGACGCGATGGACTGCTCCAACTACCGCGGGATCAAGTTGACTGCGCATACCATGAAGCTGTACGAGCGACTGGTCGACTCGAAACTGCGGGAGCTGGTCCCGATCTCCCAGGAACAGTTCGGGTTCATGCCCGAAAGGTCTACAACGGATGCCATCTTCATCGCCAGGCAAGTGATGGAGAAGTATCGAGAAAAGCGCCGACCCTGCTACCTAGCCTTCCTCGACCTGGAGAAGGCGTTCGACCGGCTACCGCGAGCAGTACTATGGAGAGCGCTCAGGGAACGGAACGTGCCAGAACACCTGATCTCGCTGGTGAAGGACATGTACGAGGAGCAAGGCAGCCATACGCACCCCACACGGCCTAACGAAGGTATCACGGTTGGGGTGCATCAAGGGTCAGCTCTGAGCCCCTTCCTGTTCCTCCTAACGCTCGATACCATGGTGAAGGGCTCATGGAAGGACCACTGAAGACCATCCTCTACGCTGACGACATCGCCTGATAGCGGATAGCAGAGAGGAACTTCAAGCCAAGGTGCAGAATGGCAGAAAGTCCTGGCAGAAGGTGGGCTCCGGCTGAATGTCAAGAAGACCAAGTTCCTGAGCTCTGAAGAGGGTGCAGAGCCGATCGTGGACGGCCATGGTGAGACCATCGAAAGAGTGGAGGACTTCCGATACCTTGGGAGCGATCTGGCAGCCGACGGTAGTGTGGATCAGGCAGTGAAGGCTCGGGTCAACGCTGCATGGATGAAATGGAGGGAGTCCACTGGAATCCTCTGCGATCGAAGGTGCTCCAGAGCGCTCAAAGGGAAGGTGTACCGGACAGTGGTAAGGCCTGCGATGCTATACGGCAGCGAGTGCTGGCCCCTGAACAAGAATCACGAAAGGCAGCTTCACTCTGCCGAAATGAGGATGCTGAGATGGGCCTGCGGCTGGACGCGGCTGGACAGGGTCAGAAACGAGGATGTCAGAGCGGTCATGCAGACTGCCTGTCCAGCTGAAGGTGCGGAACAGCGTCTGCGATGGTATGGGCACGTGCTAAGGAGGCCACAGGATCATCCGATAAGAACAGCGATGGACTTCGAAGCGCAAGGCAAGCGACCGCGAGGAGCCCCAAAGAAGAGGTGGAGAGACGTGATCAAGAAGGACCTAAGTGAAGTCACGGCCACAGCAGAAGATGCCCTGGACAGAGCAAAGTGGCGACGACTGACAAAGACAGCGGACCCTGCGACTGCGCGGGACTAACGCTAGGGAGAAGAAGAATTGGCAAATTAGAAGTTTATTGGATCTATTAGTTTATTGGATCTGTCCAAATCTTCTGAGATTTTTCGTTTTCACCTGGAGATTTTTCACTTGCATTTCTCTCAATGTTTTTCGCTTCATAGGAGTCTAATGAAAGGAAAAACCCTTAATGAGGAAGGAAAAACTCGAAAGAAAGTAAACAGAAAGTAAGACATAACAGACAAAAGAACTGATCTTGCTCCAGTGGACGTGGCTACACTTTCGAGCAAAAAATGTCTCAGTTTTCGAGAGAATTTCTTTTCACAAACAAGGTTTCTTTAATTCTCCATTGAAGAATGACCTCGGAAAATCTTCAACACATCCCAAACAATATCCATTGAAAGTTTAATTCTGAAAGAAGACTGGAATTCCGGGCACTGTTCGATGAAATTGAAATGTTTCCCCAAAATGCGAAGTTTAAATTGACCAAAAAGCAATGATGAACATCCAGAGCTCTTCGTTGTTCCATAACCTACAGGATTCCAGAAAAGATTGTTAACCGTATTGGAGCTTTGACTCAATTTTTGCGCAATATGACTGCTTGACGATTCCTGGTCCTTTTTTGCTACAGTTTACCTTTTTTCAAAACAAACTGTCTTTTTTATCTTGTGGGAACATTAAGGTGAAAGCCTGATAACTGCGAATCAGTTTCATGAAGCAAAAATGAATTTCAACGAAGAAACACGGGGTGGCTGTATCATTTTTGAACATAGGAAAATCGACCTCTTCTGAAAAAATAAGCACAAAATTTTTTAGTGTTTTCAACATGGATCCCTCCCTATGGCCTACCACCTCAGCGCGGTGGGAGGGTGAAACGGGTGGCGTGCGGGCGTGTTCTCCAAAAACCTTTACCGTTTTAATTTTATAATTTTTCAAGTTCAATATATCTCATTTACTAGTTCATATACTTTTAAAATACTTCAATACCTTATTCCAAAGGCATGTCTGCATGTCCACTCGGCTAAGAGTAGACCACCCCTCGGACCCACAGTGGTTCCGGCCACTGTGGTAACGACTCGGCATTGGCCCTGGCTAGGCAGTGCTGAGAGTGGGAGCAAAGCAGCTAACACAGCAATAAAACAGCCTCAGTACCCCGCACACTGGGCCCAGCCGTCTCCGGCGTCGGACGGTATGGCGACCGGTGAGAGGCGAAGAAATCTCGGGTTGCGCAGGACGCCTTGGATTATGGACTATGAGAGCACTTCCCCTACACGACATGGAGACTGCTTCTTACTCCACACTTACAACGCGAGAACAGTTTCTTCCAATGCCGCTCTCCAAGAGCTACTCGAGGCGATCAACCACATCAAGTACCACGTGATTGCCCTGCAAGAAACCAAGAGCAGGAAGACTGACGTGCGACGAATGAATGACGGAACCCTTATCATCCGAGGTGAGAAGTTTCCATCGCGAAACGTCGGCGGCGTTGGCTTTGTCGTACATCCATCTATCGTTCACCTTGTCGACTCCCATGAGATCATATCTCCTCGCCTTGCCATCCTGCGCCTTCGGCATTCGCATATGAAGACCATCAACATCATCAACTGCTACTCACCACACACTGTGCAGCTGATGAAGCCGAACTTGATGCGTTTTACGATCAGTTGGAGGAGATCATCCGCAAGGAAAAGTCCTTCTACAAGTTCGTTGTTGGAGACTTTAATGCAAGGCTCGGTGTAACCCCAAAAGACGAGTTCAGGATTGGAAAGTTTGGGATGCGAGAGTGGAACGAGAACGGAAACCGTCTGGCAGGACTTCTGTCTGCGGCTCGACTCTTTCATGGTAACTCGTTTTTCCAAAAGAAGGAACATCGCCGTTGGACATGGGAGTCCCCGAATGGAACAACCCATGCCGAGTTGGACCACATACTTGTGAACAGAAAGTATTGCTTACTGGACGTTGCTGTGGTACCCTCCTTTTGCAGTGGTTCGGATCATCGCCTCCTTCGCGCCAAGATCAGGTTCAGTCAAAAGCTGGAAAAAATATCTCAACATCAGGCGAAAGGAGCGAAGCAAGTTGCTTACGACGGCGAAGCTCTGAACGACGCATTGTCCAGCTATGACTGGCAAGTCATGGAGGATCCGACCGAAGACTACGACGCTCTGCTTTGCGGACTCATCGCTTGTGCTGAACGGGCTAAGCTTCCTCGATTTGATAACTCTCATCGCATTTCCGATGCGACAAAAGATCTACTCAAAACAAGAAGAAAGCTAAGGCTTGATCCAAACGCAACACACCTTGAAAGGCTGCAAGCGAACATCAGCTGCAGGCGTGCGATGCAAAAGGATCTTCAGCAGTACAGGCAGCAGAGGCAACTAGAGGCAGCGCTGAACAGAACTAGTCTGAGGAAATGCAGACGGGATCTACAAGACCATACTACACCCCTCGCATGTCTAAAAAGAGAAGACGGAACCCTCACAACGTCCCGGTTCGAGATGGAAGAAATAACGGAGAGGTTCTACAGCAACCTATATCGGTCCACGACACATGTGCCAGACCCGGAAATTCCGACTGGAGAAGTAACACCGCGAATTCTTCCTTCAGAAGTACGAGTGGCAATTGCGAGCATGAAAGGGGGCACGACTCCCGGTCCTGACAAAATCTCAACCGACTTGCTTCGTGCAGGTGGTCACCAACTTCATGCTCTTCTCGCTGACCACTTAACAATCTACCTTCAGAAGGAGAAGATCCCAGACCAATGGAGGAACTCACGCATGATTATCCTCCATAAGAAAGGAGACCGTGATGATCTTCGCAATTACCGCCCAATTAGCTTGCTGAGCGTTCTGTACAAGCTATTCACCAAGATCATCCTTACACGGATCTCTCGATCACTGGATGAAGCGCAACCTACCGAGCAAGCCGGATTTCGTCAGGGATTCAGCTGCTTAGACCACATCCAGTCAGTCGCCATGGTCATAGAAGTGTGCCGAGAATTCCAAATGCCTCTTGTTCTTACCTTCGTTGACTACGAGAAGGCTTTTGACAGTGTAGAAACAAACGCGATCCTGTCAGCATTAGTCGACCAAGGAGTGGAAGCGTCCTACATAAGAACGCTGGCCGATTGCAATCGTCGCTGCACCGCAACGGTGCAACTATTCCAACGACCTCTCACCATCCCTTTGGGGAAGGGCGTGAGACAAGGCGACACCATCTCGCCAAAGTTGTTTACGGCTGCGCTGCAGTGGATAATGAAGTCGCTCGATTGGGATGAGAAGGGCATTCGTGTGGACGGACGGTACCTTTCAAATCTGCGCTTCGCCGACGACATCGTTCTCTTCTCAAGTAGCACTACGGAAGCTGAGACGATGCTCGCTGAACTGAATGAAGCAGGAAAGAAGGTGGGGTTGCGGATCAACCAGAAAAAGACACAATTCATGAAGAACGTTTGGTCCGATGGAGGCGGAATCAAGATTGATGGCACACCTATCATGGAAGCCACATCTTACGTTTATCTCGGACGATCCATGAACATGGACAACGATATGAAAGAAGAGCTAGGAAGACGACAGAGAGCAGCGTGGGCAGCCTTCGGACCTCTGAAAGAAGTTACCAATCATCTGGCTGACCCAGAACTTCGTGCGCATTTGTTTGACTCTACAGTTCTTCCAGCGCTTTGTTACGCGGCAGAGACATGGGTGAGCAGCGCATCCACGTCAAGGACTTTGACTGTAGCTCACAGAGCGCTCGAGCGATGTCTTTTGAGGTTTAATAGATTTACTCAATATCGAGCTGGACTCCACAGCGCAGACCTGCGCAGAATGTCCCATCTCCGAGACCCTGTGGAGTACATGACAAACGCCAAACTACGATGGGCCGGACACATCATGAGGAGAGCAGATGACAGGTGGACAAGAAGAACGGTAGAGTGGGCTCCCGTAGGATTTTCGCGGTCCAAAGGGAGACCTGCTGCGAGATGGGGAGATGCACTCGTCAATCACATAAAGCAGCTGCGAATGCAGCTAAACGATGCTTCAGATCGCCGTCTCCGACGAATTCTACAACAACCATGGATGGCGATTGCGAAAGAACGAAACGAATGGTTTGTTGCTGGTGCTCGCAGATGAACTGACGACGAGCCGTATAAGTATAAGTTTCAACATGGATTTTTCTGTTGATATCTGAACTCGCCATGAAATTTTCACATTTTCTATCTGGACAGTTTTTCAGAAACTCTATGAACTTTAAGTTTTCGAACAAATTTTAGGTGGCTGTATCATTATTGAACGCAGTGTATATATTTGTTAGAAAGTTGTGCCTCCAAAATATGTTAAAATTTGACCTAATTTGATCCCGCAGAAGAAAAGTTACGACCAAAAATGCATTTGTCCGAATGCGTTTGAGCGCCACTGATATGTATATGTGGGTCAAGTTTACTATCTTTTCAACCCTTTCTAACGAGCTGGCACTAGGGCTGCAGGGGTCGTTCATTGAAGAAATCCTTTCCACTCTTTCGCTAGGAAAGCCAAGATAATGCTCACTGTAATGAGGTAACGACGATCACGCTCAAAAACCGCAGGAGCGAATTAACTTTTTTTGTAGAGTGTGCTGATCGGTATGGGCAAGCCCAGTGCTCTGTGGTCAATCCACAGAGCACTGCAACTGTTCCTCAGAGGTGTTTTCTGTAGAGAATCGAAAATCGGAAGATTGACTTCAAAAATGTATTCCGCCGCAAGAAATTATTTAAATTTTAGCAATAATGATGCAGTAAAATGAGGTGCGGTCAGACAGTTCCAATTGCACGAAGACATATTACGCGTCGGAATAGGTGTTGATAGCTGCGCCATAAAATGCAAGGGTATAGCGTATTGGCCGACCATTAATGAAAGAAAACAAAAAACCGCTAAAATTCCCAGAAGCCGTGAATTTTGTCTAAAACTAGAAAAAAAACTACATTAAGGTTTTGCGTAAGGTGTTGCCGCGCTGCCATCCTTATCAATCGCGGCATACGTGACGTCTGCGCCCTCTCGCGTACAACGCTCTCTCGCGTTTTCCCTCTCCTCGCAGCGCTGTGTCTCTCCGTCATACCACGGCCGACCTCACAAGGGAAATTTCAGTGTTTTCTATGGTGCTTTTTGCTTTTTCTCCCCACTAACGTTCCTCATCGCACTTCTTGTCTAATTTTTGAACAAAATAACACATCACCTCGATCCCCACCCGTGCCTTCAGATCACATTGCTCACTGACTGAATGGCCGGTATCAACCCGAGCGTATGCCTGTCTGAATGAATGGCTTTCTTCTTGATGTGGTTGAATACGGTGCACAACTGGGAACGAATGAGAAGGGTGCCAGTACACAGGCAAGTGCTTACTATACGAAGCCATAGCGCGTAATATGAGTAAGGGCTCCTATCAGCTTTTTTTGTTCTATTTACTGATCGACCCAAATGCTACAACTATTTCCATTTGCGAAAAGTGCCTTCAAGGTGATTTGGATTGCTTACTTTGCAATGATACGGTGGTGAATTTCCAAAAACTTATTTTGAGTTATTTGGGATTTGAAAATAGATGACTCTCTAAGTGCTGGTACTCAAAAAGCCGTTGCAGGCAACTATAAAAATCCTTCTATAGGAGTTGTGTTTCAACCAATCGTCTTCTTTATGTATTCCCATTTGGCAGTATTGCTCAAGATTTTCTTTCTACATTACACGTTGCAAAATTCATTACTGAGGCTGGCACTACATCTTTTCCTGCAATTTTTATGACTGCGGAATTATTCATCAGTGGTATCAGGTACCGATCATGGTGTACTATTTTTTCGAATAAGAAAACAGTATGGAGAGGAAGGTTAGCGGGGAAGAAAGCAAAGAGGAGGGTAGAAGACACTAGAATGTTTCTTGTAGGGACGATCTCGCTACGACATAGAGACAAAGCGCTGCGAGGAGAGAGAAAACGCGAGAGAGCACATCGCACGCGAGGGGCGCAGATGCCACGTGTGCTGCGCTTAGTAAGAGTGGCAGCGGTCGCAGCGGTCAAGCGAGGGAATCAGTTCCCTTGTCGTGCACTTTCAGGCCGCTCCATTTTCTTCACTCCTACAATTGAGTGCCTTCCCTCCTCACACAAAGAGAGAATTTATCCTTAGAAGATCTGGTCGCGATCTGTGCCTTTGAGTGCCTCTATGGCCTGACCATTTCATTATCATCATTTTCATTATCAGCTGATATCAAGAACGAATCACCTTTTCATTACAGGAATCGTATAATCCCGTGAGAACGCAATTCCCGTCAGGTACAGGAGAAGTAGCAGCACGTCAATGACTGTTTCTATGGAGACGTAGGCGAAGGCGCCGGACCGGAAGTCGTCCCTTGTTGGCGAATTCACGCGTGTTACCCGGTACCTGAAAGTAGTAAAATGTGCAGTCAGTGTGTTCTTTTCATGATTGATTCATAGTAATGACAGGGTGGAGTGTGAGCAAATCTCAAGCTGTCAATCATCGCTAATAAGCGCGAGAACGCAGTCTCACTCTCCCATTGAACCCTTCGGCTCCGTCATTCCATCGCTGTCTTCATCAACCAACAGACACATGCCGCGTTCCTCGGATAGCCACCTCTTATTTCATCCCGTTGTGATCAATGGCTGTTGAGAAATTCATCTTTTTAATCACATCTTCACAGGTCGTCCATCTTTTCGCCATCTTCATCCCCGTGGTCTTGGATAGGCTTCTAGGCAATCCTCCGTAAACATCCCCTCGCGTACAGAGAAAGAAGAAGCCAATGATGTTTCATCGTTTTCCAAACCTCTTGACATCCTAATTAATTTATGATTCAGTCGGGCAGCCATGCTGCACTTCGTGATTCATCTGATCAAAATAATCGGCCGGTCCCAATGAAGAATTATGTGAGACGTATAAACGCTCCATGGAGGAGGTAAATGGCATGCGGCTCTCCTAGTCACCTCCCTCGTGCACGGTCGCTGGGCCTAATCTAGGACGTATCTTAACCAGGCCAATCAAGCACTACGTCCCTCCAAGGGAGCTAAATGGTACCATACTTGTTTGTGAGGTGAAACACTGATTTCTCATGGGCTGGTCTCCCAATTTATTGTATAAGCAGTACAGCATTCGAATGCTACAGCGATTCTGAATGGAAGTGGAATGAATGGCGCATCTTAAACGATTAATCAACTCTTAAAGCTTTGGAGCGGATTTTATGACAAAAAAACCAGCTTATTAGGAATCAATAGATGTGGTCAGTGGGGCAGAGATGAAGAAAAAAATCATGAGAAACGGTTCAGAGCTCATAAGGCCGATGTCAGACTTTGCGAATCGCGCGATTCGCTAGCGTCTGCGGTCGCGTCGCGGCCAGTGAATCACTCAATTGGCTGGTACCGCAACGCGACCGCGGACGCTAGCGAATCGCGCGATTCGCAAAGTCTGACATCGGCCTAGATGAGACCCCTTTCTTGTCCCTTGATTTCCGCACTGATGCGATCCTCATACGCGCTGTCCTCTTAGTACTTACGCTCTCTGTGCTACAAGCCCAGAAATGGGGCGTGTCCGCGCCGAAAGCGTCGCGGGAAAGGCTTGCTAGATCGTGGGGGCAACGCGACGACCAAAAATACTTGAGAGCTAGAGCTACTTCAAGGTTCGTGTAAAATATTGCATGTACTTCCGCCTGTCTTTCCACTAGCTGAGTTTCCCCTTCTTCGACCTCAGACCTTATCGTGAAATTGCTCCAACACTCAGTATTCAAATATTCATGGAAAAATTTTAGCAATATTCTACACGAACCTTTGAAAGTAACTCGACCTCGCGAGAATTTTTGAGCGCCGCGCTACTTTTAAAGGTTATCAGCAGTTTTCTGAATCAACGAATCGGAAGTTACGGCTTCGTGATTAGTGCATCAGTACACAAAGTAAAAGGGAGACGTCTACAAGACCACTGGTAGCAAGATATCTGATGGCAAAATTATGCTGGAAGAAGACAGAAATATCGGGTTCTCGTCGCGACCACTTTATAAGATTTTGTAGAGGCAGGAAGAAAACAAAAAAAATCATAAAGACGAAGACACAGGCACGTAGTGTGGAAAAACTGACGAGGGTGGCTAGCGGTTGGTACCGCGTATTTATCGACCCGACATATTGGTTGCTGACCCACCTGATCGCACAACCGATAACCTAACATCCCCTCTAGAAACTGGCATTCCGTGCATACCTAATTTCCTATCAGGGAGCGGTACCTGATTAGGGTAACAGATTTACCATTGCTGGACGCCACTTCGGGATGTCCACTCACAAGGGAAGGATGGCTCGTCGAAGCAGCCATTTAAGATCATATGAATAACTACCGATGCGCCTTCGGACGCTGATTCCAAATCTCTCTCCCATACCTGCTGAACAACGCTGTGAATAAAATTACGGAGGTTTTTCTACTTTACTGCTACTTTCTACTGCAAGTGGAGTGATGGCTCAGTGGTTAAAGCGGCGGATTTGCAAGGGTGACGTCAAAAGATCGAATCCGACCGTGAATTTTCTTTGCTATTTCTTGGAAACGTCAACAGAAAGTAGAATGTAAACCGTTCATCGCTCTTCAACTGCCACCTGTTTTTCACTGAACTTTCTGCTTTCTGACCTTCTGTCCGTTTCATGTTTATTTTTTGAAGATTTTGTCAAAGGTTACAAAAAGATCAGTAGAAATGACCTCCATCCTTCGCACGCGACCACAACGCCCTCAATTTCCAAAATAATATCTTTTCGACCTCGATCCCTAATCGCGACCCCCTTCCCAAGAGCCACAAATGCGACGCTCCTAAAATCCATTTGGATCGCGACCGGCCGGGCGCTTGACTCTGCCCTCGATTACCTGTTCCATAACCATTTCATGTTCATGTAAAAAATCCGCGTCTTCTCATTGGCTGGAGCAACCATATCATAAGTCACTAGGCAGAAGCGTTAGCAGTCAACTATGCCATTTCCCCGAGCATAGCTCCAGTCTCTTGCCAGGCAACCGACGACACCTTGTGTCCGTTCAATGATGTTTCCCCATTGAGGCCGACCGCAGACAGGTGACGCAGCGGAAGTACACCAAAAATAGATAACAGGTCCTCTGATTATCACTTTTTATCGAGCTAATCGATAATTTCCGTAGACATTCAACATGGTCAGGCATCCAGCAGCGCTAGGAGGCCCTAGAGGCCGATATGCATCAATTTTATATGGGAACGTCTGACTCATTGAATACGTAACTGAGACGTTCTCGCCATCAAACACAGAGGAACCCTGCCTACAAGCTCTCTTTCCAATTGCAGAACGGGCTCGTCCGATCGTTCACCGTGTCTTGGAATGGGATGGCATGACTCGAAGGGCCAGAATGCTCAACAGGACAAGAGCGCGTCACACATAACATCAACATACCATAACAATCTCCCAATTATTTTGTGATCTAGTTAAATGGCCAGAGTTAAAGGTACAGGTTGCGATTGAGATGGTGTGTCCCCCCCCCTCGAATATCGAAGAAGAGCTGAGAAAGGGTCCATAAGAGATGAAAAAAGCAAGAGAACCCATAGAAAACAGAAACCAAGCGCTCATGAGAGCACACCACGGCGAGGAGAAGGAATACGCTAGAGAGCACGTCGTACGAGAGGGCACAGGCACCACGCACACAGCGAACAAGTAACAATGGCAGCGGTCATTGGGGAAACCCAGCGCCCTTGCGACACACTTTCAGTCGTGGCAGTGCCACGACTCCTGCCGTTAGCAACCCTTTACCACACTAACGAGAAGAACTCCCTCAAAAATTTGATCGCATGCCGGCCCTTTAAGTCGTTCAAAGATCGATTTGTTTGAAGAGTAGTTAGTCTAACTAACACGAACTACAATTTTAGATCATGAGCTCGTCCCTATTTTGTTATTTCGTATTAAAACTGCTGGTTTTGGCGACATCCAGCCTAGGATAGCATGCAACTTGGAGACACGAATGCCATGTTTGTGTGTGGCGGTTTTGAGCCCTTCGTCTGTTCTGCTGCATTGCCGCCCAGTTGAAGAGCACTGCTGGCTTAGTAATTAACGAGTATAACCGCTTCATTTTTACCTAGCCATCACACGAACTGCTGGAAGCGCACGCTGCATGTCGACCACTGACTCAGATAATGCTCCAGCAGAAACCACCGAGTTACGGGCCGCAGCAGTGTCGGCAGCATATGCTGCCGACACGCCCACTCGTCCGTGATTGGCTACCACCACAAAGGTTACTGCGTGCAGACACGAGCCAGCCAGTCAGAGACTAGTGGGCGTGTCGGCAGCATATGCTGCCGACACTGCTGCGGCCCGTAACTCGGTGGTTTCTGCTGGAGCATTATCTGAGAAGGTTACCTCAGTCCCAGCACTTCCCACAGAACTGTTCGGTCGGCGCGAATAGAGAAAGGGGTTAAATATTATTTTAGCCACCGTCGGGATGTGACAGGGAAAATGAAAATTATTGGTGACTTGTGTCGATTACATACCAAGAAGAGTCTACCCTGGTTTCCACATGCAAAACCAGGCGCAGCCATATAAAGGGGTCTGCACAGGTTTCATTGGTACTCTATGGAACCAAAAACAAAACTGGTGCATACGACACTAGATGAGTTAGGCAAACATTGTTTCTTCTGCTATTCTACATATCGGGGAAGTCGAATGCATGGCGTACACCAGGAGAATGCAAAAACAATGATCACCTCGCAGAAAACTTCTGGCTTTGAAAAATGAATATCATCTTAACTGGCAGCACCTCAAGGTTTTACATCATTAGAAATGTTATTTCACTGCTATTTGGGAACAATCAATAGGCATGTTTTTCACATGTAACCACGACCACTTTTGCACAGGTACACAGTGAATCAATTTTTCAATCCATTTTTATCAAATATCGTTCTGAATGTTCAAATACAATCTGAATGTGAACTTAAACATTGCTCATAAGCATTCCTACATGAAATAACTCTACCGTACAAATCTACCACTAAAAAAAAAGGTTACGCGCCCGAACAATCAATGACAAAGGAATACGACGCACAAGGAATGGGGGAACGATGCGGTGTATGTGTGTGTATTCTGTTTGTGTACTTGTATACTTCTCCGTAAATATCCGGTGTATATTTGTGTGTAAGTGTAAATCCATCTGTCGTATTTCTGCCTGGTGTATACGTGATATGTGGGTATGTGTGCAGTGCGTCATATAGATGAAAAACTCGGACGCCAACCCTTTAACATAACAATATATCGGAATTATCAAAATATGTCATAAATTCGAACAACATACCATAATCTGATCACAAGTTACGATTAGAGAAATTTCTACATTAGGTTTATTTTGTGTATACGTGTCTGTGTGAGTGCATGTGCCTAATGTCTTTACGGCTATCCAAATGCGAGTCTATGTGAAGTGTGTGTGTATGTGTGTATGCTGTGTGTATGTGTATTTCATAATCAGACAGACACATCACCATATGACCACATCCGAAATTAAACAATGTAATAGAAACATATCGAACACCCTACACAAAACAAGTCCTATTCTTACTTGCAAATGCAGTGTAATCGAGGACCCGACGAACGCGAGCCGGAAGTCAAAAGGCGACGATGTGTGCGGGACCATCCGCCGCGCGAACGACCACCACCTATCAAGTGCGGCATCGCGCGCGACTTAGCGGGCGGCGATTGCGACAACACTTGCCAGTAGTGAGTATCATCTACGCGCATTCAGGCCGCATAACTAGACTTTCTACTAAACGTATGAGAACGTATACAAAAATCTTTTCATACAAAGTGGGACAACTTGGGAGAACATCATATAATAAAACAGGATAGTAGTGAGTTTTGGGTCTGTGGGGGAGCACGAGTATGAGGGGACTGTGAGAGAGCAGGACGAGGATCACGTATATAATCATTATCATATAAGGTGGGGACTTAAAGGGGGTCGTCGATCAATAAAACTACTAAACAAGTGAGCATAAAGGGGAGCGGAAGAGCGCAGACCCCACGTGAAGCGATGAGGTTTAGAAAACTGGTGACGCTTGCAAACAAATAAAACGAAGGAAGACATAATCGGACCGGGACTAAACACATATAGTACGCCATCTCTGAACAGTCAGTATAAATCTGAGTAAAACACTTTCTACACATCTACTGGCTTCTACGCCGAATCGAAGCTGACACGAAATACGTAATGAGTGATCAACAGGGCAGACACAGAAGGAGAGAGAGAGTGAGAGAGAATGCGCCGCGTACGAGAAGGGAAAAATTGTGAACGAGACGGGGAAGCTCAACGCTTCTGTATTTCGCCATTTCATCGTCGACCATCCGGTCGACAACGCCAAGCGCCATCCTTCTCGGTCGCGTCATACACTTAGAATCACTACGGATACCGTATCAACAACTATAGAGTGTATGGGTTATGTGAAGCAGCCAATACGAATATCATCAACGGGATGGGATATACATAATATATATTAGAAGTATTTCGAACATATTACGACGGGATCAACGCGAAAGAGACGTGAAGACGTACGGACGAACGAAAGAACGTGAATCGCGTAGACGTCGTAGATGTATGTGTTGGTTGATTGCACCGAGCGTTACGACATAGATCACAACGCTTGCGGTTTCGTATCGACGACCTTATCTTCAAGGAACAGCTCAAAGTGTACGAGACCAAGTCGTGACGTGATATCGTGCTCAATATTCAGAGCATATGCACGACATTCGACGAGCACAAGTTTGTTACGTGGCAGCGATTCAAACTTCACCATAGCCTGGAACACAGTTGCTTCATTTACGAGCAGCACTTGAACCATTTATTTTTAAACTTTTCAGGAAAAGCTGTTAGTTTCTCAAGTGAGCTCAAACTTCAGTGCAGTACCTAAAGGCACGGGTAGGGATCGAAATGGTGTGTTATTTTGTTCGAAAATCAGACAAAAGTATGAAGAGAAAAAATTTATGGGGAAAGGAGCAAAATGCACCTTAGAAAACACTGAGACTTCTGGTGAAGTCCCCAAGTGGGTTGGTGGAAAGAAACAGCGCTGCATGGAGAGGAAAATGCGAGAGAGCACGTCGTACGCAAGAGGGCGCAGACGCCACGTATGTTGCGATTGATGGGAATGGCAGCGGTCGCAGCGGTCAAGCGAAAGCATTACCTTCCTTTTCGCACACCTTTAAGATGCTACACTACCCACCCCTCGTGTTCCCCAAGGATCTAATCGCGACCCGTGTCTTCACATATGGAACAAGCCTTCATGTCCCTCAATGCATGCAAGCCGTTGGTTCTCGAGTCCTCTTACTCTGGGGCGATAGCTAAAGGCAAAGCCCATAAGTAAACAGATGGCATGCATATATGAGAACTTGCAACATACTCCACTCCTCTGCTTTCTCTCCCCTTCCTCTCTCCCCCCCCCCCCCCACCCCTTCCTAGCGCACTGTTGCCCGGTCTGGCTAAACGCACATCTTTGTCATTGGCTACACCTAATAGGTTGAGGAAAAAATATTAGATTTCCGCCGTGCTTGGACCCTGTTTGTTCCATCCACCTCCTGGGAGTATATTGTATTTTGAAAAAAAAGACCCTTCCCTCTCTCCTCCTCTAGGAAATTAAGCGCTACCGATTTTTATAAACAATGTATTTTTTCCAAAGTAAAGATTACAAACGTCAAAAAATCGTGCTGTGAGCAGGCGTTTCTTTGAAGACTGCACTCAATAGTATTATGAATATTTGTGCCATTCTGACAGAGGATTTCATTGCCGGGAGAAGTGATGAAGCTGACTTCAGTTAGCTCGAAAATGGCGAACCTGACCTCAAGGACTCGCCGCGCTCTCTCCAGCCCACCAAGGAAAAAGGAGTTTCGTAAAAAAACATTTGATTTCAGAGGATCAAGTGGTCTTCAATTATGGTTGCCAGGAGAGAAGAGCCTGTCAGTGTGTTGGTTTTGAACATGTCACACAACCCTTTGCAAATTTGGCCCTTCCGAATGTCTTCAAATTTTCTCCGTCGATTCCGGTAGGGCACTCTGTGCGTGGCGAGTCGTACAAGTATTCCCCGAAATTAGTAAATAAAGTAAATAATGAAAGTCGAGCGCAAAAAGTGGAAGTCTCTGAATAAGGCATCCTCTTAACGAATAGCACAAAAATTTTGCTTTTTAAGCATGAAATAAAGCTAATGACAAAAATGCGCTAAACTGCCGCTTAGGCTTTCCGGTTGATTTCTGTGAGAATCGAATAGAATCTGAAGGTATCTCAGGAAATAAAAAAAAATCGAATAGAATCTGAAGGTATCTCAGGAAATCTCACTCGAATGGTTATAATCAATACGATTTTTTTTCGAAAGGTGAAGCGGAATGACCAAGATACAAAACGGTAACTGGTAACCTATTCCCTAACCCTTTACGACTCCAGCACTTCAGCTTCCTCTGGCTCTACACAGCTTTCAAGGGATCCTCCCAGAAATTGCCATAGATTTAATTTTTCGATGTGGCCTTTCACCCAGCACACAACTTCTTTTTAGCATATTTCTACTATACCAACGAAATGATCAAATCAACGACCGTGCCAAGTAAATTGATAGCTTTGTTGAGACTATCTTTTCAACCAATCGGCTAAGTCTACTGCTTATCAAACCCTTTGCGAAGATCCTATGAAACTTTTTTGTCACTTGACTGCAAAGCAAGACCCCCCCCCCCCAGAAAGACCTGACAAATATCTGACCCCTTCTAATAAGCAGATGATACCATAGTTGCAACCCTCATGATACGCCTTGTGCATGAGGTGGCTGGACCCACTTTGCACAAGAATATCCAATTATTTCGTATAATAAGTCTATTGACCTGATTCTACACCACTTACTATAGCTGAAGCCCATGCACCTCTGACCAACAGGGTCCAGCGTCCATAGAAGCGACGCCGAGCTGCCTTATTCAATTCGGAAGCGGCAAAATTTGTTTCCTCTAGATTATTCGACGGGATGCTTCTCTGAGAGACTTGACGAGCTTCGAGCCACTTCTCGCAATCGGGACGAACAGCGGGCGAGCATAACGCGTGGGTAAGGGCCACACATTCCGAGAAAGCTCGAGGCCTGAGCACAACTCTTTTCCTATCTGAGCCCTGGCCTTCTGGTGAACGCTCGCATCATTCATGTTCTTTGAAGAACTCGAGCCGGAGGGTATTGGGGTTGGAACACGCGAAAACCACACGCAATGCTTTCAGCGCCCTATCGCATCTCGCATGAATACGTAAAATTGCTCAGCTCTCCTGCCAACAACAGGACCAGCTCAGGAACGTTATTCCGCGCTATCGCCAGATGCAGGGGTATTGTGATGACAATGCATTTAGAGCATCGTAAAACATCTTCTAAACATCTTCTTCGTAAACATCTTCTTTGTCTATGGAACGGAACTGAGCTTTGAGGAGGGACTCCAGAATGTGTAAGATTTTTATTTTGCCCACAGTTCTTGCCCCTTCCTAAGTAAGTCCTAGGGACGCCCCGCATCTTGCGAAAGCGCCCGTTATTCATAAGCTCCCCTTCCAAAACGCTGATGGTAAGGCCGCTGAGTCATTGGCTGCACAGGAAGCGCAAACCGAATAGAAAAAGAAATCGGTGCTAACTTAGTTGGGGGGGGGCCACGCGGCGGCGCGGCAGTCTGCTCACCTGGGCTCTCTCGAGCGAGACAGTGTAAACTCGAACATTCCAGCTTTTCACGCATGTCAAGTGACTGCCCCCCCCCCCCCTAGACTGCCTACACTCCCCCTGGCCCACGGATTTCCGAACATGCCAGGCGAGCAGACTGCCGCGCCGCCGCGTGCCCCCCCCAACTAAGTTAGCACCAAGAAATCTATGAAAAAAAACTACTGTCTACTGATAACTCACAATTGGCTGATGGTAATTGGGCACGTAGACGTATGGATAATATCTTCCATCAATACCATACTCTGGAATGTACTTCAGACGGCCGATATGCTCCTTATCAGGATTGTTCTGAATGAATGATTAGGTTAAAATCAATATTACACACATATTTACAACCATCACGCATGCACTCCACTCACAGCTCCATCACAGTACAGCGCAATCGAACCGCTTCTATAACGTCCTTTCACGTTCTCTGGCACGGAATCCGGCGCATAATCCACCGGCTGCCATCCGATGAGACGATTCAGTGAGAGAACGACACATGGCTGCAAATAATTCGCATTTTTTCTTTGGCGTTTCTGTTGCAAGCGGGGGGGGGAGGAGATTCACGTGAGTGAACCACTTGCATTACGTGGGATCTGAGCCTTAGGCAGGGGAAAGGGATTCTGGGAAGGATGTGAGCAATATGTGTTCTCCTGGCGTTTCTCCCCTCTGCTGGGCTTAGTTCTGGTAGCACCTACCATAGGCCCTATTTTGAAGTCCCCCCCCCCTAAGGCCCTTTATTTAACTGTGCTTGAGGAAAACAAGAACCCCGATGTTATACACCTTGTGAGGAAAATCATTGAAGGGTTCAATAGGAACTCAAATTTTTGGGTCATCGATAACCCAAAAATCTTTATAACTTTTTTAAGCGCTTAAAGCTTGAAGGGTGGAGATGTTGTCATTACCGTAGCTTCGAGAGAAAGGATTTTTCCTTCAAATTTCCATGCAAGACCACATCTAGTCATGTCTCACTAATCGACAACCATTTATCCCTAAGAGTACTTGAATTCGTCTTACTAAAATCTCTAAATTCAGCTTGTGCGGAGTTCGCTCGAAAATTATCGATCGGCTTGAAGGCGGCATAAAAGCCTGCCTAACGATGCGACGCCCGGGTACGAATGAGTTGGAAGAAGTCGAAGGCGCGAGCACGACTACGACGAGATGAGTCGTAGCAGTTTGAGTTCGGATCATCCGAAATCAACAACAACAACAACAACAAACTCACACTGCCAGCTCTGCCGTAACCATACTGCTTATCCGGACCGCAACCAGCAGCAGTGAAATTTGTCAAATCAAAACGGCATGGCTGAAAAACAGGACTCGGACATTTTCGTGAAAATTTGATAAAAGAAGGAAAATTTACCAAGACATCATCATCCGCAATATTGCTATTGTTATCATTTTCACCGCATTCCCTCGTCCCGTTTATATCGTTGTACTTTTTCAGGTAGTCATCCAACTGAACTGGTTATGTTTATACTTTCACTGAACTAATAAAGCGACAATGACTGAAAACCAATGAGCGAGTTTTCATACCTGTTTCACATAAGGCTCCCACGATTTCTCATCTCTCATATTGTACTTGATGAGTGTTGAGTCGGGATTTTCCTTCAGCCATGGCTGGTAACCGACACCTGCAGGAAACACATTCAGTATCCAAAATGAAACTATCGTTGAACTCGGAAAATAGCTTTGTAATTTCGTAACGTCGTTAGAAAACACTCCCTATCAAAGTCTGGGGCACAGAATTTCTCAGCTATTCACATGTTCGCTGAATTTGCTAGAAAACAGCAAGCAGCTAGCCTCTTATGCAATCCCGATCTATAAGTCATTAAAAACGCCTAAAGGGCTAGCACTAAAGCCGTTGATGCACATAACAGCCTGCGAATTGCTCCCGTCGAATCATATTGATGTCGTCAATGAAGGCAATTCATCAGATTCAAAATCACTGATGACGACTATGTAGAACGGCAATTTTGTGACAACCATGTGCACCATGTAATGGTAATTTACTTTAAATTAAATTGTGTTTTTAGTGGTCCCTTCAAGCGCTAACTGTTCCCGAAAATCACGCAGAACCTGGATCTTTGCGGATATTTTCTTGTACACGCTCACAGAATAAAGCACCAGTAGTGCTAGCTATGAATAACATTTCGAATTCCCGAAAGTTTAACTTCTAAGTTACTGTAGTACTAAAACGTGCTAGGCAGTGTCTCTGGACCTGCCAACCGTGAAGCTAGGCAATCCACCGTTTTACGGTACTGTCTGGGAGCTCTCACAAATGCACACTATTGAGGCATTTTTGCTTTTCTGATCTCATCAAAAGACTTAGTCTCAGTTGTTTTTGTTTGTTAACTGCTGTTTTTGGCCGCAGTTCGCCTTGCCTTGAAAAGCTGAGTTGGGATGAAATGGTGCCCCGGTAGCGTAACTGGTAGCGCACTTGCCCGGAAAGCGAGAGGTGCGGGTTCTAGTCCCGCCTGGGGCGAAAGTTTTGTTCACAACCCAGCATTCTTGTGAAACTTCGTATAACGTTTCGCAAACGTATGCTATTCCATCCACATTCTCACC
>MU868344.1:540019-587502 GCA_036418205.1 Ostertagia ostertagi | reverse complement strand
GCTAGCTATGAATAACATTTCGAATTCCCGAAAGTTTAACTTCAAAGTTACTGTAGTACTAAAACGTGCTAGGCAGTGTCTCTGGACCTGCCAACCGTGAAGCTAGGCAATCCACCGTTTTACGGTACTGTCTGGGAGCTCTCACAAATGCACACTATTGAGGCATTTTTGCTTTTCTGATCTCATCAAAAGACTTAGTCTCAGTTGTTTTTGTTTGTTAACTGCTATTTTTGGCGTTTCGCGAAACGTATGCTTTTCCATCCACACTCTCACCCCTTTCGACAGGAGCCTTGTAACAAGGGGGGGGGGGGTGGCAGCGAGTCACTAACAATTCTATTGCAGAATTTTGGACACATGACAGGAAGGATTCTGACCTGCCCTTACCTGGAAGGCAATTTTAAGAGTTGGACTCAAACATTATTTTTTACAACCCCGAGGTGCGAAGATGTGATGAAGCCAGGTCACCAAAGGCAAGCGCTATTCTCCAAAATGAACTCCCAACCTGTAACCGAATGAGGGCTATGTCATATTAGAGAGTTAGGTGGCACAATAGCTCCAGCTATCAGAGGACATTTACTGAAATCGAACTCGAACGACTACACGCGAATTCACCATCACGTGTCGTGAAGGTAAGCCAGAAAGGCGGTTAACTTCGTGTTTCACCCCAACCTTTATATTCAGGTTATCTCGCACCAACAGTGTGTTTTGGTCCACTTCTCTCAACCACCGCGCAAATCCAAGCGCTGAAAAGTCCAAGTGCGACGGCCGTGGCACATATTTATTCGTACACAAGCTTGCAGCAGTATTCGATCGCCAAGTTGCAAGAGCGCCACTGTGACGACAGATGATAACGGTGACGGGCGGCAGAAAAGCGCACAGCTCCCAGTGCCGGAGCAGCTCTGCGCGGCGCGGCGCCATCGTACATTTGCGCTGCAGCTCAATCTACGCGAGCAGCGGACAAAAACTCAGCTCAACCCGGTCGGGAATCGATTCGTGACGTTGACGATGTCGACGAGAGGACCGCAACAGCCCAATTCAAGCCGAATTCTCGCTGGGCGTTTTCCATTATCAGAGCGCCAACGACGACGACGACACTGCCAACAGCAGTAGCAGCAGCAGCAGCAGCAGCAGCCGCTGGCAGCGCTGTCGTCGACCGATGACGCACAATTGGCGCGGTGCGTCCCTGCTTACGCCAAAAACGCGCGCTCCAAGTGACGAGCGTGATTCGAGGCATTGACGATGTGACGTCGGCGAATGCTCGTACACAGATAAGTTGTGTCGCCAAGGAAAACTTGTCATCCATCCGCATAACACCCACGATTACATGGCTGGCAAGCCAGCCTGGTAACCCAATCAATCGAAGTCGAAACGTGTTTCGATGCTTCATTCAACAGCCGAGAGCAACGGCACAAAGATTACACTTCACTGGACAGTTTGCAGGTCACTTAGTGCAGCAATTGCTGCGGTTTTTCAACGAGGACGTTGTCATGCATCAACATCAGTCTAGCCTACCGTCAGACAAGTTGACTGGTGAGAGCTTGAACATGGTAGCAAAATCAAGGAACAATATCCTAAGCGGTTTACCTACCCCCATCAACTATACCAGCCCCAAAACCTTATGCAATAAGATCACCTCATGAGCTCGCACACGATTACCAGTTAAAGCCTTCATTTTGATGACTACACTGTTGCAGAGCAGATTGCTTAAGTTAAAAAACGTGTTCTTCTTTCTCTCTCAATTCCAGGGAGCGCCATCGCGTTTCAACTACATTTTTTGTTTGATTTCCGAGAAGATGCAAATAAAAGCGGGGGTAAAGGGGAATGTTCAAGTGTTGTACTGTAGTGCTTCTGATGTCATAATTCGAGCACTAACATGTCGTGGACGGAGAAAGAGTTAAGGGAGGAAGATATTGACGTCATCAGCCGGCAAAGTACCCCCTCCCTCGAGCACTTCACCCTTCAAATCCACACTTCAACACCAAATGCGCCGTTGTTCTACTCGCAATTCGCTGAACACATGCCTCCTTCATCGGTCCTTTCGTCTTCCCCATCGACTGCCTAAAACGCGGCAATTTCGCATTGGCCATCGCTATTATGGGCAAGGTCTTTGTTGGCTAACGGCGTAGCTCTACAATTATCACATATTCGCCCATTTCGTTTCCTTTGTTATAGGCGTGACGTCAGCACATCAATGCGAATGAGCTCGTCTGCACGCCGTCAAGCAGTATCCTCTACGATCAGCGCACCAGTGACCAGATAAAGTCAGTCCGGGAGACAGAGGGGGGGGGGGTAGGCGTGAAATGACAGAGAACGACGACGAAAGATAGGGATGAGTTCGTCGCGAGGGTAATCAGAGATCATGCCGACTGACGCAACGCTGCAAAAGCCTTCGGAATGCACTCGAAGGCTATTTTTAGAGTTTTCGGGGTGCTTAAACAAAGTTTTACGATGGGGAAGAAAATGGCGATCAACGTCATTTTGACCGGTCAGACGCGACCACGTAGCGGTCCGTTGTGTCAACGATTTACACGCACACACTCAGACTCTCTCTCTATAGTACGCCAACGGAAGTCCGGCTTGTTCACGTCGACTTGTGTTTCCGCAACTCAAGCCGACGCCGCTGCCGGCGCTGAGACGTTGACCAATCGGTTCGAATTTCGGCATGAGTGCATCGTGACGATGCAACGTTTTATGTTCCATCAGACACATCTAAAACTGCTTTTCAATCGACATTCGCCTTCACCAAAAACAATCCGATGGACACCTTCCCACCAAGTAGCTAAGGACTTATCACACTAAGATCTTTCTCTGGAGGTGAACCTAAGCATGAATTCGGGCGTTTCATATCCGAGTTCTCTATTCTGATGTTTGTTCACGCGTTAGCTGCAGATGGCTGACGGTAGTCAAACAGTGCCCAGTAGACGCAAACGGGAGAAGATCAAAGTGAATAAAAGAAGAGCCCGTTGAACAAATAATAAAATCAACGAACGAAGACGACAACGTGAAGCGACAAGAAAAAAAAACTTGTACTCCGTAGAACAACGGTGGAACGATGGAATGTAAGAAAGAAATTTCAGAAAAAAATAGGAAAAATTTGTTTAGCACAGCACCCGTCTAGCAAGCACTTCCTAAGCAACTTACCAGGATTAATACCGATAATCGTGCCTTTTCCATAGAAACGTGGCACTTTCGGATCGAGCGTATTGAGGAATATTGCAAGGCAAGCAATCCAGAAAGCGGCTAAGCAGGAATAAAAGATGATGTAGAAAATTGTGATTTGACCTGAAAAAAACGTATCTATTGGTAAAATGGTAAAAACGTCATAAAATACCAGATAAATTGAAAAAAAATAATAATAAAAAGTCTCAAAGAATAGAGGAGGAGGAGAAAAGATGAAGAAGTAGCCTGACCAGTTTGCATAGGGGAACCCTGAGTAAGTGTGAGCACGTTCTTCATCCAAGAAGGCAGTCAATTTCCATTTTTCCCGAGTTTTTCAGCCTTTTTTCATCCTCTCGGTCAAACCCTCCTCTACTCCACTATCAGAGGTGAAAATCCACTTACACCACGATTTTGCCGTTCTGCCAAGAACTGTTCCTCTGTCTTTGTTATAAAGAAAGCGCGAGAAAGATTCATCGTAATCAGCTGCCTTGTTGTTACCATTCATCAGCTGAAAACAAAACATTTTTCCTTAAAAGTAAGTCTCGAATTAATCTCGATCATCGATCGAAAACATTTTTTTTCATTTTCATCAGATAAGTTCCGTCTCCTCCGATCAAACAGCGCATATTAGCGACAGCGTCTCGCTCATAAAGCAGATAAGGGCGAGAGCATGCCTGCGCCTTTTTGATGGAACTGAAAATTTCTCGGAGAAATTGTCAAGAATTTCCAAAATAGAGCACCCGCTTTCTTATCGCACTTCACGATAGCTCTGAATAGCGATGCCATTACAAGTTACTAAAAACGTAAATGATTGCGGATATGCAATGCATCGTTGCGGCACATGAACCTAGCACGAGTAGAGATGTGAGATCGATCTCAAATAAACACAATTCTACTTTGTACTATCCCATTACAGGCACTTTAGACAAGATGGGATTGAACGACGGAGCAGTGAAGCCCATATGTGAAGAGCGACATACGCGAGGCACATGAGTTAGTGGCAAGTGGCACTCCTCGGGGTGTGAATATGCAAATGCAGTCGACAGCACGAAATCTAGCTAACACATACAAACACGGCATGGCATCTCTGAGACGAATTCTAGCGACGATTCCACAGTCAGCTTACATGTCATATGGGCCAAAACTAGCGCCATAAATTATTCAAAAGTGGAAGCGACCATGGAACGCGAAAAATGTTTCCTTCCGCCGTGGAAGTGCGACAAGAAGGGACAAAAACAACATTAACATTGCATAGGACGCTTAGAAAAAAAATAACGAAGCACAGCACAGGAGAAAATGACACTCACCGTGGTATTTTCCTCTATCGGATTGCCCTTAGCCATGATGAGATGACGATGATCGTAGATGGAGCGAGATGAGGGAAAAAAGCTGCGAGGAAGAAGTGGAAAAAGAGAGGAGGGAGAAGGACGCTTCGCTCCGGCAGTCTACCCAAACGAGAAACTGATGGCCAGCACACACGGCCGCCTGCCTGCAACAAACATTTCAGCAATATATTTCCATTTGAATTTCTTTTTATCGGGAGCTCTTGACAAGCAAAACAGCGATGATAGAACCAGTGAGATTCGAGAAACACACTAACTTACAGGAAATTTTTGAGGAAATTTATTGAGAATCGAAGAAATTCAGCAATGGGAACTTCTGTTGAGGGACTTCGAGAAACAGAGTGAAAAATTACCAAAATCTGCAAATAAAAAAGCTATGGTAAAGCAAAGCAAGAAAACGAGAAAGTAGATTTTTTCACGGAACATCGAAGGCCATGGGCATCAACCAGTATGAAACTTGCTCAAAACCTCACACTTCTTTGATACAGTATGTATTTTGACTAGTAAATAAAATGACCTGTAACATACAGCCCAGCGATAAAGCAAATTACGAAAATTCATTGCACTACTAAAACAATCGATGCCAGAAAGCGCGAGTGAACATATGTTGTCGGGGGGCCTTCGTCCGGGTGCCACACCCGTGCGACGGGAGATGAGGAAGAAGTCCAGCTTATCGTCGCCCGCCGCCGCGATTTTGCCTTCAGGAAAGCCCAGAATGTCATCTATAGAGTGGATTAAGCACTATCCGTGTATGCTCTTAATGACTGACCCTCGGTCGGTATAGCAGCCCTACGCCTTAGTCATCGCTTCTATAAGAACGCTCAGCCGTGTGTCAAGTACAACGACACATACTTCAATGATAACTCTTAGAGAACTACCCTCCCCCCCACTTTTCGACAAGTAATTTATCGAAAGCCCAGACAAATCGATAGGTAGCCGTTCCGAGCTCAAGAAGCGATGACGCTGGTAGCAGCCGAGCAACTGGCACACATGTCGTTTCCAATTACAATACAGACATGCGGTGATGCCGCGAGCAAACGCATCATCATTAAGTAATGACAACATTTACTTTTTGCCTCATCTTAGTGCAATGATTGACGTAAAACTGCTGGCCAATATACACACCATAAGATACAATAAGACCAACAGACAGAAACACACCTGTACAGACCAACCTACGAATTGATGCTGTACAAAATCGACCTGCGCTTATCAGAAGAGGTGGAGAAAAGGCTCATTAAAACGGCAAATGATAACGGATTAGGGACAAGGGCATTAAACCGCGCCTAAGACTTCACCACGGTCCTCCTTCATACCGTTTCAGACAAAAACTGGAGACACGCAAACGAGGAAGGAGGGAATGGTCAGAAAAATTTCTTTTTGTGGAACAGTTTCCAGGATAGCAGAGCTCAAAAGTTGAAGGAGCAGATACAAAAAATATGCAGTAACAACCAGCTATTATCTTTGTAAACAATTCAACAAAATGAGCGAATACTGTAATTCTGCCTTCACTTGAAAATAATATCTTTTCTTCAGAAGGTGGTCGAATCACTCGCGATCAGACTGATCGGAAATCGGAATTCGGAACGTTGACGAAAACACGACAGGATTTTGAGATCTGTAGATAGCTTTCGCAACTTGGAATGTGAAATACGTAATCTTACTGCTCGCTAGCACTTCCACATTTCAAAGCGTTTATAAACATCATCATCGCTGAACATCATAGATTAGAACATATGCTCTCGAGACAAAAGATCACTGTGCTGTTGAATCGGCTAGCGCTGACTCAACGCAATGAGGCTTTTGCCTCGGAATGGAGGCGGCCATCTGTAGAATGCGTCCATTTCAGAGACGATGCCAAATGTCGACATTACTCGGGTGACGACGTCAACGCTATTGCCCTGGCACGGTAGTTATGCTGTGTCGCGATACAGTTAACCGACTGACGGACCAACGAACGAACTGACAATGGGGCGGAGTGCGAGAGCAGGAGATTGGGTCGAACAAGGCGCAGCATTGCCTCCATCACTATCAGCGCTCACATCTCTATGCATAGAGGCGCAACACTGCCACAACAATTCAAAACACGCAAAAGACATGTCTTGTTAGGCTTCAACAACCCCTACGGCGACCAGAAGCACAATAGTCGAGTAAATTAATGATTTTGTTCCGACTCTAGACATTCTGATGAGCGTTGCAGCACACGGCACGAGAAAGATGGACCCTGGGGCTGAAAACGATAATCAGCGCTGAGAACGAGAGCAAAGCAGCCAAGCGCAACTTAACGCAAGGTCATAGCATTTCTGAAAACAGCAAACGGAGAGGACGACAGGGATTCAATTAAGTAAAGACAGGTGAAATGAGAAATGCTGCTGCTCGTGACTTCCGGCGTTATCCGCTTGTTTTTTTAAAGCCTGAAATCTGCCTCAACAGACATCGCTACAAGCATTCCATCAAGGTGCATCTGCCCGACTGATGTGTGCACACAATGGGTGGTGGGGTAGCAAACGGGGGAGGGGGGAGAGGTGTTGGGTTGCCGGGTAAATAATCGCGTTTCGAAAAGTGGTGAAGGGTGGTGAGATGGGGTGAGCACCATGAGCAATCCACTCAAACACGCAGGCACAGAGTTGCTCAGCCTACGCATATAACTGAAGCCTACTCCGACATAGTTGATGACTGCTCAGCAACGATATCGAATGCTTCAGTTCCCTGCATATAATCGCCATGAAAAACGGCAATAAAAAGGGGTAGGCAATTCGTGCAAGGCGAAAGTGGAGCGGAAAAAATTTTCTTGAAAAGGAGAAATCTAATTTCTATTGAACATTATATATGCGAGCAAATCTTTGATTATTGTCTCCAGAGCAAATAAAAAACCCTGCCGGACACCGCTGACACACTCAAGGGGCACGGCACGGAGGACGGGGGGGGGGGAGTGCTGGGCAGGCGTTCAATGCAATGCATAGAAGGACATAAGCACCAACTGGTCTCCATGCCAATACCGCCGGCAGCTTGCCAGCGCATGGCCCCGACAGCCACTCGTCGTAATGAATAAAAATATTTCCAACGCCTTTGCTGTCGTCGTCGCCTTTTTTCCTCGTACTTCAAGCACGACAATCGATACACCTAAGAAGACAATGAATTACTTTAGACAAAGTCTAACGCCCGTGAATCGCTAAAAGAATGTATGAGAATGAGGGATTAGAGGAATAGAAAAGGGTTATCCCTATGGGTGCATTATCTGAACAATGTGTAGCTCCCTTGCTAAAAATGATCAAAGCCAAATGTCAGCTGGCGCTAGGACAAGCCACAGCTAGTTATGCTCCCAGTTCTGTGTCGAACAGAGGATCAGTGTGAGCTAAAATTAGATTGAGAAAACGGAAATGATCAGGATATGGTCTCGGAGGCCATGAGCACAGTGTAATCACGTACATGTCTTCATAACCAGTTGCCTGAAGACGAACGAAAAACTGGTTCTCCTTTTGATAAAATCAATGTGGCATTTATCAGTTCTACAAATATAAATTGAGAAGATTCAAGAATGTGGTAGGTAAGAAAACGATGACATAATTTAGTTCAGATGACTGAGCCGGAACTAACAACAAAATACAAAAACTGCTTTAGTGGCGCTCTCAGACAGTACGAGCCACATAAAAAGCGCTCTAAAAAGTGCCCTGCACGATGGCAAATGTACGGGAGGCAAACGTAAGCCGACAGGGTCGGCCTACGGGACGGACAGTGCGAAAGTACTCGACAAGTCAAGCACCACACTCATGTTAGTCGTTCGGAATCCACTCAAGATTCGTTCTCTCTCGCACCCGGTGATATTGATCTCACCTTAGATCATACAGCCGCAACACCTCCCATCCTGCTCATTTTTCCAGCTCGTCCAGCTCACTTCAAATTTATTGCACGTTCTGCTTGATCTCAGGACAGGCAGCTCATGATTAGAATTGACGCAAGTGCTGCAGTCTTATCAATTACCACTCATTCGTGGCGCACGCACTTACGTTGGCCATGAAATCGTACCAGGTAACAATTGAGGAGACTGAAGTGTCGTCACTACGCTCTTACACGCATTAGGGCCAGTACAACTTTAATTAAATCATGAAAGGCAATCGCAACTCGGGTAGATCCACACGACAACGATCAAAATGGCCAGGTAGTATAGCGAATGAGTTGGTCGATAGGAGGCGACTAGACACGAGAATATCGCAGCGCGATCGACTTCACTGACAGCGACAACCTTGAAACACAGTGTCAAACGCGATCCAACCACCTCACGACAACACGCCGACAGCACAACGAAAATGCTGTCATGTCGACCATTTTTCCACGGTGAGTCCCACTAGTAACGGTGAAACGCAACAATTTCAGTAACGCACGAAAAACTGCTGAAGCAACCCACCCACACACACCACACCATCCGATGACCTCAGTGATAAGCTGAGAAACTGCTTCGGGTCGAGGATCCGCCCAAGAAGAACCACCTTCACGTGTGCGGCTCGTGCTCATATCTATGATTAGGATGTGCTGTTGGCAGGACACATGGGTGGCAGTTGACAGCCGTGACAATGTGGCGAGACACATCAATGAAGTTTTGGTGGCGATGCGACAAGAATGGCGAACGAGAAGGCGATGAGTGATAACGCTCGACGAACCGACCGGATGTGCGGCAACTCAGGAGAGTCGTAATTCGATTGCGCCTGCCCAATCCACCACTCCATTCCGACCGAGAAGCAATTAGCACGCTGCCAGCAGCACTGGCAGACGGCGGCAACGTCGTCGCCGTGGTCGTCTACGACGACGACGTCAATCGCATGTGAGCGAGCCCGAGGTTCAGTCCGAGTCGAGTCGGAAGTTGTTGATGATGCTATTTCAATGTTGATAATCTCAGCCGCGTGTCATGTCAGAGCGTAGGCAAAAACAAGACATCGGAAATAATATCGTATAATCGCATTAACGAGGAAACAACCGTTACCAAAGTCTTCAGACTCGGAGGAATTTAGCAGGTGCCATTAGCTGATTCCAGCCGCCGGAAGTGGCAAAAACGGTCGATCTTGGGTGATAATCCTTCATGAAAGGGAGCTGGAAAATTTCAACCCAAAATTGTGAATCGCAGGTCTAAGCTAAGTTTCAGCAGCGGGAACATTTGTGGGCCCGAATAAGGGAATGTAATGTCCATGGCAAAGGTGGGACTGCGTCAGAAGAGCGCATTTAGGTGAACAGCAAAGTCGCGAAAGCAATCGAAGCTGAGGAGAACAGCAAATCCATTTCGAATCGAAGCGGGGAGGGACAGCCATACACGACGTCGAGAGTGAATTTCGGGCCACCCCACCCGGAGTTTTCGGCACACACTGAGGAGATGACGAGCGTGCAGTATGCACAACGGTTCATCAAAAATGTGTGAATTAGGCATTTTTCACAAGAACACACCAAATAATCTCAATTCATATACACAAGCGAACGAAAAGTTTCGTAAGGTCAGGGAAAACGTGAATGAACGAATATTTGTGGAAGTGACAAGGTGAGAGAGAGAGTGTAAGAGAGCGAAATGTCTTCGACGTACCGACATACTCTCGTCCCCTCCCCCTCCCCGTACTGTTGCGACAGACTCCAACCCCCCGCGTTGTTAAACCGAATCATAAACATTGACATGGTAGCCAGCCTGCTTTCGCAGAAGCTGTTTATCTTCAACTAGTGATTGGCAGCCAAATCTCGAACACTCACACAACTTACTTACTAGTTTGAAATATTTCTCCAACAAATGCCTATAAGCCATTGTCACGACTGATTACTATAGAAATACTTGTCATGATCAGGGTCGCTAGAGTGAACATAAAAAATGATAAAAAAGAGAAGAACGGAACGAAGGAGAGTGAGGAGACAGGAGGCAAGGGGGGGGGGGCGAGAGGCGGCGTGTAAGCAAAAGCAGCGTATCGATCTGCCGTTAGCGACAACAGCCTCCCTCAGGCCGAAGAGAGAGAGGAGAGAGGTTGATAAAATCGGTGAGTAAAACAACATCTATGTGTGTATATGAAACTCAGCAGTATATCAGTGCTGTTAGAACAGTCGCGATCGCATGCCGATATGTTTCACTGCGGTCTCGAACCACAAAAAAACTCTGTATCGTTTTCGAAATTTCCCGTTTCAAATGTTCACAATCAGAATTCCGCCACAACTATGACCTGAACTCTTCATTGTGGATGGGTAAGACACTACGGGTTAACAAATCCTTTAAAATTTGCTTATTTCATGGGCTACCTGCGTACTGCTGCCGCTTTTCCTCAGACTTGCGTCCGCCTTGACAGCGTATCGAAATTGCATCGCTGAGAAGAGCAAAGAGCACCAACGGAGCCTTTGTAGCCAATTTAATCTCAGATCGAGCAACGTGAAACATACGATGTGGAATCTCGTACAGCACCAGACCACCACCGCAGAAATAACTAGTAGAACTGAAATCATCGACAGCCTTATAACACCTCTTTAGCGCCCATCGAATGGATGAGAGATAATTAAGTGCATGAGATATGCGTCTTGCACTTGGCGCTCCCTAGAAAGGACACCGCCCAACCGTGAAACGCGACATCATCAAACTTGGTCAATGTGGTATCAGTCAATAGAGTAATGAATGAAATCCACTATGAGAATCTGTGTTACTGTGGTAAGAAAATGGACATACAGAAGAAATGGACCGTATGCGATTTGCTCGCAACTCGGATTCAATCAATAAACAACAACTTAATGAAACAATAAAACTCTTTATATCATATCCATGTACATATCCCGTGAGAAACACATTGCAACAAGTACACACAAAGACACTTGCGATGACAAACAATAAAATTCGTTGATGAATGAATGAACGAGGCAAAATGTATGAAAAAGGAAGAACGATGACGATAATGAAGTATAATCATGCCTGTGTAACACAGGCAAACTTAAGTCAAACCGGTGACATGAAGTGAATTTTCTTTCAACACAGAAATATATTTTAAATACAAAATATTTAGGAGAAAACCAAACATGTTCACAAGGACGCGACATAGGATGATTTTCACAACAGTGAAGAGCTAGTTGAGGCGACCCCAACGCAGATAAGATCCCCACGTGCCTTCAGATTCACGACGAGATGTTTCTAAACATTATATTTCAGATTTAAGGTCACAGTTGACGATGAAAATATCGGGTATGCCAAATTCCAGTCAGTTTCGCTACAGTCACTACAGGCAACTAAAACGACTCTTTGGTTCTGGCATGGGCAGTGGGCCGGGGCATCATGCAAAGAACCCCTACAGCCGACACTTCACTTCACATGGCCTGTGTCCTCGAAATAGGGTCTAGGGGAAGGCGATTTAAGCAATTTTTCCTTCTGAAATTCCTCACTTCTAGTCCCGATTCGCACAACGATGCCCCCTCAAACCCGTTATTCCACCTGGAGAGATGAGAATGAGTCGCTAACCGACTACAACTCTCTCCTGCTGCTGTTACATAGTTCGTGCACGCGATGCTTCGACTGGGTGATTTCTTTAAAAGCGATACGTCACATCGCGTAGAAATGTTCCGATAAGACTAAATAATGTATTGTACTTAGTGCACACAGCACCCAGTTCTCCACACACACACATACACACACACACAGACAAAACGCTACTGTTCATTGAACAATTACATTTCCCCCGGACAAACATACATACACAGAAAATAAACAATGTGCCAGTCACCAGCAAATCAGAGTAGACAAATCCCATGAGTAAACGTTGTTAACGCTATTCTCCCTCACATGATTACCCATTATCAACAACATCCGGTTGCTTCTCGTGAGATGAAAAAATAATAGTCAAACTAATCAAATGCTGCTTCTTCTTGTGGCCCCCTTGACTGATACAATCACTGTACTGGCAGCAATTTCTTATGACCGGTCAGAACTATGTAGTAACGTTTACGACCTCGTCAGAGCAACTATGAATAGAATCTGATAGCTTTGCAAGGGTTAAAAAAATATTCTCAACTTAATAGACCGTAAAACGCGCCAATTTCAGAAGAAACTGTTCGCTCTTGTGGCACACATGACAAGATAAGGCTAGCACGTTTGATAATTTGAACTTGACTGTTACACGGCACATTTGAAGATAACACTGACGACTACAGTTTTGGCGTCCAGACCTAGTAAACTTTACGTTGCCCTGAAAAAAGCTATGGATAACTCACCATCTTGAGCAGCGATGCGATTGAGACGTTCAGTTTCCTCAGGAGAAAGGCGAAGCATGGTAGTCAGAATGGGAACCAACTGCATACGTTCTCCAGACACTCGCTCCGGACAGAGAAACTGAAGCAATGACTATGACATCGGAAATCACCTCTTCGTTCTCTGACTTATACGCATAATTCTTTGGCAAGTCAATCTGTCATCTTTAAAGCGTCACTCTGACAGAAGTCATCCATAACGGGCATTTAGCAGGAGTCGGGGCAGAATTTAACAAATTGACGACAGTATGGCGCGCATGCGCGTCAGATTTTCACACAAGTGGTCATTGTTTTGCCCAATTTACTTGATATTTTTTCATGTGAGAAAGCAGACCGTTTACTTATCGAGTACTGAAATCTTGCATGCACTACCAGTAACGAAATTATTGAAGGGGTAGCACTAATTTTGGAAAAAAAAACTCTAGAAAAAGCCGAGAAAAATCCATTACGGGCAGTCCTCCAAGTTTTAAGAGAGGAGCAATGTTTGTGAAGTAATTTAGGCTCAAAGATAGTAGGAGGTCGACCTGGGAAGCTCCGATTGGCGCAGAAATGCTGCGGAAGTAATACAGAACACTTAGGGAAGTGATGATTCGGTAATGGTATTCGGTATTTATTCGAGTTTAATTCAGCACAAATCCTCATTTAGGTTCATCTGATAGTTTTTCACGCCTTTAGCTATCGGTAGCCACCTCAGAACCAACAACAAACAATTAATTACCTTGATAATAACATTCTTCAAGTATTCGCTGTTCTCAATGTGACTCAAACGTTCCTCATTTCTTTCCATACGACGAATTTCCTCCTTCAGAAGCAGACTCTAGAATGATGCTAATTACAAGGAATCTCCACGGAATTAACGACACTGAAAGACAAGCAGCAATGCAATGCCACTCCTTTCTTCCCATTTCTGAGACCTGCGCTTAACTTGAAGGGGCATTTACTGGGAACCTATAGTGTTAAGTTTCGTGCCAGCTAAGTAAAGCTACAACTGCCAACACGACTGCTGAACACACACATACACACATACTCCACGGAAAAAGCATGTTTTGCAAAGCTGCATCAATATTTATAGACAGCGAGGCATCATTACACCTCATCACCTTCCTTTTAAAATTTCTGCTTTTCATTACTCTAGGCAAATAACACCACTGGAAAACTGCCAGATAAATGTGTATCAAAAGTTATACATTGTACATGGCCGCTTTAACCCTTTGACGACCGTGTGGCCCGCCGGTGGGCCACACTTTCGCTCGGTGGCGACACGTTTTTAGGGGTTTATTTTGGCATTTTTTATGTTTCAAAACTACACAAATACATTATCGAATTCGCGGAATAATGCGCTAATTACTAATAGTGAAATTGTTGGAGAGTTAATGATTATTGATGAAAAAATTTAGAAAGAAGTGAAGTGACGCATTCATAACGGCGGTCGTCAAAGGGTTAATAAATGAACAAGTTTCCGTAAGTCCTAGGAAAGAACTCACCTGAGCAACCAGCGTTGCATTCGTTGCCTCAGAATCACTCAACAGCTCACGAGTATGTTGCAGATTCTTGGTAAGCCGTTCATTTTGTTCCATAAGCTAAGCATAAGCATGCACAGACTTCACACCACTGTCATCACCGAAATGTGATGTGGTGTCAGGAATTTCGTCACCGAAAAGCACGTCTTCCAAAGTGCGCTCATGCTGAAATCGTAACTATTATTTTACTACGATTTTACCGGCGCAAAATGAGGTCTGCGATGAAAGCCGCACGAAGTGGTTTCATTGAGGACACAAATAAGGTAACGTGGCCAATGTCGATCAATACCAAGGATACGCCACGCCTTTACCTTATGCTCGAGATGCTGATGTGTTTGAATGTGAACTTGGTCTAAAGAAGAACCTGCAGGGCCCTTAGCTCACCATTTCAGGGATCGACACAGACAAACAGTAACTGCTATTCAAAGAAGGCAGAGTCGACCTAGATGGGGTAATCCACGAAGTTTAGCGCACATCTACTCTACTCTTTAGTGATTTCATAAGAGCCAAATGTGTGGCATAGCGTCTTTCAACCAGCAGTGAGTACCATGTTTTTTTCAGAATGGCTTGAACAAGCACTGCGCAACTATGTGCATACAAATTACGAAGTTATTACGAGTGGAGTTCTCGTCTTTTGACGCAACAAAGATGTCGCTCAGTGTCCCACAGTTGATGAATTTATGTTTTCTACAAATGCACTTAAAATCTATTTCACTTTCAAAACCAGCAGAAGAAATAAAAAATTTTAAAATGTACACAATTTAACTGAAGAAATAAGGCCTAGTCTTCAGAGAGGACAATGTAACTGAGGGGTTAGTCTACCCCTGGTACCTTGGAATACCTTTCAAGTACTCTTCCAAGGTACTTCATCTATGTACATATTCACCACACTCCCGTATACATCACCTACAAGGGAGGTCGTTCAGGGTGTGCCAAGCTTTTTCAAAATGACTGAACGGCTCTCTGAATACCAGAAAAGTGGCCCCTAGTTCGATTCCTCGTGGTGACAAGTTCTTGCATTTCGTGTTGAAGTTTAAATATTCGCGCAAAATGGAGTTAGCATGAATGAATAATTAGTACCAAATTCATGATTAGGAACGTCAGTAACCCTTACAAATAGACTTTGATTGAAAAACTGGTGAAAAAGGTGTGACTAGGGACCCCCTTTTCTGGTATTCAGAGGGCCGTTCAGGAAAAATTAACCATGGTTCTGTGGTTCCCGCATGTGCCCCTATATCATGCAAAAGACCGTTTTGAAAAAGCTTGGCACACCCTGAAAGACCTTCCTTGTTATCTCATCTGAACACCATTTCCATTTCCAGTGATGGTTTTCAACTGTTAACATTTTGAAAAAAGAAAAACGACCCACTGAAAACTTGCTAAAATTTAGGAATAGACATAAACGTAGTTCAAAATGTTTCTGTCGAATCGATAAGTTTAGCACCTTAGCCCAAGCCTGTAGTAGTGACTGCAGCTGCTACAAAGACAAGCACTGTACTTTCTGAAGAACTAGTGCGATAGGTGTCTTCAATAGCCAGTCACTTTAGTCCCTCAGAACTTTCATTTCAATTCATATATTAAAAAACAACACAAAAAAGGACCAAGTTAACTTCGAATAATCAAAAGATCATTCGGGAATGCACTATTCTGGTTCGTAATGTGACAATAAACTTTGTTGTTCAGTGTACGATTCATAAATCTCGTGGTCGTGTTCGCTCTCTGATTTGGTAGCCCCTGCCCAATCAGCTGATTTATCAAGGACGGATCAAATTCGGAGCGATGGAGAAAGAGTGGGCCGATCGCTGCCCAGAAATCTGTCTAGTATAAATACGATTCATGTATTACACATAGCTGCCAGAATCCTTGGTCCAAAAAAGACTTTACCTTATTTTCAAAGTAGGATAAACGATAGAAATGATCCTCGCAGTAATCACGTCACTATGAGCAAGAGCAATTTAGCGACCCACCATCCCAGAAAACTGGTAAATTTTGAAGGCTATTCAAAAGATAGAAGCCGATTGGGATCACTGATGAGCAAAAGGTATAGCTCGATCATCGAAAAACTATAAGGGCTTCAAATCATGCTACTTTAACTTTGATCGACAGGAGTTACTGTAGTTTTAGAGTTCCATAGTGATCGAACGACAGTTTTCCTTCATAAATAACTCGATGGCAATCATTCGTGCACTATTTTCTTAAGAATGTCTGCAACCCAAGTTATTTTAATGTATAGTGGCAATCATGTAATCAATCTAGAACATTCTCTAGTCGGGCGGCGCACAATTTTTATAGCCTTACCCTGTCCCATAATCGCAAATACCGGTTTTCTCAAAAATAAATCAGATAACCGATAACCGCCGTAATATTCATAACATATGATCTTCTGAACAAGTTTACCATCCATCACCCGTATGGAGCCCAAGGAGGCTAGCTTATTTACAAATAATCAAAACTGCTGCATTTCCCTTGCAGGCTCCCAGGCAAATCAGATTTTTCTTATTAGACCTTAGTTGTGAAAAAAAACAAAGCAGTCAATACAGGATAATGCTTAAATTTGCGTCGATACCGCTCTGAAATGCGCCAAGTATTCCCTTGGAAATTTCATTCAGAATCATGCTTATGGTTTAATGCGGTTCGGTTATAATGACTCGCGGGGCCAATCCAATGCACAAACCACCGTTTTCATCCTCCCTGGCTCCCTCAAGTCAAATCCTCAATTTTGAAAAAAAGCATACATATAAAAAAAGGAAAGTTTTACAAAAAAAGATTTTCTGATAGGTAACACAGACCAAGTAAGCACCAAATGAGAAAAAAAAATTTGCGTGCACTGAGGGCTTTTCTAAATATAGTCCTGCTGTCAAAAGCATGAATTAAATTTTCATCTGTTTCATTAGTAACGGCAGGTATCAAGAAAATGACGACACCTACTCCAGTTGTGTTGAGTGGCTCTTCTCTTTCATTGACTATGTATGAGTCAGCATACCTCTGCCGGTTGAACTAATAGTAATTGGAATTTTGACCTCAGCAAGCATAAAATTGTAAATTAGCTAGCACATAAGAAACAAAGTGACGTAATCCACTTCTGTGCACTTCTGTGCACTGCACTGACCGTTCATGAAACGAATTCCTCACCAAACATTCCCTTTTTTTTAAGATCAACTGATCAATGCCAGGGTCAAATTGTAATCCTGAAAATTCGATAACTTTTAGCCCTGCGAGTCAAAATATTCATAAGTACAAGAATCAAAAACCCGTTCAAATGTTCCTGCAATTCCATGTACGACTACAATACATGGCGCATTCCAAAACGATTGATCAGCGCAGGTCCGTTCTTTTAGTTTTTATGTAATCGGAATTTTTTTTGTAAAACAAAGACATGCTGAATCTATTTCAGAACATGTAATGAAAGTCATCCCGTCATAAAAGCTATCGGACGAAAAGGTCAGATGTTGTGATGAGTAATAGAATACAGCAAAACGTCTATTAATATCGTGCTTAGTTTATTCTGCATGAAGTGGGCCGATATTTCTTTGAGCGTCATCAACGCGCAACACAGACGTCAATGGCCTCATTGCGCAGCCAGCGACCAAATAGTGCCCCCAAGTTTATTTTTCGACTTAATAAACGAAGTCTATGCCAAGGTATTACCCTTGAAGGTTCAGAAACAGACGTTGCGGAAGTGTAATTCACGTGACCTCAACTATACAGGCCCTAAAACATCCTAAAACCTAGTAGGCCCTAAAACATAAGAACGGTGATTGTACAGTTTCCCAAGAGACAGGTCGGCAATGTGCTTCTTATCGTAGAGAAAATTCTACGCCATCATCGGTTGGGTCTCAAGCTCTACCGAAAGAAGGGTTGATAATCCCTTGAGAGGTTTCTTAGGAATGTGGTGCATTTAGTGGGGCAATTTCATGCATAAAAGATGACCTAATGCAAATTTCAAAATGAGCCCACAAACCAAGCGTCATGACAACTTGGAATGTTGAAAAGATCATACATCAACCCACACTCATCATGGCTTACATACATACCCTCCCGTTCTCTGAGCTTGAGACAGGTGGACAAGCGAGAGGTTCACTGTGGTTACTATGTTAATGAAGTATCGCTTCCTTCGCACTTTTATTCTGAATCAAGGTTTGTCTGCAAGTTACAGGTGAAACTGGAGGCAAGGAAAGAGGAAGCCCCCACCCCCTTGTGCTCCACAATACTAAGGTTAGGAAGAAGAGGCTCATGACTTGTTTAAAATATAAATACAGCTGTAGCATGTAGCTCCTGAGCAGCTCTCACAATCAGTCTGAAATGGACCGAATCGAAGAAATGACATCTTCGCCTGGACCTAAGGATGGAGGAGCTCAAGGGTGGATGACCAACTGCAAAAAAGTAAATGTGAGATGTTGGACATTCACCGATTCTTGTCGGAAGTACACTCAAATAGTTGATTACGTATAATGTTATCCTTAGTGTTGGAGAGACCAAGCGGAGTGCCTTCTTGCACTAAGAACAACATAACAAGCAGTCCTCTTTCCCTCCACAATCTCCATTTTCACCCAAGTTATCTTTGAAACTTATTACTCATGAGTCATATTAGCCGCAGCCTCGAGCAGCGGGATGATGCAGAGTCTCAACATCGAATCTAGCCGCTACGAAGTTTTTGATTTTAGTTGCCTTGAAACTTGTGGAGGAACGGTCTGCCAGGAATGTCACCGTATAAGATTTCCAAGGACTAATATTCATCAGTGCTCGTATGTCTTTATGCATAGAGAACAATGAACCCAAATTCACATCACAACCGTCTGTACCATTAGCCTTATACACGATGACGCACTGAAGTCGCTTGTCCACACATCCTACGAATTCCAATCGTGGATATTTGCAGTGTTTCAACGAGAGGCATGGCCTATGGGTTTTGAAAAAAACTTTTGCTACGGTAGAATGGAATTTTTATATCAAAAGGAGTGGCTTTACGGATTTCATGGGAGGATGAATGAATAATCACGCCACTACGCAAACATTTGCTGGTCCCAGTGAAAAGCAAACATTGAGAGCAAAAGTGCAAGGATTTGAACAGAGGGAACAAAGCTACTCAACGATTAGTCTTTGAGCTAAAACTCGACTTATTAATTTGTATAAATTTTAATGACAGTTTACGACATGGGAATATTACATTAGAAGGGCGGAAAAAAGAAAAATTGGATTCAAAATTCAAAATTGTCCTAAAAGCCATTGGTACATTTGCTCAGCGCTATTTCAGTGCATGGGACACTACTAAGGCTTATCATCAATTGCTGAAATAGCGTGGCAGTTTCCCAACAACTAAGAAGGACGAGTTGAATCGAGTAATGGACTGGCCACTTCGGTAGTGTCCTTGAACACTCGTTTGAACTCGATGAAAACATTGTATTGGGTGATGCATAATTATTGCGGTTTTTTTTCGCGCATTCTTTTTTTCGAAAAGATTGGCGTTTTGTTTATTATTTTTTCATGAAAATATTCTTCTTTCTTTCATTAACAGAAATGCTTATCGAAAATCATCTTCATATTCGCCACATATGCTCTACCACTTCGAGAAAGGTTGGAAGGCGGCAGAGTCATTTCGCGATCTCAACGAACTTTTCGGCGAGGGAACAATCAGCAAAAGCCAAGTTGAAAGATGGTTCAAGGTTCAAAACGCCATATTTACCGACCGAAGCTCCTACAGACTACCACTTCAATCAGTCGTTGAAAAAACTGGCAAACGAACAAAATTTACGACGAGCTGGATGACTTGGTGGCCGATATTAGAGCGTGGATCGTCTCCTAGAGTCGTGATTTCGGATTTCGTGGAATCGGCCGACTGACTATGCTCCGGAATAATCTTTTGGTATGTTTTCGTTAAATATTTTTATCGTTTTCGCTGAATAAAATTTGTTGAAAAAATCCGCAATAATTATGCATCAACCCAATATAACTACGATTTTAAATTAATGCTGAAGGAAAATATGAGGGAACGCGGTCATGTCCCAACATATGGACTTGAGTATAGCGTGCATTGAAAGGGCGCAAACGGTCACAGTTATCATTCTGGAGAACCTGGTAAAAGGATTGTTTTAGGGGATTCCAACTTCGTCGTCGGTTCTCCTTTGCAAGTAATTGTGAAGATCGCATTTGAGGGCCACTCCGCGTGTAAGTGTAAAAGTCAAAAGCATGGCACGCCCCAAGAAGAAATGCATTAGTTTGGAAAGTATTTGAAGGCAAATAGCACAAAAAGTTGGTCGCAAATGAGAATGAAAGGTGGAGCTGGTCAAGGGCGCATTGATGAAGAAAAATGAAGGAAAACGGTCTGGAACCGCTGTGCCCTTTGACTCCGCTAGTGACAACCACTGCCAAAGACAAGGGAGTTCACGGGTTTAGTGCTGGCATAATACCAACACTATCCAATCGACACGACTATCGCAATCTGGACCGACTTTTCTATTTTTTCCGAGTTTTTTCTTTTCGGGAGAGCAATCGAAAAGATAATGATGGCAAGGTAATACAGGGTGTGGCATAAATCTGATGACAAAATTATTGTGGCCCAGCTTGAACCAGAAAGGTCGAATGGGATACCAAACGACAGCAACGAATATTCACATTCTTTCAGACAGCTGTGAACATTCCTGTTCAAAATGACAATATGAACTCTAAAATTCCCTTCATATAGGCTCTACAAAAGCTGAGTCCTCTGCATGACTCTTCTTCGCCCTAGCGTTAGTCCCGCGCAGTCGCAGGGTCCTGCTGCTTTGTCAGTCGTCGCCACTTTGCTCTGTCCAGGGCATCTTCTACCGTGACTTGACTTCACTACCAAGGGAGGTCGTTCAGGGTGTGCCAAGCTTTTTCAAAATGGTTTCTTGCATGACATTGGGGCACATATGGGGACCACAGAAGCATGGTTCATTTTTCCTGAACCTCTGAATACCAGAAGGGGTCCCTAGTTCGATTCCTCGTGGTGACAAATTTTTGCATTTCGAGTTGACGTTTCCAAAATTCGCGCAAAATGGAGTTAGCATGAATAATTAGTACCATATTCATGATTAGGACCGTCAGTAACCCTTACAAATAGACTTTGATTGAAAAACTGGTGAAAAAGGTGTGACTAGGGACCCCCTTTTCTGGTATTCAGAGGGCCGTTCAGGAAAAATTAACCATGGTTCTGTGGTTCCCGCATGTGCCCCTATATCATGCAAAAGACCGTTTTGAAAAAGCTTGGCACACCCTGAAAGACCTTCCTTGTGAACCATCTTGATGCCGTTTCTCCACCTTTTCTTTGAAGCTCCTCGCGGTCGCTTGCCTTGCACTTCGAAGTCCATCGCTGTTCTTATCGGATGATCCTGTGGCCTCCTTAGCACGTGCCCATACCATCGCAGACGCTGTTCCCGTACCTTCAGCTGGACAGGGGCAGTCTGCATGACCGCTCTGACATCCTCGTTTCTGACCCTGTCCAATGACGTCCGACCGCACAACCGCAGGCCCATCTCAGCATCCTCATCTCAGCGGAAAGCTGCCTTTCGTGATTCTTGTTCAGGGGCCAGCACTCGCTGCCGTAGAGCATCGCAGGCCTTACCACTGTTCGGTACACCTTCCCTTTGAGCGTTCTGGAGCACCTTCGATCGCAGAGGATTCCAGTGGACTCCCTCCATTTCATCCATGCCGCGTTGATCCTGCCTTTACTGCCTGATCCACACTGCCGTCGGCTGCCAGATCGCTCCCAAGGTATCGGAAGTCCTCCACTCTTTCGATGGTCTCACCATGGCCGTCCACGATCGGCTCTGCACCCTCTTCAGAGCTCAGGAACTTGGTCTTCTTGACATTCAGCCGGAGCCCACCTTCTGCCAGGACTTCTGCCATTTCTGCACCTTGGCCTGAAGTTCCTCTCTGCTATCCGCTATCAGGGCGATGTCGTCAGCGTAGAGGATGGTCTTCAGTGGTCCCTCCATGAGCCCCTTCACCAGGACATCTAGTGTTAGGAGGAAGAGGAACGGGCTCAGAGCTGACCCTTGGTGCACCCCAACCGTGATGTCCACCTCCTTCGTTAGGCCGTGTGGGGTGCGTATAGCTGCCTTGGCTCCTTCGTACATGTCCTTCACCAGAGAGATCAGGTGTTCTGGCACGTTTCGTTCCCTGAGCGACCTCCATAGCACTGCTCGCGGTAGCCGGTCGAACGCCTTCTCCAGGTCGAGGAAGGCTAGGTAGCAGGGTCGGCGCTTTTCTCGATACTTCTCCATCACTTGCCTTGCGATGAAGATGGCATCCGTTGTAGACCTTTCGGGCATGAACCCGAACTGTTCCTGGGAGATCGGGACCAGCTCCCGCAGTTTTCGTCGACCAGTCGCTCGTACAGCTTCATTGGTATGAGCAGTCAACTTGATCCCGCGGTAGTTGGAGCAGTCCATCGCGTCACCCTTCTGCTTGAAGATGGGGACGATAGTACTTGTTCTCCAGGCATCCGGCATCCTTCCTTCCGCCGACCGTGTTCAGGAATCGGGTGAGCCATCTGATTCCGTGCTCTCCAACCGACTTCCATCCCTTAATCTTCCTTACTTCTCGTCGTACACCGTCATTTGTCCAAGTTCAATGCTACCAACTGTCAACTCTACTCTTGTGTCGTCCTTGCGGGACAACTCCTCGTTCAGAAGCCGCCGAGTACCCTTCCCACCTTCCTCTTGACTTCTGCTGGCCTTCCTCCCTCAGGATGGCGCTGCTCTCTACACTCTTCACCACCCTTATGTCAAAAGTAGCCCGATGTCGGGCTTTACCCAGTCTGTGGTTCCCTCCCAGTTTCCGCACTTCGGCTTCCAACTTCTTCGTACAGGGCGTCCATCTCTGTGTTCTTCGCCTTGGCGACGGCAGCCTTCGCAAGCCTTCGCAGGTTTTGTAGGACAGCGAGATCCTGAGGGCTTCGTATCTTCCTGCGAGCGCTTGTAGCTACCTTATTTCGCCTCACAACATCACGACTTTCTCCCGTCACACGCTGCCTCTCCTGATTCCACATCATGTGGCGCCTCAGCACCTCCTTGGCACATCGCAGGATGGTCTCAGCCGCGTTGCTCCAAGTCCGCTGTATTGGCCCGTTAGGATCTGGGAGACCAACTTCCATTATCCTTCGTTTGAGGTCATCCTTCTCCGCTTGGTGCACTTCCACCACCGGATTCTCCTCTCGGTTTTAACCCTTGTCTTCAACTGAAGATCTACGGCAATTCCTGCTGAAAAAGATTCCGTGTGTCACCCTCCGCTGCTGTAGGTCACCTTCTGAGTCTCCCTTTTCGCGAAGAACGTGCTGCAGATTGCCAGATCGTGGGCGTAGCCAGGTCCAGGACCCTCTCTCCCTCGGCGTTCCTCACTCCTATTCCTCTACCTCCGTGCACCCTTTCCAGGCCTCTTCTGTCACTGCCGACGTGACCATTCAGATCACCTGCTATGGTCAGGTAATCGCCTTCCGGAATCGATCTGATGGCTTCGTCAAGGCTAGGTAGAACTCGTCCTTCTCACTCTCGGGGCATCCGGCTTGCGGTGCGTACACGGAGAGTATTGTCCAGTACCTTCGTGTCTATCCTCACAGCCATGATCCGATCGCTGATCCTGTTCACAGCGGAGACATAGTCCTTGAGCGACTCCGCTACCGCTATGGCCACACCGTTCCGCTTGGTGTCTTCCCATTGTAGTAGAGTTTGACACCTTCCCCGATTTCCCTGGCCTTAGCACCTTTCCATCGCGTCTCCTGAAGGCATAGGACTTGGATATTCCTGCGCGTCATCAGATCAGCAACCTCTCGGGACTTCCCAGTTAGCGATCCTACGTTCAGAGTCCCAATTCGAACTAGCTTCTTTGGCCGAGGCCGTTCACTCCTCGGTAGCCCTCGCATACTGACCACAGAACTCGGGCGGCTGGTTCTTCGCGCCACTTCCGGGTGACATACTAGCACTGACACTGATTCTTTTGCGACTTTTAGACATTTTGGTGTGACGGGGGTCTTCATCAGCCGGCCTGTCAACCTGGGCCTGACGCTGGTACTAGAACCATTTTTGCAATTTTTGCAAGGCATGAGCCTCGGCAGGGATCGAACTCGCGGTTTTCAGAGGTGCAGACATGAGTCTAACCTCTTGACCACTCGGCTATCCCTGCCTCGCCCACGCGAAATCTTTCAAAATACCACCTTTTATTTTCTGCCGCAGCTTTCAGCGATACATCCAAACAGTACTAATTTGTGCACTTCTCCAAGTTCAATCCTACCTCTTTGAATAGCAATTACTACAATAAAATTAGAGGTCTTGAACGGCCTATCTTTGTCCGGCTCAAGGACGGGCGAATTGACTGCATCAGTTTATTACAAAATTCAAACCGTGAGCCGGAGACAGCTCTCTCCTGAACTCTACCTTGAGCAGATCTGGCTCAGTTTACTCGCACATCAGCAAAAATCAACGATGAGAAAAAAAATCGAGGTTACTCAGGTTTGATTATTCGCTAAGCTGAGGAGATATGTTATCTATGTTGTTCCTGCTCTGCTAGTGTTTTTTTTTCCAAAATCCTGGTAATTGATTCTGACTTTCCTCTGAATGCTGCTGGATTGAGGACAAAATCTCTTGCCCCTACCTTGGCTCGAACTTGGACCCGACCTAGTTCAATTTACGACCGGCGCAGCGATATATGCATAAACAGCATTCTTGAAAAAAATTTCTGTGCTTCGAAAGTTTCAATTTTGCAGAGCGTCATCATCCTTCGTCTCCAAAGGATAGCAGATGAACGCTGACAAACTATCTTTAGGGACGCGCCTTCTATTCGACTCAAAGCATAGTTAGGGTCGCATCCAAAATTGTGCATAACCCATGATAAGTCCGAATCGGCTGAATCAGTATTGAGTCTCACCCACTAAAGTGGGACATGTCGTGCAACAGTCCTATCGTCCAAAGCAATACAAATATTTTGGGGGATGGGGGAGATGCGCTGGAGTTGGTGTAAAAGCGGAAGCGAAATGGTTCACGTATCCCGGGAATATTCCCCAACAACAATTGAAATTTATGAAGGCTGCGGCAACTGTCGCACCCTTTAGCCCCTCTTATTGGATAAGAGAGCCCAATATTTTTCATTTCCTTAACAATCTGTCAAGTAAGAATACTGAACAATTAGACGGAGAAGCTGGTCTAAGTAAGTAGAACTCGAGTCCAACCAGGGTCAACCCTACGTTGTTACGAGTAACAACGGGGGGGTCGTACTCAGTTGAGCTTGGAGGGAGGGGGGTCGTACCCTCTCGGTGGCCGACAGTGGGATTCTTGGTAATATCGGATAATAGCCAGCACGTTACGTTTTCGTAAGATGACTGATACAGCATCTATAAACCACGATTCCCTCTAAATGAGCTTTCAAATGAATCAGCGAATTAGAAGGGCGCCCGAGGCGTGGCGCGCACCAAGGCAAGGGATGTAGTGCAAGCGCATGCTCGGAGCTTTCTAGCACATCCTAAATTAAACATAAAATTGGTCTTCCAAGAAGTTACGGGCAGTGAAACCTAAGAAAACTCGCGTTTTCGAGAAAATGGCTTGAAGAATACCCCTCAAAAAAAAAGTAACAACGGGACTAATTTTTGAACTGCTGATCTTTCAGGAACGCTTGGGTGCTCGTTAGAAAGCTTGAATCCTGTAGTTTATTATACCGTGTTCAGCTTCCCAAATGAATGACTTTGAAGGAAGTTATGATCGTTTAAAGGTCAAAAAGTCGCACTTGCACAGAAAAAAATCCACTTACACCACGATTTTGCCGTTCTGCCAAGAACTGTTCCTCTGTCTTTGTTATAAAGAAAGCGCGAGAAAGATTCATCGTAATCAGCTGCCTTGTTGTTACCATTCATCAGCTGAAAACAAAACATTTTTCCTTAAAAGTAAGTCTCGAATTAATCTCGATCATCGATCGAAAACATTTTTTTTCATTTTCATCAGATAAGTTCCGTCTCCTCCGATCAAACAGCGCATATTAGCGACAGCGTCTCGCTCATAAAGCAGATAAGGGCGAGAGCATGCCTGCGCCTTTTTGATGGAACTGAAAATTTCTCGGAGAAATTGTCAAGAATTTCCAAAATAGAGCACCCGCTTTCTTATCGCACTTCACGATAGCTCTGAATAGCGATGCCATTACAAGTTACTAAAAACGTAAATGATTGCGGATATGCAATGCATCGTTGCGGCACATGAACCTAGCACGAGTAGAGATGTGAGATCGATCTCAAATAAACACAATTCTAACTTTGTACTATCCCATTACAGGCACTTTAGACAAGATGGGATTGAACGACGGAGCAGTGAAGCCCATATGTGAAGAGCGACATACGCGAGGCACATGAGTTAGTGGCAAGTGGCACTCCTCGGGGTGTGAATATGCAAATGCAGTCGACAGCACGAAATCTAGCTAACACATACAAACACGGCATGGCATCTCTGAGACGATTCTAGCGACGATTCCACAGTCAGCTTACATGTCATATGGGCCAAAACTAGCGCCATAAATTATTCAAAAGTGGAAGCGACCATGGAACGCGAAAAATGTTTCCTTCCGCCGTGGAAGTGCGACAAGAAGGGACAAAAACAACATTAACATTGCATAGGACGCTTAGAAAAAAAATAACGAAGCACAGCACAGGAGAAAATGACACTCACCGTGGTATTTTCCTCTATCGGATTGCCCTTAGCCATGATGAGATGACGATGATCGTAGATGGAGCGAGATGAGGGAAAAAAGCTGCGAGGAAGAAGTGGAAAAAGAGAGGAGGGAGAAGGACGCTTCGCTCCGGCAGTCTACCCAAACGAGAAACTGATGGCCAGCACACACGGCCGCCTGCCTGCAACAAACATTCACATAATATTTCTTGAATTTCTTTTTATCGGAGCTTCATTCGACACAAGCAAAACAGCGATGATAGAACCAGTGAGATTCGAGAAACACACTAACTTACAGGAAATTTTTGAGGAAATTTATTGAGAATCGAAGAAATTCAGCAATGGGAACTTCTGTTGAGGGACTTCGAGAAACAGAGTGAAAAATTACCAAAATCTGCAAATAAAAAAGCTATGGTAAAGCAAAGCGAGAAAACGAGAAAGTAGATTTTTTCACGGAACATCGAAGGCCATGGGCATCAACCAGTATGAAACTTGCTCAAAACCTCACACTTCTTTGATACAGTATGTATTTTGACTAGTAAATAAAATGACCTGTAACATACAGCCCAGCGATAAAGCAAATTACGAAAATTCATTGCACTACTAAAACAATCGATGCCAGAAAGCGCGAGTGAACATATGTTGTCGGGGGGCCTTCGTCCGGGTGCCACACCCGTGCGACGGGAGATGAGGAAGAAGTCCAGCTTATCGTCGCCCGCCGCCGCGATTTTGCCTTCAGGAAAGCCCAGAATGTCATCTATAGAGTGGATTAAGCACTATCCGTGTATGCTCTTCTGAATTGACTGAACCGTCGTCGGTAATAATGCAGCCTACGCCTTAGTCATCGCTTCTATAAGAACGCTCAGCCGTGTGTCAAGTACAACGACACATACTTCAATGATAACTCTTAGAGAACTACCCTCCCCCCCCCCCCCCCCACTTTTCGACAAGTAATTTATCGAAAGCCCAGACAAATCGATAGGTAGCCGTTCCGAGCTCAAGAAGCGATGACGCTGGTAGCAGCCGAGCAACTGGCACACATGTCGTTTCCAATTACAATACAGACATGCGGTGATGCCGCGAGCAAACGCATCATCATTAAGTAATGACAACATTTACTTTTTGCCTCATCTTAGTGCAATGATTGACGTAAAACTGCTGGCCAATATACACACCATAAGATACAATAAGACCAACAAACAGAACACACACCTGTACAGACCAACCTACGAATTGATGCTGTACAAAATCGACCTGCGCTTATCAGAAGAGGTGGAGAAAAGGCTCATTAAAACGGCAAATGATAACGGATTAGGGACAAGGGCATTAAACCGCGCCTAAGACTTCACCACGGTCCTCCTTCATACCGTTTCAGACAAAAACTGGAGACACGCAAACGAGGAAGGAGGGAATGGTCAGAAAAATTTCTTTTTGTGGAACAGTTTCCAGGATAGCAGAGCTCAAAAGTTGAAGGAGCAGATACAAAAAATATGCAGTAACAACCAGCTATTATCTTTGTAAACAATTCAACAAAATGAGCGAATACTGTAATTCTGCCTTCACTTGAAAATAATATCTTCAGAAGGTGGTCGAATCACTCGCGATCAGACTGATCGGAAATCGGAATTCGGAACGTTGACGAAAACACGACAGGATTTTGAGATCTGTAGATAGCTTTCGCAACTTGGAATGTGAAATACGTAATCTTACTGCTCGCTAGCACTTCCACATTTCAAAGCGTTTATAAACATCATCATCGCTGAACATCATAGATTAGAACATATGCTCTCGAGACAAAAGATCACTGTGCTGTTGAATCGGCTAGCGCTGACTCAACGCAATGAGGCTTTTGCCTCGGAATGGAGGCGGCCATCTGTAGAATGCGTCCATTTCAGAGACGATGCCAAATGTCGACATTACTCGGGTGACGACGTCAAGCTATTGCCTGGCACGGTAGTTATGCTGTGTCGCGATACAGTTAACCGACTGACGGACCAACGAACGAACTGACAATGGGGCGGAGTGCGAGAGCAGGAGATTGGGTCGAACAAGGCGCAGCATTGCCTCCATCACTATCAGCGCTCACATCTCTATGCATAGAGGCGCAACACTGCCACAACAATTCAAAACACGCAAAAGACATGTCTTGTTAGGCTTCAACAACCCCTACGGCGACCAGAAGCACAATAGTCGAGTAAATTAATGATTTTGTTCCGACTCTAGACATTCTGATGAGCGTTGCAGCACACGGCACGAGAAAGATGGACCCTGGGGCTGAAAACGATAATCAGCGCTGAGAACGAGAGCAAAGCAGCCAAGCGCAACTTAACGCAAGGTCATAGCATTTCTGAAAACAGCAAACGGAGAGGACGACAGGGATTCAATTAAGTAAAGACAGGTGAAATGAGAAATGCTGCTGCTCGTGACTTCCGGCGTTATCCGCTTGTTTTTTAAAGCCTGAAATCTGCCTCAACAGACATCGCTACAAGCATTCCATCAAGGTGCATCTGCCCGACTGATGTGTGCACACAATGGGTGGTGGGGTAGCAAACGGGGGGAGGGGGGAGAGGTGTTGGGTTGCCGGGTAAATAATCGCGTTTCGAAAAGTGGTGAAGGGTGGTGAGATGGGGTGAGCACCATGAGCAATCCACTCAAACACGCAGGCACAGAGTTGCTCAGCCTACGCATATAACTGAAGCCTACTCCGACATAGTTGATGACTGCTCAGCAACGATATCGAATGCTTCAGTTCCCTGCATATAATCGCCATGAAAAACGGCAATAAAAAGGGGTAGGCAATTCGTGCAAGGCGAAAGTGGAGCGGAAAAAAATTTCTTGAAAAGGAGAAATCTAATTTCTATTGAACATTATATATGCGAGCAAATCTTTGATTATTGTCTCCAGAGCAAATAAAAAACCCTGCCGGACACCGCTGACACACTCAAGGGGCACGGCACGGAGGACGGGGGGGGGGAGTGCTGGGCAGGCGTTTCAATGCAATGCATAGAAGGACATAAGCACCAACTGGTCTCCATGCCAATACCGCCGGCAGCTTGCCAGCGCATGGCCCCGACAGCCACTCGTCGTAATGAATAAAAATATTTCCAACGCCTTTGCTGTCGTCGTCGCCTTTTTCCTCGTACTTCAAGCACGACAATCGATACACCTAAGAAGACAATGAATTACTTTAGACAAAGTCTAACGCCCGTGAATCGCTAAAAGAATGTATGAGAATGAGGGATTAGAGGAATAGAAAAGGGTTATCCCTATGGGTGCATTATCTGAACAATGTGTAGCTCCCTTGCTAAAAATGATCAAAGCCAAATGTCAGCTGGCGCTAGGACAAGCCACAGCTAGTTATGCTCCCAGTTCTGTGTCGAACAGAGGATCAGTGTGAGCTAAAATTAGATTGAGAAAACGGAAATGATCAGGATATGGTCTCGGAGGCCATGAGCACAGTGTAATCACGTACATGTCTTCATAACCAGTTGCCTGAAGACGAACGAAAAACTGGTTCTCCTTTTGATAAAATCAATGTGGCATTTATCAGTTCTACAAATATAAATTGAGAAGATTCAAGAATGTGGTAGGTAAGAAAACGATGACATAATTTAGTTCAGATGACTGAGCCGGAACTAACAACAAAATACAAAAACTGCTTTAGTGGCGCTCTCAGACAGTACGAGCCACATAAAAAGCGCTCTAAAAAGTGCCCTGCACGATGGCAAATGTACGGGAGGCAAACGTAAGCCGACAGGGTCGGCCTACGGGACGGACAGTGCGAAAGTACTCGACAAGTCAAGCACCACACTCATGTTAGTCGTTCGGAATCCACTCAAGATTCGTTCTCTCTCGCACCCGGTGATATTGATCTCACCTTAGATCATACAGCCGCAACACCTCCCATCCTGCTCATTTTTCCAGCTCGTCCAGCTCACTTCAAATTTATTGCACGTTCTGCTTGATCTCAGGACAGGCAGCTCATGATTAGAATTGACGCAAGTGCTGCAGTCTTATCAATTACCACTCATTCGTGGCGCACGCACTTACGTTGGCCATGAAATCGTACCAGGTAACAATTGAGGAGACTGAAGTGTCGTCACTACGCTCTTACACGCATTAGGGCCAGTACAACTTTAATTAAATCATGAAAGGCAATCGCAACTCGGGTAGATCCACACGACAACGATCAAAATGGCCAGGTAGTATAGCGAATGAGTTGGTCGATAGGAGGCGACTAGACACGAGAATATCGCAGCGCGATCGACTTCACTGACAGCGACAACCTTGAAACACAGTGTCAAACGCGATCCAACCACCTCACGACAACACGCCGACAGCACAACGAAAATGCTGTCATGTCGACCATTTTTCCACGGTGAGTCCCACTAGTAACGGTGAAACGCAACAATTTCAGTAACGCACGAAAAACTGCTGAAGCAACCCACCCACACACACCACACCATCCGATGACCTCAGTGTGATAAGCTGAGAAACTGCTTCGGGTCGAGGGGATCCGCCCAAGAAGAACCACCTTCACGTGTGCGGCTCGTGCTCATATCTATGATTAGGATGTGCTGTTGGCAGGACACATGGGTGGCAGTTGACAGCCGTGACAATGTGGCGAGACACATCAATGAAGTTTTGGTGGCGATGCGACAAGAATGGCGAACGAGAAGGCGATGAGTGATAACGCTCGACGAACCGACCGGATGTGCGGCAACTCAGGAGAGTCGTAATTCGATTGCGCCTGCCCAATCCACCACTCCATTCCGACCGAGAAGCAATTAGCACGCTGCCAGCAGCACTGGCAGACGGCGGCAACGGTCGTCGTCGTGGTCGTCTACGACGACGACGTCAATCGCATGTGAGCGAGCCCGAGGTTCAGTCCGAGTCGAGTCGGAAGTTGTTGATGATGCTATTTCAATGTTGATAATCTCAGCCGCGTGTCATGTCAGAGCGTAGGCAAAAACAAGACATCGGAAATAATATCGTATAATCGCATTAACGAGGAAACAACCGTTACCAAAGTCTTCAGACTCGGAGGAATTTAGCAGGTGCCATTAGCTGATTCCAGCCGCCGGAAGTGGCAAAAACGGTCGATCTTGGGTGATAATCCTTCATGAAAGGGAGCTGGAAAATTTCAACCCAAAATTGTGAATCGCAGGTCTAAGCTAAGTTTCAGCAGCGGGAACATTTGTGGGCCCGAATAAGGGAATGTAATGTCCATGGCAAAGGTGGGACTGCGTCAGAAGAGCGCATTTAGGTGAACAGCAAAGTCGCGAAAGCAATCGAAGCTGAGGAGAACAGCAAATCCATTTCGAATCGAAGCGGGGAGGGACAGCCATACACGACGTCGAGAGTGAATTTCGGGCCACCCCACCCGGAGTTTTCGGCACACACTGAGGAGATGACGAGCGTGCAGTATGCACAACGGTTCATCAAAAATGTGTGAATTAGGCATTTTTCACAAGAACACACCAAATAATCTCAATTCATATACACAAGCGAACCGAAAAGTTTCGTAAGGTCAGGGAAAACGTGAATGAACGAATATTTGTGGAAGTGACAAGGTGAGAGAGAGAGTGTAAGAGAGCGAAATGTCTTCGACGTACCGACATACTCTCGTCCCCTCCCCCTCCCCGTACTGTTGCGACAGACTCCAACCCCCCGCGTTGTTAAACCGAATCATAAACATTGACATGGTAGCCAGCCTGCTTTCGCAGAAGCTGTTTATCTTCAACTAGTGATTGGCAGCCAAATCTCGAACACTCACACAACTTACTTACTAGTTTGAAATATTTTTTCTCCAACAAATGCCTATAAGCCATTGTCACGACTGATTACTATAGAAATACTTGTCATGATCAGGGTCGCTAGAGTGAACATAAAAAATGATAAAAAAGAGAAGAACGGAACGAAGGAGAGTGAGGAGACAGGAGGCAAGGGGGGGCGAGAGGCGGCGTGTAAGCAAAAGCAGCGTATCGATCTGCCGTTAGCGACAACAGCCTCCCTCAGGCCGAAGAGAGAGAGGAGAGAGGTTGATAAAATCGGTGAGTAAAACAACATCTATGTGTGTATATGAAACTCAGCAGTATATCAGTGCTGTTAGAACAGTCGCGATCGCATGCCGATAATGTTACTTGCGGTCGACACAACAAAACTCTGTATCGTTTTCGAAATTTCCCGTTTCAAATGTTCACAATCAGAATTCCGCCACAACTATGACCTGAACTCTTCATTGTGGATGGGTAAGACACTACGGGTTAACAAATCCTTTAAAATTTGCTTATTTCATGGGCTACCTGCGTACTGCTGCCGCTTTTCCTCAGACTTGCGTCCGCCTTGACAGCGTATCGAAATTGCATCGCTGAGAAGAGCAAAGAGCACCAACGGAGCCTTTGTAGCCAATTTAATCTCAGATCGAGCAACGTGAAACATACGATGTGGAATCTCGTACAGCACCAGACCACCACCGCAGAAATAACTAGTAGAACTGAAATCATCGACAGCCTTATAACACCTCTTTAGCGCCCATCGAATGGATGAGAGATAATTAAGTGCATGAGATATGCGTCTTGCACTTGGCGCTCCCTAGAAAGGACACCGCCCAACCGTGAAACGCGACATCATCAAACTTGGTCAATGTGGTATCAGTCAATAGAGTAATGAATGAAATCCACTATGAGAATCTGTGTTACTGTGGTAAGAAAATGGACATACAGAAGAAATGGACCGTATGCGATTTGCTCGCAACTCGGATTCAATCAATAAACAACAACGTATGCCATCAAAACTCTTTAGATCATATCATGTACAATATCCTGGGCCCGTGAGAAACACATTGCAACAAGTACACACAAAGACACTTGCGATGACAAACAATAAAATTCGTTGATGAATGAATGAACGAGGCAAAATGTATGAAAAAGGAAGAACGATGACGATAATGAAGTATAATCATGCCTGTGTAACACAGGCAAACTTAAGTCAAACCGGTGACATGAAGTGAATTTTCTTTCAACACAGAAATATATTTTAAATACAAAATATTTAGGAGAAAACCAAACATGTTCACAAGGACGCGACATAGGATGATTTTCACAACAGTGAAGAGCTAGTTGAGGCGACCCCAACGCAGATAAGATCCCCACGTGCCTTCAGATTCACGACGAGATGTTTCTAAACATTATATTTCAGATTTAAGGTCACAGGTTTGACGATGAAAATATCGGGTATGCCAAATTCCAGTCAGTTTCGCTACAGTCACTACAGGCAACTAAAACGACTCTTTGGTTCTGGCATGGGCAGTGGGCCGGGGCATCATGCACAGAACCCCTACAGCCGACACTTCACTTCACATGGCCTGTGTCCTCGAAATAGGGTCTAGGGGAAGGCGATTTAAGCAATTTTTCCTTCTGAAATTCCCACTTCTAGTCCCGATTCGCACAACGATGCCCCCTCAAACCCGTTATTCCACCTGGAGAGATGAGAATGAGTCGCTAACCGACTACAACTCTCTCCTGCTGCTGTTACATAGTTCGTGCACGCGATGCTTCGACTGGGTGATTTCTTTAAAAGCGATACGTCACATCGCGTAGAATGTTCCGATAAGACTAATATGTTTGTACTTTAGGTGCACAAGCACGCAGTTCTCCCAACACAACTATACAACACACACAGCCGAAACGCTTAACTGTTCATATGAACAATTACATTTCCGCCCCCGGACAACACATACATACACAGAAAATAAACAATGTGCCAGTCACCAGCAAATCAGAGTAGACAAATCCCATGAGTAAACGTTGTTAACGCTATTCTCCCTCACATGATTACCCATTATCAACAACATCCGGTTGCTTCTCGTGAGATGAAAAAATAATAGTCAAACTAATCAAATGCTGCTTCTTCTTGTGGCCCCCTTGACTGATACAATCACTGTACTGGCAGCAATTTCTTATGACCGGTCAGAACTATGTAGTAACGTTTACGACCTCGTCAGAGCAACTATGAATAGAATCTGATAGCTTTGCAAGGGTTAAAAAAATATTCTCAACTTAATAGACCGTAAAACGCGCCAATTTCAGAAGAAACTGTTCGCTCTTGTGGCACACATGACAAGATAAGGCTAGCACGTTTGATAATTTGAACTTGACTGTTACACGGCACATTTGAAGATAACACTGACGACTACAGTTTTGGCGTCCAGACCTAGTAAACTTTACGTTGCCCTGAAAAAAGCTATGGATAACTCACCATCTTGAGCAGCGATGCGATTGAGACGTTCAGTTTCCTCAGGAGAAAGGCGAAGCATGGTAGTCAGAATGGGAACCAACTGCATACGTTCTCCAGACACTCGCTCCGGACAGAGAAACTGAAGCAATGACTATGACATCGGAATCACCTCTTCGTTCTCTGACTTATACGCATAATTCTTTGGCAAGTCAATCTGTCATCTTTAAAGCGTCACTCTGACAGAAGTCATCCATAACGGGCATTTAGCAGGAGTCGGGGCAGAATTTAACAAATTGACGACAGTATGGCGCGTATGCGCGTCAGATTTTCACACAAGTGGTCACTGTTTTGCCCAATTTACTTGATATTTTTTCATGTGAGAAAGCAGACCGTTTACTTATCGAGTACTGAAATCTTGCATGCACTACCAGTAACGAAATTATTGAAGGGGTAGCACTAATTTTGGAAAAAAAACTCTAGAAAAAGCCGAGAAAAATCCATTACGGGCAGTCCTCCAAGTTTTAAGAGAGGAGCAATGTTTGTGAAGTAATTTAGGCTCAAAGATAGTAGGAGGTCGACCTGGGAAGCTCCGATTGGCGCAGAAATGCTGCGGAAGTAATACAGAACACTTAGGGAAGTGATGATTCGGTAATGGTATTCGGTATTTATTCGAGTTTAATTCAGCACAAATCCTCATTTAGGTTCATCTGATAGTTTTTCACGCCTTTGCTTCGTAGCCACCCTGAACAACCACAACAATTAATTACCTTGATAATAACATTCTTCAAGTATTCGCTGTTCTCAATGTGACTCAAACGTTCCTCATTTCTTTCCATACGACGAATTTCCTCCTTCAGAAGCAGACTCTAGAATGATGCTAATTACAAGGAATCTCCACGGAATTAACGACACTGAAAGACAAGCAGCAATGCAATGCCACTCCTTTCTTCCCATTTCTGAGACCTGCGCTTAACTTGAAGGGGCATTTACTGGGAACCTATAGTGTTAAGTTTCGTGCCAGCTAAGTAAAGCTACAACTGCCAACACGACTGCTGAACACACACACACACATACTCCACGGAAAAAGCATGTTTTGCAAAGCTGCATCAATATTTATAGACAGCGAGGCATCATTACACCTCATCACCTTCCTTTTAAAATTTCTGCTTTTCATTACTCTAGGCAAATAACACCACTGGAAAACTGCCAGATAAATGTGTATCAAAAGTTATACATTGTACATGGCCGCTTTAACCCTTTGACGACCGTGTGGCCCGCCGGTGGGCCACACTTTCGCTCGGTGGCGACACGTTTTTAGGGGTTTATTTTGGCATTTTTTATGTTTCAAAACTACACAAATACATCATCGAATTCGCGGAATAATGCGCTAATTACTAATAGTGAAATTGTTGGAGAGTTAATGATTATTGATGAAAAAATTAGAAAGAAGTGAAGTGACGCATTCATAACGGCGGTCGTCAAAGGGTTAATAAATGAACAAGTTTCCGTAAGTCCTAGGAAAGAACTCACCTGAGCAACCAGCGTTGCATTCGTTGCCTCAGAATCACTCAACAGCTCACGAGTATGTTGCAGATTCTTGGTAAGCCGTTCATTTTGTTCCATAAGCTCATGCACAGACTTCACACCACTGTCATCACCGAAATGTGATGTGGTGTCAGGAATTTCGTCACCGAAAAGCACGTCTTCCAAAGTGCGCTCATGCTGAAATCGTAACTATTATTTTACTACGATTTTACCGGCGCAAAATGAGGTCTGCGATGAAAGCCGCACGAAGTGGTTTCATTGAGGACACAAATAAGGTAACGTGGCCAATGTCGATCAATACCAAGGATACGCCACGCCTTTACCTTATGCTCGAGATGCTGATGTGTTTGAATGTGAACTTGGTCTAAAGAAGAACCTGCAGGGCCCTTAGCTCACCATTTCAGGGATCGACACAGACAAACAGTAACTGCTATTCAAAGAAGGCAGAGTCGACCTAGATGGGGTAATCCACGAAAGTTTAGCGCACATCTACTCTACTCTTTAGTGATTTCATAAGAGCCAAATGTGTGGCGATAGCGTTCAAACAGCCATGAGTACCATGTAGTTTTTTCAGAATGCTTGAACAACACTGCGCAATATTTGCATATCAATTTCCAAGGTTGAGTGGAGTTCTCGTCTTTTGACGCAACAAAGATGTCGCTCAGTGTCCCACAGTTGATGAATTTATGTTTTCTACAAATGCACTTAAAATCTATTTCACTTCAAAACCAGCAAAAGAAATAAAAATTTTGAAATGTACACAATTTAACTGAAGAAATAAGGCCTAGTCTTCAGAGAGGCAATGTAACTGAGGGGTTAGTCTACCCTGGTACCTTGGAATACCTTTCAAGTACTCTTCCAAGGTACTTCATCTATGTACATATTCACCACACTCCCGTATACATCACCTACAAGGGAGGTCGTTCAGGGTGTGCCAAGCTTTTTCAAAATGACTGAACGGCTCTCTGAATACCAGAAAAGGGTCCCTAGTTCGATTCCTCGTGGTGACAAGTTTTTGCATTTCGTGTTGACGTTTCCAAATTCGCGCAAAATGGAGTTAGCATGAATAATTAGTACCAAATTCATGATTAGGACCGTCAGTAACCCTTACAAATAGACTTTGATTGAAAAACTGGTGAAAAAGGTGTGACTAGGGACCCCCTTTTCTGGTATTCAGAGGGCCGTTCAGGAAAAATTAACCATGGTTCTGTGGTTCCCGCATGTGCCTCTATCATGCAAAAGACCGTTTTGAAAAAGCTTGGCACACCCTGAAAGACCTTCCTTGTTATCTCATCTGAACACCATTTCCATTTCCAGTGATGGTTTTCAACTGTTAACATTTTGAAAAAAGAAAAACGACCCACTGAAAACTTGCCTAAAACTTTAGGAAAGCAGACATAAACGTAGTTCAAATGTTTTCTCTGTCGAATCGATAAGTTTAGCACCTTAGCCAAGCCTGTAGTAGTGACTGTAGCTGCTACAAAGACAAGCACTGTACTTTCTGAAGAACTAGTGCGATAGGTGTCTTCAATAGCCAGTCACTTTAGTCCCTCAGAACTTTCATTTCAATTCATATATTAAAAAACAACACAAAAAAGGACCAAGTTAACTTCGAATAATCAAAAGATCATTCGGGAATGCACTATTCTGGTTCGTAATGTGACAATAAACTTTGTTGTTCAGGACGATTCATAAATCTCGTGGTCGTGTTCGCTCTCTGATTTGGTAGCCCCTGCCCAATCAGCTGATTTATCAAGGACGGATCAAATTCGGAGCGATGGAGAAAGAGTGGGCCGATCGCTGCCCAGAAATCTGTCTAGTATAAATACGATTCATGTATTACACATAGCTGCCAGAATCCTTGGTCCAAAAAAGACTTTACCTTATTTTCAAAGTAGGATAAACGATAGAAATGATCCTCGCAGTAATCACGTCACTATGAGCAAGAGCAATTTAGCGACCCACCATCCCAGAAAACTGGTAAATTTTGAAGGCTATTCAAAAGATAGAAGCCGATTGGGATCACTGATGAGCAAAAGGTATAGCTCGATCATCGAAAAACTATAAGGGCTTCAAATCATGCTACTTTAACTTTGATCGACAGGAGTTACTGTAGTTTTAGAGTTCCATAGTGATCGAACGACAGTTTTCCTTCATAAATAACTCGACGGCAATCATTCGTGCACTATTTTCTTAAGAATGTCTGCAACCCAAGTTATTTTAATGTATAGTGGCAATCATGTAATCAATCTAGAACATTCTCTAGTCGGGCGGCGCACAATTTTTATAGCCTTACCCTGTCCCATAATCGCAAATACCGGTTTTCTCAAAAATAAATCAGATAACCGATAACCGCCGTAATATTCATAACATATGATCTTCTGAACAAGTTTACCATCCATCACCCGTATGGAGCCCAAGGAGGCTAGCTTATTTACAAATAATCAAAACTGCTGCATTTCCCTTGCAGGCTCCCAGGCAAATCAGATTTTCTTATTAGACCTTAGTTGTGAAAAAAAAAACAAAGCAGTCAATACAGGATAATGCTTAAATTGTGCGTCGATACCGCTCTGAAATGCGCCAAGTATTCCCTTGAAATTTCATTCAGAATCATGCTTATGGTTTAATGCGGTTCGGTTATAATGACTCGCGGGGCCAATCCAATGCACAAACCACCGTTTTCATCCTCCCTGGCTCCCTCAAGTCAAATCCTCAATTTTGAAAAAAAGCATACATATAAAAAAAGGAAAGTTTTACAAAAAAAGATTTTCTGATAGGTAACACAGACCAAGTAAGCACCAAATGAGAAAAAAAAATTGCGTGCACTGAGGGCTTTTCTAAATATAGTCCTGCTGTCAAAAGCATGAATTAAATTTTCATCTGTTTCATTAGTAACGGCAGGTATCAAGAAAATGACGACACCTACTCCAGTTGTGTTGAGTGGCTCTTCTCTTTCATTGACTATGTATGAGTCAGCATACCTCTGCCGGTTGAACTAATAGTAATTGGAATTTTGACCCAGCAAGCATAAAATTGTAAATTAGCTAGCACATAAGAAACAAAGTGACGTAATCCACTTCTGTGAGCTGCACTGACCGTTCATGAAACGAATTCCTCACCAAACATTCCCATATCTTTAAGATCAACTGATCAATGCCAGGGTCAAATTGTAATCCTGAAAATTCGATAACTTTTAGCCCTGCGAGTCAAAATATTCATAAGTACAAGAATCAAAAACCCGTTCAAATGTTCCTGCAATTCCATGTACGACTACAATACATGGCGGCACTCCAAAACGATTGACCAGCGCAGGTCCGTTCTTTTAGTTTTTATGTAATCGGAATTTTTTTTGTAAAACAAAGACATGCTGAATCTATTTCCAGAACATGTAATGAAAGTCATCCCGTCATAAAAGCTATCGGACGAAAAGGTCAGATGTTGTGATGAGTAATAGAAACAGCAAAAGCGTCTATAATATCGTGCTTAGTTTATTCTGCATGAAGTGGGCCGATATTTCTTTGAGCGTCATCAACGCGCAACACAGACGTCAATGGCCTCATTGCGCAGCCAGCGACCAAATAGTGCCCCCAAGTTTATTTTTCGACTTAATAAACGAAGTCTATGCCAAGGTATTACCCTTGAAGGTTCAGAAACAGACGTTGCGGAAGTGTAATTCACGTGACCTCAACTATACAGGCCCTAACACCCTAAAACCTAGTAGGCCTTAAAACATAAGAACGGTGATTTGTACAGTTTTCCCAGAACAGGTGAGGCAATGCCGCTCTATCGTAGAGAAATTCTCACCATCATCGGTTGGGTCTCAACTCTACGAAGAAAGGGTTGGATCCCTTGAGAGGTTTCTTAGGAATGTGGTGCATTTAGTGGGGCAATTTCATGCATAAAAGATGACCTAATGCAAATTTCAAAATGAGCCCACAAACCAAGCGTCATGACAACTTGGAATGTTGAAAAGATCATACATCAACCCACACTCATCATGGCTTACATACATACCCTCCCGTTCTCTGCGTTCTCATAGCTTGAGACAGGTGACAAAAGCGAGAGGTTCACTGGTGGTTACTAATTTAATGAATATCGCTTCTCGACTTTTATTCTGAATCAAGGTTTGTCTGCAAGTTACAGGTGAAACTGGAGGCAAGGAAAGAGGAAGCCCCCACCCCCTTGTGCTCCACAATACTAAGGTTAGGAAGAAGAGGCTCATGACTTGTCTAAAATATAAATACAGCTGTAGCATGTAGCTCCTGAGCAGCTCTCACAATCAGTCTGAAATGGACCGAATCGAAGAAATGACATCTTCGCCCTGGACCTAAGGATGGAGGAGCTCAAGGGTGGATGACCAACTGCAAAAAAGTAAATGTGAGATGTTGGACATTCACCGATTCTTGTCGGAAGTACACTCAAATAGTTGATTACGTATAATGTTATCCTTAGTGTTGGAGAGACCAAGCGGAGTGCCTTCTTGCACTAAGAACAACATAACAAGCAGTCCTCTTTCCCTCCACAATCTCCATTTTCACCCCAAGTTATTTGAAACTTATTACTCATGAGTCATATTAGCCGCAGCCCCGAGCAGCGGCTGATGCAGAGTCTCAACATCGAATCTAGCCGCTACGAAGTTTTTGATTGTAGTTGGCCTTGAAACTTGTGGAGGAACGGTCTGCCAGGAATGTCACCGTATAAGATTTCCAAGGACTAATATTCATCAGTGCTCGTATGTCTTTATGCATAGAGAACAATGAACCCAAATTCACATCACAACCGTCTGTACCATTAGCCTTATACACGATGACGCACTGAAGTCGCTTGTCCACACATCCTACGAATTCCAATCGTGGATATTTGCGGTGTTTTAACGAGGCATGGCCTAAATGGGGTTTAAAAAAAAACCTTTTGCTCCCCGGGTAGAATGGATTTTATATCAAAAGGAGTGGCTTACGGATTTTCATCGGAAGGATGCATGATAATCACCGCCACTGACGCAACATGTTGCTGGCCAGTGAAAAGCAAACATTGAGAGCAAAGTGCAAGGATTTGAACAGAGGGAACAAAGCTACTCAACGATTAGTCTTTGAGCTAAAACTCGACTTATTAATTTGTATAAATTTTAATGACAGTTTACGACATGGGAATATTACATTAGAAGGGCGGAAAAAAGAAAAATTGGATTCAAAATTCAAAATTGTCCTAAAAGCCATTGGTACATTTGCTCAGCGCTATTTCAGTGCATGGGACACTACTAAGGCTTATCATCAATTGCTGAAATAGCGTGGCAGTTTCCCAACAACTAAGAAGGACGAGTTGAATCGAGTAATGGACTGGCCACTTCGGTAGTGTCCTTGAACACTCGTTTGAACTCGATGAAAACATTGTATTGGGTCGATGCATAATTATTGCGGTTTTTTTTCGCGCATTATTTTTTTCGAAAAGATTGGCGATTTGTTTATCGTTTTTTCACGAAAATATTCTTCTTTCTTTCATTGACAGAAATGCTTATCGAAAATTCTTCATGTTCGCCACATATGCTCTACCACCTCGAGAAAGTTTGGAAAGCGGCAGAGTCATTTCGCGATATCAACGAAGTTTTCAGCGAGGGAACAATCAGCAGAGGCCAATTTGAAAGATGATTCAAGTGTTCAAAACTGCTTATTTACCGACCAAAGCTCCTATAGACTGAAACTTCAATCAGTCGTTGAAAAAATGGAAAGCGCAACAAAATTTGCGACGGGCTGGATGACTTGGCGGTCGATATTAGAGCGTGGATCGTCTCCTATGGTCGTGATTTCGGATTTCGTGGAATCGGCCGACTGACTATGCTCCGGAAGGTGGGAGATATTGTTTATACGATTTCGCTGAATAAAATTTGTTGAAAGAAATCCGCAATAATTATGCATCAACCCAATATAACTACGATTTTAAATTAATGCTGAAGGAAAATATGAGGGAACGCGGTCATGTCCCAACATATGGACTTGAGTACAGCGTGCATTGAAAGGGCGCAAACGGTCACAGTTATCATTCTGGAGAACCTGGTAAAAGGATTGTTTTAGGGGGTTCCAACTTCGTCGTCGGTTCTCCTTTGTAGTAATGTGACGCGCCATGTGCCCTGCGGTAAGTGTAAAAGTCAAAAGCATGGCACGCCTCAAGAAGAAATGCATTAGTTTGGTCAGTATTTGAAGGGGCAATAGCACAAAAAGTTGGTCGCAAATGAGAATGAAAGGTGGAGCTAGTCAAGGGCGCATTGATGAAGAAAAATGAAGGAAAACGGTCTGGAACCGCTGTGCCCTTTGACTCCGCTAGTGACAACCACTGCCAAAGACAAGGGAGTTCACGGGTTTAGTGCTGGCATAATACCAACACTATCCAATCGACACGACTATCGCAATCTGGACCGACTTTTCTATTTTTTCCGAGAATTTTCTTTTCGGGAGAGCAATCGAAAAGATAATGATGGCAAGGTAATACAGGGTGTGGCATAAATCTGATGACAAAATTATTGTGGCCCAGCTTGAACCAGAAAGGTCGAATGGGATACCAAACGACAGCAACGAATATTCACATTCTTTCAGACAGCTGTGAACATTCCTGTTCAAAATGACAATATGAACTCTAAAATTCCCTTCATATAGGCTCTACAAAAACTGAGTCCTCTGCATGACTCTTCTTCGCCCTAGTGTTAGTCCCGCGCAGTCGCAGGGTCTGCTGCTTCTGTCAGTCGTCGCCACTTTGCTATGTCCACGGCATCTTCTACCGTGACTTGACTTCACTACCAAGGGAGGTCGTTCACGGTGTACCGAGCTTTTTCAAAATTGTTTTTTGCATGACATTGGGGCACATATGGGGACCACAGAAGCATGGTTCATTTTTCCTGAACCTCTGAATACCAGAAAAGGGTCCCTAGTTCGATTCCTCGTGGTGACAAGTTTTTGCATTTCGAGTTGACGTTTCAAATTCGCGCAAAATGGAGTTAGCATGAATAATTAGTACCATATTCATGATTAGGAACCGTCAGTAACCCTTACAAATAGACTTTGATTGAAAAACTGGTGAAAAAGGTGTGACTAGGGACCCCCTTTTCTGGTATTCAGAGGGCCGTTCAGGAAAAATTAACCATGGTTCTGTGGTTCCCGCATGTGCCCCTATATCATGCAAAAGACCGTTTTGAAAAAGCTTGGCACACCCTGAACGACTTCCTTGTGAAGCCCATCTTGATGCCGTTTCTCCACCTTTTTATTGAAGCTTCTCCCGGTCGCTTGCCTTGCACTTCGAAGTCCATCGCTATTTTTATAAGATGATTCTGTGGCCTCCTCAGAACGTGTCCATTCCATCGCAGACGCTGTACCCGTGCCTTCAGATGGGTAGAAAAAAATCTGCATCACCACCCGGACACCCTCGTTTCTTACCCACTCCAATGACGTCCAACCGCACAACCGCAGGCCCATTTTAGCATCCTTAGATCAGCGGAAGGCTGCCTTTCGTGTTTCTTGTTCAAAAGCCATCACTCGCCACCATATGGCATCGTAGTCCTTCTCACGATGATAAACTTCCCCTCTGAGCGTGCTGGAGCACCTCCTAGAGATTCCGGTAGACCCTTTCCATTTCATCCATGCCGCGCTGATCCTCGCCTTTAGTGCCTGGTCCACACTACCGTCGGCGTCTAGATCGTCCCAAATTATCAGCGGTACTCCACTCTTTTGATGGTCTTCCATGGCCGTCCACGATCGGCTCTGCACCCTCTTCGGAGCTCAGGAACTTGGTCTTCTTGACATTCAGCCGGAGCCCACCTTCTGCCAGGACTTTCTGCCATTTCTGCACCTTGCTGAAGTTCCTTGCTGCTATCGCACTGATAGGGAGAATGTCGTCAATATTAAGGATGGTCCTCAGCGGTCCCCTGAATTCTTCCTTGCTGGCATCTAGTGTCAGGAGGAAGAGGAACGGGCTCAGAGCTGACCCTTGGTGCACCCCGACCGTGATGTCCACCTCCTTCGTTAGGCCGTGTGGGGTGCGTATAGCTGCCTTGGCTCCTTCGTACATGTCCTTCACCAGAGAGATCAGGTGTTCTGGCACGTTTCGTTCCCTGAGCGATCTCCACAGCACTCGGTCGCTGATCGCGGTAGACGGTCGAGTGCATTGTTCAGGAAGAGGAAGAGTAGACGGCACGGTCGATGCTTTTCCCGATACTTCACCATTACGTTGTGATGAAGATGGGCACCCGTTCTTGACGTGTCACGAATGAGCCCGAACTGTTCCTGGGAGATCGATACTAGCTGCCGCAGTTTTGGGTCGACCAATTTTATAAAGAGGTGGTGGTATGAGCAGGCAACTTCATCCCTCGGTAGCTGGAGCAATCCATAGCGCATCCTTCTAATTGAAGAAGTGGACGATAGCGGTTGGCCTCCAGGCATTCGGCATCCCTCCTCCCGCCGACCGTGTTCAGGAATCGGGTGAGCCATCTGATTCCGTGCTCTCCAACCGACTTCCATCCCTTAATCTTCCTTACTTCTCGTCGTACACCGTCATTTGTCCAAGTTCAATGCTACCAACTGTCAACTCTACTCTTGTGTCGTCCTTGCGGGACAACTCCTCGTTCAGAAGCCGCCGACACACCCTTCCCACTTCCTCTTGACTTCTGCTGCCTTCCTCCCTCAGGATGGCGCTGCTCTCTACACTCATCACCACCCTTATGTCAAAAGTAGCCCGATGTCGGGCTTTACCCAGTCCTGTGTTCCTCCCGTTTCCGCACTTCGGCTTCCAACCTTCTGACAGGGCTCATCTCTGGGTTCTAGTCGGCCTTGGCCGACGCCGCCTTCGCAAGCCATCGCAGGTTTTGTAGACAGCGAGATCCTGAGGGCTTCGTATCTCCTGCGAGCGCTTGTAGCTACCTTATTTCGCCTCACAACATCACGACTTTCTCCCGTCACACGCTGCCTCTCCTGATTCCACATCATGTGGTGCTCAGCACTTCCTAGTATCGAAGGATGGATCTCTTGGCCGCGTCGCTCCATGCCCGCTGAATTGGCCCGTTAGGATCTGGGAGATCAACTTCCAATGCTTTGTTTAACGTCGCCCTTCTCCGCTTGGTGCATCATCCAACGGATTCTCCTCTCGGTTTTAATCCTTGTCTTCAACTGAAGATCTACGGCAATTCCTGCTGAAAAAGATTCCGTGTGTCACCCTCCGCTGCTGTAGGTCACTTCTGAGTCTCACTTTCAGTGAATAACGTGCTGCAGATGGCCAGATCGTGGGCTGTAGGCAGGTCCTGAACCCTTTCTCCCTCGGCGTTTTTCAGTTCCATTCCTCTCCCTCCGAGCATCCGTTCCAGGAATCTTCTATCACTGCTGACATGACCATTCACATCACCTCCTATGGTAAAATAATCGCATTCCGGAATCGATCTGATGGCATCGCCAAGGCTGAGGTAGGCATGCTGGTGGTTCCTTCTTACTCTCGGGGCATCCGGCTTGCGGTGAGTACACGGACAGTATTGTCCAGTACCTCATGTCTTCCTGATACCCATAATTCGACCACTAATCCTGTGCCTAGTGGAGACATAGTCCTTGAGCGAATCCGCCAACGCTAGGCCCCGCCGTTCCCCTTGATGTCTTCACCACAGTGATAGAATTCGACACCATCTCCAATTTCCCAGGCCTCAGCCCTTTTACATCGCGTCTCCTGGAGGCTTAGGACTCGAATGTTCCTGCGCGTCATCAGAGCAGCAACCTCTCTTGACTCAATTTAGCGAATCTACGTCCAAAGTCCCAATTCGAACTAATGTTTTTTACCAAGGCCGTTCACTCGGTAGCCCTCGCATTCTAACCATAAAAGTCGGGCGCTGGTTCTTCGCGCCACTTCCGGGTGACATACCTAGCACTGACACAGATTTATGAGCGTCTTTTGAACATTTCTATGGAGACGGGGGTCTTCATCAGTCGGCCTGTCAACCAGGGCCTGACAGTGCTACTGGCACCACTTTGGCAGTTTCTGCTGAGGCTTGAGCATCGGCAGGGATCGAAGCCGCGGCTTTCAGAGGTGCAGACACGAAGCTAAACTCTTGACCACTCGGCTATCCTTGCCTCGCCCACTCGCGAAATCTTTCAAAATACCACCTTTTATTCCTGCCGCAGCTTTCAGCGATACATCGCAAACCATACTAATTTGTGCACCGTCTCAAGTTCACTCCCTCACCTCCTTTGGAATAGAAAGTTACTTACAATAAAAGTAAGTCTTGAAAAACGGCCCCCCCCCCTCTATCTTTGTCCGGCTCAAGGACGGGGAATTGACTGCATCAGTTTATTACAAAATTCAAACCGTGAGCCGGAGACAGCTCTCTCCTGAACTCTACCTTGAGCAGATCTGGCTCAGTTTACTCGCACATCAGCAAAAATCAACGATGAGAAAAAAAAATCGAGGTTACTCAGGTTTGATTATTCGCTAAGCTGAGGAGATATGTTATCTATGTTGTTCCTGCTCTGCTAGTGTGTTTTTTTTTCCAAAATCCTGGTAATTGATTCTGACTTTCCTCTGAATGCTGCTGGATTGAGGACAAAATCTCTTGCCCCTACCTTGGCTCGAACTTGGACCCGACCTAGTTCAATTTACGACCGGCGCAGCGATATATGCATAAACAGCATTCTTGAAAAAAATTTCTGTGCTTCGAAAGTTTCAATTTTGCAGAGCGTCATCATCCTTCGTCTCCAAAGGATAGCAGATGAACGCTGACAAACTATCTTTAGGGACGCGCCTTCTATTCCGAC
>MU868344.1:406460-539919 GCA_036418205.1 Ostertagia ostertagi | reverse complement strand
ACAGGTCAAAAGTCGCGGTTCAAAAAATATAGCAACCCCGGGCCCAAAGTAACAGGGACAAATTTTTTGGAATACTCGATTTTAGAAACGTCTTGGGTGTCCTTAGAAAGCTTGCTCCTGATAGTTATTGATACGTGTTCAGCTTCCCAAATAAGTGCTTGAAAGCAAGTTAGTGAATGATTTGAAGGTCAAAAGTCGCCTTGTGCAGAAAAGTACACGTGCTATTTTTAATTAAATTAAATTTACGAAAATCTTACTATGTTGGAAAGAGAATAATTTTGAATTTCGGAATCAAATCACTTTGGCTGAAGCTCGTATTGAAGGAAGTTTATAGCCTTAGACAATGGGTTGAATAGGTGTTGCATATTGAAGAACGTAAGGTTTCACTATTTCATTGGAGCGATATTTTGTCTGATTCTTTAAGTTTTTATCAGTTTTATGTTGTCAATATTCGGTTGGGTTCGCATATTTCATCTCCGTATTTTGGTAACCCTTTGAGTACCGGTTTATTTTGAATTGGCCCGAAATACTTGCAAAAAATTTTTTCGTCGTTTGCAAGCAGCGATGATTTTGTCGTTGTATTTTGCTAAGTTCATCTTAATGAGTTAACGTAGAATATATTGATGGTAACACTGTCTCTACACAAGTGTTACAGCAGAGCGTCACCATCCTTCGTCTCCAAAGGATAGCAGATGAACGCTGACAAACTATCTTTAGGGACGCGCCTTCTATTCGAATCAAAGCATAGTTAGGGTCGCATCCAAAATTGTGCATAACACATGATAAGTCCGAATCGGCCGAATCAGTATTGAGTCTCACCCACTAAAGTGGGACATGTCGTGCAACAGTCCTATCGTCCAAAGCAATACAAATATTGGGGGGGGGGATGCGCTGGAGTTGGTGTAAAAGCGGAAGCGAAACGGTTCACGTATCCCGGGAATATTCCCCAACAACAATTGAAATTTATGAAGGCTGCGGCAACTGTCGCACCCTTTAGCCCCTCTTATTGGATAAGAGAGCCCAATATTTTTCATTTTCTTAACAATCTGTCAAGTAAGAATACTGAACAATTAGACGGAGAAGCTGGTCTAAGTAAGTAGAACTCGAGTCTTAACCCATTGCGGACCGCGTGCTGCACCGTGTGTAGCACGCCATCACGCGGAGAAGGATAGTAATCTTTGATTTTTTCAGCATTTTGTTAGATGGCAAAATCAACAGTTTACTTTTTCAGACACAAGATATATCATATATTTGCGTACTGGTTGAATTTTCGATGGATTATTGGCCACTGATAAAAGAGGTGACAAAAACCTACGGAGGTGCGATTATAACGGCGGTCCGCAATGGGTTAATGGGGACCACGGCACAACTTGCGAGGCTAGCTGCCGGCGGCCGCTATTTCCTTCTTGAGCATCTAGAACTCTGTTTCTTACTTCAAATGTGAATGTAGCGAAGGTAGAATGGGGTCGTATGGAAAGAGAGGCCCACAGTGACGCAACCATTCCCTCGACTATTTTCACCTCACATTCGAGGCCAGGATCCGTTTGAATACAAGAGCGCACAGATGCCCTCTTTCAAGACACCTTTCATTCTGCCGCCTGCCTTCAGAAAGAATTTTGCATTGTCTATCTGCAGACCATCTGGTGAAATTTCTCAAACCTAAACGCTCCAGGATTCCAAAACACAGAGAAGAACATTTGACGCGCTCTCTTTATGCAGTTAGATTTTGATGTTGCACACCGACCAAGTTGTTCGGCGTACAACAGCTTTCTTCTCATTCTGATGTCAATAATTAGAGACTTTGGTGGAAAATCGTACTACAGTAGAGCCAGCAGATCAATATGAAAAGAGCACAACAACAACATGTGTATATCTGGGATTACTGGAGAGAAAAAAATTTAGGTTAGTGGGTACCACGAGCTGGATGAGCACGGTAGTATGTACACGGTGTTGCATGCCAACATCTGATCGACATGCATCGCTTGTGTGCAAACTGTTTTGATAGGTGCGACCAAAAACAGAGCTTCAACGACAGTAGGCAGCTCAGCAATTTTCTGTTCCGTGACTATGCTAAAGATACCCTACTACACTTTCAAGACTGGAAATACACCAAGTAGGGATCACCTTAACCGTAAGGGAACTTTCCGCAGGACTGCACCACTTTTTTAGAAACTGAGTCAATCTATTGCATTACCAATATCCATTCAACACATCGACAAGAAGCACAAATAAGGGTTGCGACCAACAGAGCAGGGGCAATTTTCGTCCAACAATCGGCCATATGCCGCGCAAACAAGTACGAATTTTTACAGTACGTGGCGTCGGTCTCTATGTGCTCTGTCGAAATGCGTTTTCATTATTGAGTTCTTTTCCATATGGAGCCTTGTGTCGTGGGACGAGATTTAGCACCTGTCATCTCTTCGAATTGAATTCGACAGCAATCTCCTTGAAAGCGGAAATCTCAACTTTTCTCTTCCTATGCAGCGCAAGCTTTGCTTCTGAGTGTATTCAAAACAATATCAACTCAGCATATCATCGCATTCTTAGTTCTTACTTATCTAATGCCTGCTAGTGGACAATGCCGGTGTTTGGTTCGAAATTCAATGAAAGTCCTGCATTTAACTGTTACAAAGGCAAAGTCAAAGATAAGAGCACAGAGTGGACAGGGATAAATGAAAGCATATCTGAGAAAAAATACATGAAGTTGACTGTAAGACTGGAAGTGGAAAGAACGTAATATGAAAGAGATCAAGAAAGTAGAATAGTAAGACTCGGCACACACTGGCGAAGGCACGCAGTAAAAGGAAAAGGGTGTTTTCCAGTCCATATCAGAAATTCTCCCACAAAATAGCAGCCCTCCAAACCCAATATGTTTCTTGGAACAGCTGCACAAGCCAGATACCTACCAATGTCTCCACGAGTGGTGGCCGAATAGTTGGCGCACCCTCAAGAAATAAATCTACATCAAGCAGCTACATTCTCTTTTAACCCATTCGCGACCGCGCAGGATTGCGCAATAGCAGCAGCGTCAGAAGATTTTTCTCAATAAAATCCGAGTGAAGGGAGATTTCTTCTGTCCAGGGCTGGCGAAGATGAGCGAGGGTATGAAGATTCTGTCCATGGAAGAAAATTTTCCAAATTCCATTTCAAGCCCTGCAGCCAAAGTAATACCATTGTCCCAAGTGAGAGATTTGTCAGCCACCGGTGGATGACATTGTCACGAATGGGTTAAGAGGTTGTGCACCATCAAACCTAAAAATCGCTGCACGTTTCCTAACTTCTCTACTGGTTTCATTAGTTAAAACCACATTTTTAGTTGAATCGCACGTCATGAATCGTTTCGAAATTTTCGATACTCAATTTGAAAGATGGGACCGCAGCTATTCTGAAACTGTGGAGGAATCTCAGATTCTGAACAACATAGCGTGGCGAATTTGGATCGAAGGTTTTTCACTAGCATTTTATTGCTTTCTTCACCATTCATTAAACTGTTAGTCCCTATTTTCCATCAACCTAAAAATCGTGCACGTTTCCTAACTTTCTACTGGTTTCATTAGTAAAACCACATTTTTAGTGAATCGCACTTCATGAATCGTTTTCGATTTTCGTATACTCAATTTGAAAAGATGGGACCGCAGCTATTCTGACAACTGTGAGAATCTCAGATTCATGAACAACATAGCGTGCGAATTTGATCGAAGGTTCTTCAACTAGGCATTTAATTGCTTTCTTCACTCATTAGCATTAAACTGTTAGTCCCTATTTTACTGAAAACACGCCAAACTAGGTACTTACCTCCTCATCCTCTCCTTTGAGAGTACTGATCGAAATCCTTGATGTCCTTCCAGTAATCTCCGACGGAGGATACGAGTCCGCAGGGCGCTCTCGGCTACAAAGAAGACCTTTTCTTGAAGTAAACGATCTTGCCTTTTCAGACGATGCTGAACAGTATGTCCAAAAAAAGTTTTACCCCGTTTCTCTTCGACGTCTCTGAAAAAAATGAACTATTTCTCTTCGAATTTTTACCAGCTATACCTCATGGAAGCAGTGTTGATAACTTAGTGAAGATCCATATGTGGAACCAGGGTCAACCCTTCGTTGGTACAAGTACCAACGAGCGGGGGGGGCGTACTTGGTTTAGCTTGGAAGGGGGGCTCGTACCTAATTTAGTCGCTTGAAATCACGTGATGGGATTGAGGTGAAACTAAGATTTCGTGGGTAGTAGGCTGGGCGAGTGGAGGGGCGCAGGATAAAAATACCGTTCCCCCCGCTTGACGGCATTTTTGGAGGAAAAAGTGGGCGGGGTTTGGTGAGTTGAGCGGCATCAGAATTAAGTACTATAAAGACGATAATGGTGGTCGAGGTGTCGAAAAGGGGGTTGTATCAAATCCACCTTGGGGAGGGGGGTCGTAAAAATTTTTCAGAAAGTAACAACGATAGGACCGACCCTGTGTGGAACACAGACTTGCGCCCGATTTTAAGAGCAATGCGGAGCCCCAAAAGTACAGTTTCACTTGGTTTCCTGCCTTTAGATTGTAGGATTACTTGACATTGTTTCCCTGTCATCTGATGTTTTGCCAAGCCACGCAAGGTGAGACGCGATCATAAGAATAAGAACAAGGTTAACCAGGGCTTACAACAACATGGAAGCCAATAAGATCGTTAACGCAAGAAAATAGGTCGACTTCTCGACTTGACCAGGAAGATCGGTCACAATATGAACCCCTAAGGCAGAAACACAAAAGTCAAAATATCGGTAGAGCTTTCTGAGAGGCAGGAGGATCGAATCCATAACGCGGTACCTAACTAGGAAAGGTGTGCGACTGCTGAGTAGGGAAGTGGCAGTAAAGGCTCTGTTGACCGGTTGCTTAACTAAGTCTCCACACATTGCACACAGACACTTTGATTACGCCATAACATATGGCGCACACGCATGCACAAGGAACCCTAGCAGGGACTGGTATTTTTTCAAAAATTCGACGATCCCTCTTCGACCTTCTGACATCCTCAAATTCCATATACAGCCGCCAATCGCAAATACGACCCCACCCTCCTTGTTGGTACTTTTACCAACAGACGGTTGACCTTCGAAGTTGTTCCAAGGAGTACAGCTACTGAGCGCAACAACGGGACAGGGTGACATGCAGTGATGATCCCTTTACGTAAGACAAAATGGCCAAGTGTTAGAAGTATTTTTCGCTACCATAACCTTTTTAAGCGCCTCCCATGGCTTCTTAAGCGTCAAATCCTGTTCATCATACATTGCAAAAACTTCACTGCTTACCACGGCGACCTTGTAAAGGACTTACTGCCCCATACAACAAGCGACTCCCATCCGTGCACCTCAAATTTCAGCAAGAAAACGTTACCCTTCATAGGGGTGCCCCAACCAAGGTGTTGCATACGGTACCGTTTGAAACAATTTCCCGACTTGTCCTAAGACCGGCAAAGGGTGTGATTGAAGCCACCGACAGGAGATTTTGCAGGGTGCCAACTGTTACTGTTGTTATTAATTCTGATATGGAGAAAGACTAAATACCCGCGAGCCTTTATTTTGAGGACACCATGTTTTTTTTTTTCGAAAAAAAAGAACCCAAAGAGAATCTGTTTTTGTTTTTATTTCTAAATCTACTCATGACAAACTGACAGTTCGTCTACTCCGTGGCTGGTAAAGATTTAGAGAGAAATCATTCCGTTCTTCCATAGATGTTGAAAAAAAAGTGGGGTGAACCAACACTTTTGAGGCACACTGTAGCTCAAGTTTCTTCAGGATGGCTACCTTAACAACTGTTAGAGATGGCAGGTAACACCCAACTAAAGCAAATAAAATCCAAGGAAAGGAGAAACTCTCTAAAAGTATGCAACGGTACTGGGAGCCATGAACCCTCCTTCAGTTGTGCAGAATCATGTTAAGAGGTTGCATTAAATTCTGCCACTCAGGGTATAGGCAGTTTAATAAACAGAGTAGTAAAAATGGAACTTGCTTCTCATGACATTTACACCTTTGACATTCCTCACCAATCACTAGAAGTGTTCCTACTTTAGGAGTGCAAGTTTTGGCAAAAACCAAAAAAATACCGCGAGAAGTCTGCACCCAAGAAAAATTAACCCAAATCTTCAAGTTAAAAAAACACGTTCAGATCACATCGATTGCTTACAGATACTTTTCCCAACGTGAAATGTAGGCAGATTTGGGAATTAACAATTCCAAGGTCAAAAATATATAACGCTAGCAATCTCAGCCCAAAAGGTGTGGTGTGGAAAGTTACCCATACCTCTTGAAACTACAGCAAGTAGTGAAATAAGCACGCTACTAATTATTCGAGGCAAATAAGACCTACATGTGGCGAGAACCGCTGAAAGGTGATTTTCAATCACGATTGCGCTGAGGCCTGATCCCCCTTCTCAGTAGCTGGAATTTAAAAAAAAATAGTGACAACAGAGTATGGGGGCTTCTTTTAACCAGCCTATACCAATTACCCTTACGCGGAGAGGCTGTCATAACTTTATCACAGAGCAGTACCATCGAGAAAATTTACGATGTGTTATCTTCGAAGGGATTAAAATTAGGATTCTCGGAAAATTTATTTGTAGAAGAAAGTAGATTTATTACCAATCTCGATTTTCTGCTTCAAACTGAGAGTAGCATTCTGTAACGAGTACCTTGGCTCATGTACTCGGTATTGTTTTACCAATGAGACCTCATAAAACGAAAAAAAAATGGCAAGAAATTAATGCAACTCCCAACACGCCATTTACAATGCCAACAAAACTATGACAGTCACAAAGCCAACGCGATATACGAGGGCATGCTAATACTGATAGGTACACCGGTTGCTCACAGAGCAAATTAGATTGTTCCTAAAGAGTTGGTTCTCTCAAGGGGTCGTTCCGGGTGTGCCAAGCTTTTTCAAAATGTTTTCTTGCATGACATTGGGACAGATGTGGGGACCACAAAAGCATGGTTCATTTTTCCTGAACGGTCCTCTGAATAAAAGGGGTCCCTAGTTCGATCCCTCGACAAATTTTTGCACTTCGAGTTGACGTTTCAAAATTCGCGCAAAATGGACTTAGCATGAATAATTAGTACCTTATTCATGATTACGACCGTCAGTAACCCTTGAATAGACCTTAATTGAAAAACTGGTGAAAAAGGCGTTGCCCCCTTTCCTGGTATTCAGAGGGCGTTCAGAAAAAATTAACCATGGTTTTGTGGTTCCATATGTGCCTCTATATCATGCAAAAGACCGTTTCGAAGAAGCTTAGCGCACCTTGAACGACCTTCCTTGTCAGTTTCGTAGTTTGCCACAATGTCAGAAAACTCTAAGCAGCCCACCCCCAGAGCCCGATATTGAGGAACATCTCAACTGCTAACATATCCGTATATCAAGTTACATATGCGATTCTCTTAGTTGTTCTATTGACGTGCGTAAAGTACTATGAATGCTTCTGTAGAATTGAGGAAGGGCCTTTAACACGTAACTAACATCGTCGCACACTTTTCGGAAGTTCTATTTCAGTTGAACAAGGAAAAGATTCTAGAACCTAATAACATGCAATGAAATAGTGATTCCTTTAGGGTTTTTGAACAGTACACACCTGTGCTGTGGGAACACAGGAGGAACTACGACCCGAGATCGTTCCTTCTGTATTTCAGCAAGACGTCGAATCGCTTCTTCACAACGACTTTTCTCTCGCTCCAATTCAGTGGTCAATTCTGCCTCCACGACCGCTCGACCAGCAATTTCGTCACGAAGAGCTCGTAGCTTCTGTAAGGTTGGTAAAATTGAAATTCAAAACTGCTGAAAAAGAGATATTTCTAGTGATTTTGTTGTACCTAAAGCAGAGTAATGAACTTGAGACCTTTCTAACCCACCTTTTCTTTTAGGTTCGTCTCGTCCTGCAGTTGTTTTTCAAGCCCTGAGGACCGTACCTGAAGCTTGTAACACTCGGCGCCGCGAAGTTTCAACATCATTTGACAATTCAGCAACTCCTCATTGCTGTAAAATTACCACAACAATAGTGGAATAGTTCCAAAACAGAAGAAAAGAGCGTAAGTAACATGGAAACTGCGTACGTTTTATTCGTCTGCTTCTGAGCTTCCACTAGCTGAGCCTTGACAGTGCGATTCGCTGCTTCTAATTTTGCACACTGATCACGGTATTTCCTAGCATCGCTGAGTACAACCTTGTGAGCGGCTCTGAAAACATAGGAGGGCTCGTCAATGTACTGTACAACTTCAGAAAAAATTATTTTACTAGTACTTTTCCCCATCGCGTTCTCGAGGCGTATCTACTTCCCACTAGAACTGCAAAACCTCTCTTCAGGTCAGTTTCGACGTTATATCCATCGCAGCTGCACTGTCGCTATGAATCGCAACCAAGTTCAGGCCGCGATTATACTCTGCGGTCTCTTGCAGTTTGCGACGCTATCGCTAGTATGAAGAATTGCGGTGCAAATGCATTTAAATTTTCGTTTTGTTGAAATCGAGACTAATCCACGAGCATGAGAGGACTGACTGTAAGCGGGCTATATTTCATTTTCCATGAATCCCTGCCTCCCCCCCCAAGGCTTGACGCCCCCGTATCCTGCGATAGCGCCCACTTTGTTTTGCATTCTAGTGGAAAGTAGATATGCCTCGAGAATGCGATGGCGCAATCGATACGTACCTACCCTACAAAAAATCACAAGTTTGCAAAATCGCAAACTATGACCCCGACCTTACTTTCAGAGATTTTGACAAGTCATCCTGTCCAACGAATGCTTGAAACTTTCAGTGATCTATAATGAAACTTAACTACAAATATTCCTCGGAAATTATTTATGTTTCACAGCGCTTACGCCTTATTGCCCGATGAATTCCGCATATATGTACTACACAAAGATAGTTCAAGTAATAGAAAATTTTGCAAACGCCTCCTGTAATACGATAATGGAAAACGGAAACAACGGTACATCAATTTTCTTGCCTAAATGCCGATATGGCGCGAAAATCGAATCGCATACTTTGATACTCCGAGAAGACGACCAGAATTGTAGAAAATCTCAATTTAAATGCGCGAATGCCTACACTCCCAGTTTTCTGAAGTTTAGTTTCCACATATTTCTTTTCAACTATGTAGATATGAAGAGCGTGCTTGATTAATAAATTGGGCCACTCAGTTCAAAATGCGTGACTCACTAAAGCCATTTCCTAATAGGTTCACATTACCAAAGCTAAAAGAAGATCGGGAGGCCTCACTGTTCCAAAAAAAGGTGTTCTTCGTTAAATAAATGCAGCTATCTTATCTTACGTGTAACTCAACTCACTGAAGAGGAAATTATTCGAAGCTTCCAAACCTTTGTTCTGCGTCCTTCAAGTTACAAATGAAAAAAGTTATGACCATTAAAAAACAAAGATGACCATTTCGCGAAAGTTTTGCTCTTTTAGGCATAGCTCAGAACAGTTCTTAACAAGCAGGGTGATTAGTATCCATCGGAAGGCAAAACCTTGTAGATTCTAAACCTTCTTTGACGTGAAGCTCCGCGCATCAGTACCCATCGCGACGCAAACGCAAGGGAAAACCTGTCAGCTTTAAAGTTTCAGAATCAACTTGGTTTTAATTTTATTATGGGTTGCTGTCCGAATAATTACTGCCCGAATTTCGAAACTGTCTTCTCTTGAAGTTTTATCTTTCCAAAGAGCCAATTTATCCAGAATATAACCATTATCGTAATCACTGACATGCATCCATTTGCGGAAACCGACGAGTGCTTTCCTCCTAGAATGAGTGAATCTAGGACTCCAACAACTGGTTGAGGTCGTTTTTGAGGTGGTTGTATTTATTGACTTTTTCTCTCGCCTCTGCTGCTTCGCGGCGAAGCAAAGGGGATAGTCCGATGGAGTAATGAGGGGGTTATACGATGGCTATGGTATCGTGGTCCAGCCAATTTCCCTCAAAAAGCGGCTACTTATCTTCGAAATATGAAGTCAGGTGTTCATCTGGAGAAAAGGGATTTGGAGAATTTAGACCTGTTCACTCGCACTGCTGTGGCCGACCTCGGTAGCTGTTCCACTATGGCATTCGCAATACTTGCCCGGAACATCCACTCAATCTAACAAATCAAGATCAACATTCTCTGAACAGCAAGTTTGTGCTCTGGTTGAGCTGGCGAGTCATGACTGCGAGGTAGTCATCAGGAGTGCCGCCTGTTGTGGCCACAGTGCACTCTATGACTCATCTCCACTGGCTATCAACTAGGAAAAATCCCGTCTATGCAGCAGCAAGAGAAGACTCCGCAGATGGTCGAATGTACTTCTCGGTCATGGTCGGTCGCCGTATGCGATTCCCATTGAGGCTTTATTCTGCTGCAGCCGTTTTCATTCAGATAGCGAGCGACGGTGCATCGCATTTGTCCTGGCGCCTCCAACAAAGCCCTGGTAGTAGCGTCCGTATGCATTTCCGAATCGTAGCGCAAGGGGTCATCATGAATTGAGTGGAGGCCCAGGGTGAGGTTGATTTCCACAGTTCGTATCGTCTTTGCCATTGCGACCGAACCACTAATTCAGTGCCCGATCAGTAGCAGAGACTGAGCCCATTACAGCGCTGGATTTTCACTACTGTTCTGCAACAGCGTCTATTTGAGAATCGTCAAGCATAATCGTTCCTTGTTGTTACCGATCTATATCGACTCCTATAGTTCCCCCTATGCGGGTCTGACTTTCCAAAACGTCCTGGCTAACGGTCACGATACACTCTTTGACATATCAACATACTTCGTAATGGCACTAATTTGTCTTGAAGAAATTCGAATTTGATCAAAAATCGGACAGGAATAATGTAACAACCCGATATGTTTAGCCGTTCTAGTGCTCTCACCTACTTTTCACATGAGCACTGCCTGAGTATTACTCAGCTGGCGTTCGGTGTCGAGTTTTTGCCGTTCTCTCGAGTAAACATTGCATATACAAAACTGATGCGGTGCTGGGAGCAGGGTCAACTCTACGTTGGTACTTGTACCAACGTAAGGCGTTCGTACTTGTACCAACGTAGGGTTGACACCAGGGTCAACCGTTACGTTGGACAAAGTCCAACGCGACGACGAAAGTAACGAGAGTAATGCCGAGAGTGAACATACGCACGGAGACACAGACGCTTGACGGGTGCCGAGAGTGCAGCGAGGCGCGAATAGCGGTGAAACACATCGCCAACGTCGCCCAATTTTCCCTTCCAAACTAAAGTTCCCTGTTGGAACACTGCTCCCAGCCGCCTCAGTTGTTGAAAGCTCGTGTTGGGGTCGACTGTTCGTAGCACGAAATTAAATGTGATGAGGTAAAGCGCGCGGTGAGAAAATTTGCTATTTCAGCGTTGCGTAACAGGGGGTGCCAATAAAAAACGACATTTTGTCTCCACTTCCCGAGATGGATTTAAGAACACCACATATTAACTCAAATTCAGACGCGAAAGGTCCTCAACTTATATAAAAGATCGCATCCCCTTCTACACGAAAATCTTATTGTGAACACCTACGGGACGGCAATCAGAAAAATTTGCCCTGAAACATCGTGCACTGGTCAGCTCAATGGGGTCCTCGAAAGATCGTCAGTATCCACTAACGACCCTTACGAAAGACTAAGTTACGAGGGGATTTGCACAGGGTACTAATCCTCTAGAAAACTACCCAACTTATCGATTCAACGAACATTGCGTAAGAGCTCAGGCGCTCGAACCTCTTCCGTAACCCCTTGAGCCTGACCGACGGGAACGATGAACGTCATATCGAGACGTGAGGCAGTGAAGGAGCCGCGTCACTAATAAGGAACACTTAGCAACTCGCGAGAAACTCCGTCAACTGACAGCATACCTGCGAAGAAAAAAAGCCGAATCCGACACTAGCAAAACTGTCTTTTTTCTTGGCCCGCCCGTAATATAACAGGGGGCCAAAAAAAAAAAAAGACATTTTTCCTCCACTTCCCAGAATAATTTAGCACACTTTCTTTCTCGAATCATATCGAATGGTCCCAACTTTATATTAAAGAGCGCCTCCAATTCTATAAGAAAATCTATAGCTGGCCACCTACGTGACCGGCATCGAGAAGAATTGTCTCCTGGAAACATGGTGCACTGATCGAGCTCACTGTGTCTTCGAAGGATTCTGTACCCTAACGACCTTCACGGAAAGCTCGTTTCCGAGTGATTTGTATAGTGAGTAATCTAACCCTCTAAAAAGTATCCAACATTAAATCGATTACAGAAATTGCGTAAAGACGCTTCAGGCGAGCTTACGTAATGCCGCCTGACGAACGGTACATGATGACGCATATCTCGAAGACGTGAGGGCAGTGAAGAGGCCGCGCACTTATAGAGGACACTATGAATATTCTCGCTGAGGAACTCCCGCCACACGCCGGGCAATTTCTGCGATAGAAAAAAGGGCCAAGTCCTGACATAGGCAACAAATCTTTTTTCCCCCCCCCCTGTATACCCCCCGCTCGACGTTGTTTTTCAAGGGAAAAAGAGGTTGTGGAGAAGGGGTCGTATGAAATCTGTCGTGAAGGAGGGAATCGTAAAAAGAATTTGCAAAAAAAGTCCCAAGATAGGACCGACCCTGGTTGGGAGCGCGGAGAGGGGTCGCACGAAGGACCTCCACTAGGCGGGTCGTACTGAAATCGAAAATTCACCAGCGCGGTTAACTCTCCTTGTGACTATGTGTGGTCTGGTCATTGTGAAAAAAAAGACCCCAACCATTCAGCATGAAAAATAGTATTCGCATTTTATGAGGGAAACCAATGCAAGCCTGAGTGAATGGTGCTTAAAATAGGGCATGTGCTTCAGTATTGACAGAGAAGGGATTTGGTAGGAAAATGTTGAGACGTATAAGAAGAGGAAATAAAGCTTTGACGCGACCCTACGCTTAACCCTATCTTAGATCTTTCGCCTTTTCTTTTTTCGTTTTCACCAAGAAGCCGTGAGAATTATCTTGCTCCTCATCACACTGTAATGAAAGATCAGTAAACTTACACAGACTTCACACACACACACTTCTATATTTGTCTTGGCCTACTTCTTCGACAGCCAGCGCTGTAATTGATTTGACAAACTCAAAAAAACTGATGACGATAGCGTCTCGACGGCAATTGCGGGGAATTCGAAATGAAACCGTGTCCATCTTGTTGCCATTCCCTACTCGGTGAGAATAGACACTTGCTACTTAGAGTGATATATAATAGAACTGTTAGGTTTAGGGAAGTTTTAATCGAAATTCATTCGTCTCTAAGTTTCCTCGGAGGACCGGTAGGAAGAATCTCATGGTAGGTGAACGCGGAGGGTTACTGAAGCTTCCTTCGGTGGTTGCATAATCTCGCACCTAAGCGTTTTAGGCAACAATAAATTCAAGTGAATGAGACCATTTGCAAACCAATATTTCCACAAGTTCCTACAAAAGCCATATTTCGACGCCGTCATCAACATCTGTGTTGCTTTTAACCCCGACCGCGCGGGATTGCGCAATAGCAGGAGAGTTAGATTTTTCTTTAATAAAATTTGAGTGGGTGGAGATTTTCCCTGCCCAGGGCTGGCGTAGATGAACGACGGTATGAAGAATCTTTTCAGGAAAGAAAACTTTAAAAAATCCATTTGAAACACTGCAGCGACCAGTGGATATCATTGCCCCGAGTGGGATCTTTGGCAGCCACCGGTGGCTGCCATTGTCTCGAATAGGTTAAAGAGGTCATTATATCCTAATCTAACGTACGCAGTTGATGTCAGTGCTCTCTTCAGAGACGAAGCCCTTCGCAGATTAACCTCTTCTGTACGCCCAACTGCAGTGGACAACGATATTTTCTGCACCGCCTAGAAACCGAGGAGGAAGGAGGCTCAGGGCTCGCGCTCGCGAATCATCGACTGAGCTTGATCGCAGCCACAAAATTGTCGCACAACATTGTAGCAGATCAGCGTTTCGCAAGGTAGTCTCTGGAACATGCACCAAATGCGCAATTTGGGGGGGGGGGGACTTTAAAAACCAGTGTAAGCACATCTTTGCATCTGCCTTCTCACAAAGAAGAGCTTCCCAATAGCTCGATCGGGGCGATAGCTAGATCCATCATATCAACCATCGGCGACGTCACCAATGGCTGTCCTTCAGAGGACCATTCCAAAACAGGCAGCATGTGACCCAAGTGAGAGAAAGGTTTTGCCCAACTGTTGGTGAGATTCTCAAAAGACGCTCGATTTGAGTTGCTACCAAGTTCTGGCCAATTAGATGTACGGTCAAGCACAGCCGTTCAGTGACGTAGCGTGCTATTCTCGGAAACACCTGGAACCTAAAAAATTGCCTTCTTCATGATTACGCCCGATCGCATTTTTCGAATTTGTCCTGTCAGAAGGTTATCACACTCAAAAAGTGTTACTCCATTCACTTGATTCACCAGATCTACTTCACTCGACTACCATCTGATTTGTGTGTTTAAACATCCGCTGGGAAAATCCAATGATCACTCGAAACTCTAAGATGGGATCTCAAACTTCTTTGACTTAAAGCCTCCACCGTTTTGAGCTTTAAGAATCAGCACATGTTGTGAACATCTCATCGATTGAGACCCTATTGTATCGAAACATGACACCTTCAAGGGGGCCAAAATTCCCATAAGGACTCTTTCTTAACCTGGTAGATAGTTAATCCTTTGACTGCATTAACTACGAAATAATTGTGCACCGCAGTCCCTTTGTGCACCACTCCATGATTGTCTTATGAAATCCCCCTATAGAACACTCATTTGAGGCTGATGATTGATCGACACACTACTATTGTGTCAAAGTGATATCGCTGAACGTGATATGAAATCAGCGAGGACTCATTCGAAAAACACCTCCATTGCATTGTTCTCTTACGTTTCCTCGATCATCCCGCAGACTGAATCGTTATCCCGATGGTTTGAAAAGAGGTTTGACACTTCCTTTGTAGTTGAGCCACTAATCACCTCTTGATCAAATTTCGAGCACAATACTTCAATTCAGGCCAGCGCGAAATCTTCCTTCGACTTCAACCTCATGGACTACTCTCGAGGACCACTGTAAAGTCTTGCATTTGGAGGGATTTTTTCGCATCTGAATAATGACTCCCGAAAACAACACACGTAGAATCAGGCATCACAGGATAACTTGAAAATTGCTGAATTAGGACTAGCTCCTTCAAAACGCTAAACTAAGAGAAAGGTGCAAATTCTTGAGCACTTTCAGCAGAAGAGGACTTTATGCCCCCTGGGCGGTCGGTGTAATCTAGTTGTGCAGAAATAAAGAAGCGTACAATACGTCAGTTGCAGTTTTGATAAGCGATATTATTTTTGATCAAATTTCTGACCCAATTCCAAATTGAACACATATACAATAGTAGTAGTTCAAATGCTAAGGTGAAAAATGCAAAAATGAAGAAAAAGATTCCTCAAAGGGAATTTCCTTCAAATGGAAAGGGAGCCACTCCAGTAGATGCAACTAATATGAATAGTTTGAACTACGACATATTCGAAACCTACTGCAACTCCTCCAGTTCACAATTAAGACCAGCAAGCGCTTCCTTCACTTCATCTGAATTGGCTTGCATGCCTGCAGTGTCACTTTCCACAGTTTTGGACTGTTGTTCCAACACATAACGGGCGCGTGACTAAATAAACGCAATGGATAAATAGAGGTCTGTTCTGCGGCAGAAATAAGCGAACTAAGGAAGAAAGAATACAAATCAGACAGTGAATCCGGTAAATTAAACTGTATATGTATATCCTACCTTGTAGGCCTCATAATCAGCTTCTAGATTACTACAGCGCGCCTTGAGAACTTGATTTTCCTCCAGGAGATCACTGATCTCCACTGATTTCTGCTCATTAGTTCGTTGTAAGCTGAAAATGGAAGAGGTCGCATAGGAAACTTCGCAATTTCTATAAGCTACCATCAACCATCTGCCACAGTTGAAGCGCAGTAGTGAAAAGGAGAGCATTAGATTATAAAATAATCATTTATTAATTGTTTTGGAGCTTGCGCGTACCAGTAGAAGTGTGACAGAACATGACATTACTCATCGGTTCATGTGTCAAGCGCTTAGATGCTCTCAACTAGCAAAGCTATAAGCATGAGTGGATAAGCAGTGGAGGAGCGTAAGTGAAGAGTGAAGCAGTGGGGCTAAAATAAGAAGATAAGGAGAGCAAGACCATCGGAAACTACTGAAACTCTTGGGGAAGAAACATGGTAGGACTATAGAACAACCAGCCATCGCCGACAATAGTTTAGGTAGGTATAACGGGTATAACGACTATTTGAGCAGCTGTGAATGGACGTAATGAGGATCAATGGAGAGCCGCGCAGCATGTATAAACAGAGGTAGCAAGTTGTAATCATACCCGGCAAGAAAAAATGGTAGAACGTGGAGAATACGCCGCTCACTAAAGGAAAACCCCATGAAGAGTGTTCAACAAACAATGACCACCATCAAGTTAGTCGGCGAATATATCTGACGACTGAAAGCGGCAGGACAGCGACTGAGCTGACACTGTTAGCACAAACATCGTTAAACCCAGTAAGTGCGCAGACAAATGCTACTCATTGCTCTTGTGTACCTTAAAGCTACAAAAACTGCTCATAAGGGGACCTCTTGCATATGAATAAGAAAAAACGAAAGTAGAAGTCACACAGGAACTTACAAACTGGTTAGTTCTTCATTATGGGCAATTTTCGCTTCCAATGAAACCCGCTCGTCGTTCCTGGCCGTTGCCAACACATTGAAATTATCTTGAAGCCGATCGATTGCAGTTGACAGCTCACGATTACGAGACTTTTCTTCTGTAACTGTCAAGGTTAATCGATAGAATCAAGAACACAAATGATAAAAAGGATTTTTCGATCAAATTATACAGCTTCGGCTCCTATAAATGTTCCCACGATCATTACAGCACCGGTGTTAAAAGGTCGTGGAAACAAAAACTGGACCAAGAGACCAGGTCTGATAGAAGTTCGAAAATATTCTCTCATGAAAAAAGTTCAGTGGCGACTGTGCCTAGATGAACAAGAAAATTACTGTGTAAAATTTTGAACCTGAAAGAAATGAAATTCCAATCAAAAAAGCTTCCAGTAGACGAACAGGAGCGTACAGATTTCATCGGATATATAATAACAGCAAAGAGAGCATTGCATTAACTAGAACGTTCCACATGGAAAAAACGATTCGATACTATCCAAAAAAACAACATAAAAACAAGTGTTAAGGGAGAGATGGGCGACGAAACACAACCAGCCCTGAAGTGAAGTGGAATGTTTATGCAAAACTTCTAGAAGTACAGCTGTGACGTTTCAGCGAGAGCTACACGCGTGACCGTAGATAAAATGAGCGTGTTGGATGAGAATGAGGGTCCTTATTGTGTACTGAACCCACCCTTGGGAATTGGTTAATGTTGGTAAGATGGGCTTGCGACTGAATGCAGTGCAAAGCCAGGAACAATCGACAAGGCGTTCATGAAAAACGCCCTGACCACAAAAAGTTCGAGAACAATGACTGCAAACTGACAAAAGCAGAGAAGACCACAGGATCGTTCCTATGAATAACGCAAGGTTCTTTGGAAGACAGGTCAAGCAACCACGAGGAACATTTGTGAGAAGGAGGCGAGCAGAGGAGAAGGGTCTAGCCCAAACCAAACCCATGAGAGAAGATGTCTTAAAAATATTGTGACGACAAACAAGTACAGCGACCCTGCAAGCGCAGTCTTTGCAGGGGAAACAAGAAGAAGAAAAAGAGAAACAAAAACAAAAAGAAAGCGAATAAGATGAGCAAAGCTTTCCAAAATTTGAATTTTACAAAAAAACCCTTACCGTTTAATTCGTTCCTAATTTCTTGTAGCTGTCGCTGGAGCACGGAGCACTCTGTATTTACGCGATCACTTGATCCTCTATAAAACAGCATTACTTAGCTATATATCGACACAATTATCTAAAGAAATTGCGCGAAAACCAACTTTTGGGTGCTGAGTTGCTGGGCAAGCTCTTCTTTTTCAAGCTTGACTGCTTCGAGAGCCGTCTCGGCGTCTTTGAGTGACTTGTTCAGTTGCACCATCTGAAGAAAGAGAAAGCTCACAACACATAGTGTGCATATATGAATGCTTTCACTCACTCAGTGACGCGAACAAGAGTAAAGAAATTTGCAAGGTAAACATCTCAAGAATTTGAAAGACTCGTCTCGGAAGATAAAATATGGCGAAACAACGAGAAAGTGCCCACAGAACGGGTGCAACCATAGAAAAGAGTAACTGAGAAACCTACCATAATTGAAACACTAGGATAATGAGAAATGTGGTTGATTACCTTCTTTTCGTAGTCCTTAAGCTCAAGCGAGAAGACGTCCGTAGCAGTCTGCTGTTCCCGAAGGGCTGCGGCTTCTTGAACGGCATCGTCAAGCTGTGATCGAAGATGGTTATTTGTTTGGAGAACAGCAGCCAGGTCTTCTTCATGACGAAGACGCTGAACCATCAAAATGCAGTAGAAATATGTCCAAATAGAGATCCTAACTCCTTGGCAAATAGCCCATATCAGCACGGGTAAGAATGAATAGCCGAAAACTTCTAATCCACACGGTTTAATAGACCACTAGTAATGGCAGGATGTAGGAGTACATAAAGGGAGAAGTTGCAAGTTTTGGATGCTCAATAGCAGCTAGGCACAAGTTCTAAAATTCTGCTTCGCCGTGGTCCATACTCAAAGGGAACCATTACAATGGAGCCGTACAATATACTTCACTAGCCCTGGAGACGAAATTGAATAAAGGCACAAAATTTGAATCAACTGATACAGAGCGAAATGATGACATCAGGAGGGAAAGAAAGACGATAATTGGACAAACGTGATACTTAACGAAAATGAAGAAAGAGATATTGATATTGATATATGATATTGAGGGAACTAAGTGACTGCCATAGAGAGTGAGTAAGATTATGCAAAAAATACGCCTAGCGTGAGGTACATATCTAGAGTACTTTGTAAGGCCATATGCTATGGTCCCCCAAAGAGAGAGGGACGAAAATACCTTGATATTTTCCTTGTCTTCCTAAATCCAAAATCCCCTTTGAGGAACAGCCCATTTATAATGATGATGTGTGTATGCAAAAGCTAAGGTTTTAATGGGAAAAATATATAATCGAAAAAAGAAATTAAAAAAAGATTTTCCCTTCCCTAACCCTGGAAGGAGACAGCATATGACCTAGCTATATGTATCAAATCTACGACTTTGAGTCAGTAGACTCAACCCGAATAATAAGTAGTTTAGATTTTTTAAATCGTCAACTGTAAACAAACATATCGCGATATGCTTCGGCAGAACGAAATGGAAGAGGAAAACGCATAATGAGAGCAGAAGGTAAGATGAGTTAGTCGAATAGGAAGAGTAATGCTCTGCTTAGCAAGAATAAGCTTTTTCCAGCAACAGTAATTAATGTAGGGTGAGTATTTAAAAAAATTCAGCAAGATCAAACAGTGAACGGTGGCATCGAAAAGAAATAAGCACGGCAGTAAGGCTGCGGCCGCTGTGGCAAAGTATGACCGCAGCCCAATGCACAGTAAGAGAGAGCAAAAGAGGGATAGGAAATTAGCATAACCTTGATAAAAAAAAACTTATAAAATCACAGAAAATACCTCCTTTTTCAACACCGCAACATCATTAGTGAGCTGAGCGTTGAGTTCAAGAAGACGCTCCATATCAGCGCTAGATGTAGTGCCATTCTAAAACTCTGATTTCACTGCAGGATTCAAATTATTCACTTCTGAACACTTTAGGGAAACCAGATTGTTCACGCAACCCAGACTTCGTCATCTGCAAATCGAATCATTCTGGGTGCTACGAAATATCATACCACAATGGCCCTCCCTCTTACTGGAAGAACAGTTGACTGAAAAAAGCTTGAAATAGCCTCAACTGACCTCCACAGGCGTAGCATCCTGACATTCACTCCTTTCTTGTTCCGATGACTTAAGCTGGGTGTTTTCTGCGAGAAGTTCGCTTATGGTAGAATCTTTCTCTTCCTGCAAAAGATGCACTGAAACATGAATAGGAAAACAAAAAGAAAAACACGAGCTAAAGATGATAAATTGATAAAGCTATGAGACGTGATAATAGACAAGGCCTATTTTGAGAGCACTGTGATCCTAGCCAGTTTTTCAGACACGTTTGATATACGACAGTCAACAAAATAACCCAATCAAAAATACGGGTTATAAGTGGGTTGGAGGGACCATGCGGCGGCGCGGCATCTCAAGTGCGATGGCACAAAGTCTGACCTAGGAAGGAGGCTCACAAGTGCCAAAAGTTGGACTCACTCAAGCGAAATAATGAATCACACTATTTAAGACAACAGACTTCTTCTTAGGCTGAGGTTAGTGTCACCTCGTTTGAGAGACGCCGCAGCGCCGCGTGGTCCCCTCGACTCACCTAGGCCGAATTCTTAGTTATGATGTGGTACAAAAGACTGGCTAATTGGCACCATCACGAGTTTCACATGGTTTGGTTAAGATGTTCGAGCAAGTGTCACTTCTATCCAACATGCTTTGAAACTTTGTTAAGCCAAAAAAAAACTTCAAGATATGCATTTGTGAAACTTATTCATTAAACTCGAAAAGCCATTATGCACAAATCACAACAATGTACAAGAAATATAAAAGGATTACCAGGGAGTGCTTCAATTTCTTGATCTCCAATTTAGATAAGTTCACATGCTCCAGTTGGCGCTTCACGAAACGGATGAGATCCTCACGGCTTAGGGTATCCAACTGCAGTAGTAAGCTTTATGATTGAAAAACGAACAAGTAGTTACAGCACTGCAGCTCTGTACCTAATAATTAAGACATGAATAACTCATCAAACCTTCGACTTGGTCTGAGTGTTTTGACCATCGTTTTCTGATGTATTGGTAGCCATTTCGTGCGAAAGCACGATCAACGGCGAAACCCTGAAAAACGTCAATCAGACATAAAATACGCAAGATGAAGATGGCAAGACGCGTTTGAACTCGGGGCATCTAAGCGATTAACAATACATTTAATCGTAAGAAAAATCCACAGCAACTCGGCCAAGTTCGGTTATCTGACACAGCATAGAAATACTGAGGAAATCAACATGGACGAGCTTTCCGCAGTATTTCTAGCTGTCGAACGAATGGCCGATGTCAGACTTTGCGATTGGAGCGATTGTGCACAAATTACAGGAGCGACGGATCGCTTGAGCGATCCATCGCTCGGGCCTTGATAAGTGCCTTGGCCGTTGTGGCAGAGAGCTGCGAGTGCCGGGACATTTACGAGCTGGTGGCGCCGAATTATCGTTGGTCGGCCGTGTAAATCTCCCGTCGCTCGCAGCGATTTATCGGCGTCCAAGCGATCCGTCGCTCCTGTAATTTGTGCACAATCGCTCCAATCGCAAAGTCTGACATCGGCCAATCACCAGAAAATACTGCTCTCCAGAAATGACGCTTATATCTTTAACTGCGTGTGCAATGCTGTTAATTCTTAGAAAATGATTTCTTTTCTAACGTTCCACGGAATCGAATTAGTTGCCGCACATATTTATGCGGAATTCCAAGGCCTAAAAACTCAGACCTATTCGACCATTTGACATCACGTATTAATGGTGATTCTCACTATAACATGATAGTAAAGCTTGTGACAAAAGTAGCAAAGCAAGTTCTACATGTTCAGGAATGCCTTCGCAGCGTAGTTATAGCGGCTAAACTGTAACCATAAAAATAGGTCAACACTTATTGCATAGAAGCGAAATCTGGTTCTAGACAAAGATAAAAGCAAATTAAGTTGGTGTCAATCCAACCCGGATGTGCAAACGTGCTCCACCCTCACACGTGGATTTGCAGAAGGCGCACGGTTATTGCCCTTAAACGCAACGATTAGCCGTTGTTTTCTGGAGCGTCGGACTACGTTATGTCTAGTCGGTTGAAGATGCCCTAACTGTTGAGTAGATTCAGGCAGCTTAGAGTGAGCAAAACATGAGAAGCTCATTCCGTGAGAGTGGTAAACCGCGTCACATCTCTCTGGGCCGCGGTGGCACCAATTAAGTCTCTCTGAGCATTTTGAGATTTCACCTGAGAAACACACAAATTACACTGGAATCCGTCAAGGAGCTTCCTTAGAATCACGGTTACCTTAACAACTGGAGAAATGCGTGAATCAGTAACAGCATTATGGGATTTGCACCTGGCTAAGCACAACCCAGCTCTGTCATTACATGCCGATTCGCTTCGACCATGCGAAAATTCTATACGAACGATAGCAAAGTGATCTAATAAAGGGTGGGTCAGGTCACAAGAGCTGCGCAGTACCTAAAACCTCAACTTGGGCTTAGAATTGGTTTAGGTTAACACAATGACTTATGCTTTAGCATAGGGTTAGGCTCAGACTTAGTCATAACCCGCTACGAATAAATCAGAATGTCCTATCAGGGATAGTCGGAATAGACCGGGAGAATCCATATGCACCTATACTAAAGAGTCAATGCAGGGCTATGATGGGAAGACCAACAAGAAGTCGAAGAAGGCTTCGAGGCCTCGCAGAAGATGCTTTTGGGATCTTCCTGACTTTACTGCAGAATTTATATACAGGGGAGGCAAAAAAGAGTCACTTTGCCTATGGCGCACTTCATCAAATTTTCCTTCGCATAGAATGCCGCAGCTAATGAATGTTCTACGGCAGAATATTCCTTAGGTGTCCCCCCATAAGCAGAAGCAGCCCCTACCACAATGCCCTCACGGTCTTCAGAATATGACGTCATCTGCCGTCGCCGTCAAGCTCAACAGGGCTTACAGTAATCACTCCGGCCTGAAGCTGCTACGTGATTTCTTCGAATGATTAGATGGTGAATAACTTCTAGGAGAAACTAGCTGTTACTGTGCAAGACCGCTTTCAACCGGCGTACCAGGGACGTCGTAATGGTCTATGGTACCTCGACGACGTCGTTGAGCTCGTACCGTGAACCATGTTTCCGTGGGAAAATCTTCTGATGTCGTCTGTGTAGAAGGCTGTCATGTGGCCTTTTAATAGACTTGAATGTGCTCTTGGTGCTCTTAACTATGCAGTTGGGCTCATTTGATTTGGTTTCGAGATTAATTGCGTTTTGGATGTGGAGAGAATTGACTCTTTTTTTGCCCCCCCCCCTTAGGCACTAGTATACAAGTAGCGCGACATTATAGCCTTGTGGAGAGCTCGATACACCCAGTACTCCCCCTCTCAGTCCCCCTATGACTAAGCTTTAGGGGATCTAGGAAACAGGGTGTGTGAGCAGTGCTTGTTTTCTTCCACATTCATTATCGCATCCTAGGCTCATGGTGCATAGCGATGCCCCCCCCCTAAGTACTCTAGCGCTTTCAGTTCGAATCCTTTCGAATTCGCGTGTAAGTGCCAATGATGGCACGTGTGGGAGCACATCCTGACCAGATCACAGCATGTAGTGCTAGAATTAGCTGCTTTGTGAACAGAGAGTGGGAGGGGGAAGAGGTGTACGGAACTTTACGCTCGACCCTGCTCCCGATGTGTAGCTCATAGGCTACGAGGCGGTATCACTTTCTTGGTAAATATCATCACCAAGTCACCAGGTAATAGGTTCGTTTACATGCGCAGTCCCACCGTTCGGTACTGTAGCCAGTTGGAGAACGGGGTAATAGACTGTTCAACGATGACAAGTCGTTCTCAGATGCGCCACGCACTAGAGCTCATTCGGGATCTCATAAGTGGTTAGATGCATATTCAGCTCAAATTGCGGACGTGAAGATGTAGGTAGGTGCTCCAGTTGTCTAGTAGAGGCTTGGAGGCAACCAAACAATTCTGCAGCGACTGGAAAATTGGCTATCTCTTTAGCCATTCTTTCACTCTCCCCCTTTGAAATGAGGCTATGGATTTCACAAATGTGAAGGAGCCCCTGATCAACTCCAATTCTCCTTTCTTTGTGAGATAGTAAGACCTATTTTCTTGTCTATTCAGGAATTTTCTCCTTACTCCGTTAATCTTTATTGCTTTTAACACCCCATCACAGGGAAACTTTCTGCGGAATGTTGTTGCTATGCCTTTTCATTCGCATCAAGTTACATTGAATTTCTCTCGGGTACCATGAGCATGAGCACTAACCTAATGCCCTCTACGAACTGAGGCTCCCCCAGTCCAGTCTACATGAAACCGGTAACGAAGACACTTTTTCTTTTTCCTTTGTTAAGTATTATTCTCATTGTGTGGAGACAGCACAGTGGTAGAAGCGCTGCGTCAGTCCTCGGTAATCCGTACTCTCCCATCAGGATCAACGTCCGTTGATAAGTTACCAACAAGGGGACGTGTTTGAGGTTTTTTTTAGGAGATACCAGTTGTGGAAAAAGTGGGACGGAAAGAATGCTTGGGAGACAAAAGAACAATGTGGAAACTGCCGTTTCATAAAAATGTGTGAAATGTCTGGAATTGAGGTTCCGTTCCAGCAGTTGTGTTTAAACTCACTCTCGCTTCACGCCTCGCTCGACGGCAGATTAGGAACTTTGCATTTTGGATTCGATGTGACGTATGAAACCAGAATCAAGAATAACTGCAGAAATGGTGGTCGTGGGGGAATCGCATACGACTCTCCAGGAAACTATCTCCTTCAATTTTCTACTTATGTCATGGTTTACCCTGCTCACAAGCTCTCCATTGCCTTCCTGAAAGGGTAAAGACAATAACTTGAATATCGGTTCACAACTCACGTCTTTTGTTTGGGAGGTGATGTGTAGGCGCACAAATTAGGTGATAGTGAGGATGAGCTAGAGCTAGCACGAAGTGTTTCAAAACATGCCATCGCTCGTCGTCGCGATGGCGACAAACTTTTTCACGATTCTACCGTTTTCGTCGGGTACCCGACAGAACGCCTATGCGAGAAGGCGGAGACGCAGAGGAATCAGCGGACGAGTTGCAGCGGAATCTTTGCTATATGGGACGCACTATCGCACATTATGTTTAAAGGCGGGTTCAAAGGGTATCACCATATAAGAAAGTATTCCATAAGAATTAAGGTACCGGAATAAAGGAAAAAAACATAAAAAGCCCAAATTTCAGAAACGGGACCCCTTCCTTGTCCGTTGATTACCGCATTGATGCGAGTCTCATCGATGTTACTCTTCAGCGCTAAGGTTCTCTCTGCTAAATAGCTCGAGAACTGCGGGAAGTGGTTTGCCAGTCGTTGGGCGTGGCGCACCGATAGCGTTGTAGGAACGACTGCTAGATTGCAGAAGGCGTATCCTATGCTGTGAATTGCGTGTCGGTCCACACTTTCAGGCGGTCCGCCTGCCTTTCCTCTGCGTATGTTCTACCATCTTCGACCTAACTCCGAGCTTATCGTGAAATTCTCGTTCAACTTAACGCTAAATCGCTACAACACGCGCGTTGGCTCGTCCGCTGACTCCTCTGTGTCTGTGCCTTCTCGCTACCTCCTGTAAGGTACCCGTTTCTGACGAATAGCGTCGCTCAACTTGGGCAGGTGAGAAGCGTACACCTGAGCGGTCATGGTGATCGGAAAAAAGCAGTACAAAATTTAATACTCCTTGAGCTTTCCCTTCTACGCCATCTGTATGCTAGACACTAAAAATTAATACGGCTTTCACATCCATAGGCAGCCTTTGAAAGCAGTAGCACAATGTACATAATATTTATTCCAATAAAGAATATTATCGAGATCACTGAATGTACAATGGAATGCTTGTCGAATGACCAAATATCGAAGCAGTTATACTCAGCTATTCATGATTAAATTTGAATATTAAAATTTGTCGGAACAAAACCAGTTCCTAGCACTAACCGCATATATACCGCATTTATATAAAGCTTCTATAATGATTTCAAAAAAAAATTAAAATTGCACATGGAATAATACGAATATCACTTGATTATTCTGCAATATTATTTGACACAATTTCAAAACTAATAAGCCGTAGTAATCGATCGAAGAAATTCCAACGCTTCTTTGTCTTCTTTTCTGCTCGTCAATACATCAATTATTTCTTTATCTGTAAAAAGATTTCCTTAAAAATTGGAGATAATTTTAAAAATAAGACGAAAAACTGGAACTTACTATTCTGGACAGGCTGTATAAGAATGAGATTGAACTGTCGAAGAGTATTGCCGCCGGCCACTCCAAAGCCAGGGACCTGTGATGAAAATTATATCGGAAGTCAAATACACTGCTCTGCATAATTACACAGCTAGCTAATTTTGCAACAAGTGAGGTCAGTTTTTTGCCTGAAACTTCTGACGCCTTGTCTGCCTTTCTTGAAACATTTTGTTTCCCTCAATGAAATTTTCTTATTGTGGAGCGTACTGCGAAGATAAAGAACTTCGAAATAAAGGCATACGGGGCGTCAGAAATTACAGACAAAAAACTTACCTCGTTCTAATTGGCTCGGCACTACTTCTTGACGAAACTATCTCGGTTTTTGAGAAGATTTGTTGTCATAAACAATGAGTGTTACATTTCCCACTCGTGGATGAACTTGCAGTTCTGTCACTCGTGCCGAACAGACACCTGTTGGGGAATTAAGTTTCAAATAAGGTTTGAATTCCGAGCACATCTTGACGGAATTGCTTGATTTTCTTCTGAAGCGGCGTTTTTCAACTGCTTCGCAACTCCCTCACGATTTTTGCTAATATTTGCCTTTGTTTAAATTCTGGTGACAAAGTCCCTCTTGTTTTCACCCAAAGAAGAAGTGGCTATAACAATAAAAAAAGTTTGATCGAGCAGGAAAGAAAAGCCAGAGGAAAATATGGTGTGGCTGTATAAATTTGCGGAATAGGCCACAGAGGCTTTTTCGAAAAATTGCAGAAAAACTTCTTTACAAATTTCGAAGCTGGAACTTTGAGTTTGTGTGCAAACAGCATTTATATCTACAACCTTGTCCATACGGAGTCTTCGTCAAAAACTTCTCGAGACGAGAGTTGTTGCAAAATTGAAGGTGGTTGCATAATTATGCGGAACTGTGTGGTAGCTAGGGTTTCGATTCCCATCCACTGACACGAATAACTGCCCCAGTGAATCCAAAGTCGGTTATCGTAGGGGTTGAAATGGGGAGAAGGGGGGGGGGTGGAGAGATTTGATAACTGTCAACTTCAAAAAATGTGCAGTAAACGCTTGTCGGCATCAGTCACAATCACATGCAGATTTCACATCACAACCGATGAAGTCGCTATCTCGCCTATACGTTGATTCTCAGGGTACACTCGTCCTCTGCCAAAAATAAGACACCATAAGGTTTCCCATTCAAAGTTTACTGCGTTTCCATGCTCTTTCTTTCACTGAGGGACCTGATCCCTCAGTCCTATTTAGGTAGAAGTTCCACGATAAGGTCGGGTAAAACTTACCTAGTGGGGAAACGGGCGAACCATCAATGGGGCAGACCGACACTCAATTTGCAGCGGAGTATATGCCCTCGGCGTTCTAGCATGGCCGTCCGCGCCGCATTCGACACGGCACACCTACCGCTGGCTGGTCACTTGCGGGAGGTTGCATCCATTCAGCGGAGAGATTATTAGCGTTGATTAGGGCAGCACCGATGAGAGTCACATCAAGGAGGGAATCAATGGGCAAGGAAGGGGTTCCACTTCTCTGGTTCTGGGCCATTTCTCATGGTATTTCTTCATTTACCACTGACTACCTATGGCTTGATTTAGGCCGATGTCAGACTTTGCGAATCGCACGATTCGCAAAGTCTGACATCGGCCTCATAATGGGCTACCATCTAATCATAAACTCCGCCATCAACACATTCTGGCTACACATTATTGGAAATTGCCTCAAATGGTTGAAAATCACAACTTTCACCTAAAGTGACATATTTTTTATGTTGAGATTGAAACTGTTTCGTTTTTCTCTACGATACTTAATCGATGATGAGTGGCACGCAGCTTAGACAACAGAACGACAAGAGATAAAACTCACGTCAGCTAGCTCCAGAAATGCTTCTCCAGCGAAATCGTTGGATCGCAAATAATCGTGGTCCATGACAGTGAAATGTAGCATAGCACATGGTGGCAGCTTTGGCGGAATGTGGCTGAAATTGTCATGACTTTTCAGTGAACTCGAATTCCTAGTTGAGGCTGTTTTTAATCGGGCTGTAAATTATAGGGCTCCAAATCAGACTCATCGGTTGGTGTCGCATACCCAATAAGAACCATGAAAACTCTCACGCCTTGCGTGGTAGGTCCACTTCGGCTATTGTATAGTTAGATCTCATAAACTTCATAAATTAAGCCGTTTGAAGAAATAGGTAATCTCCATGGCGAGTCTCGGGCGGGTGGGGAGGGCGGGTCGAGTTCGGGTTGTTTCACGTTCCTCCTGGGGAAGGGAACAGTCGATTTGTCCACTGGTTGGATGAATGTCATAGACAGCGCTGGCGATCATATGGTTTCATGAGTGAGAGTTCAAATAAAATTGTAAAAAAATTAGAATTTCCCGAGCGTCTCTTGCATGAGCCTAACACTTGGAAGTAGACCGGTCGATGGAACCAGTTGGATATTCAACAAAAATAAGTGAAAAAATAAAGGTAAAATATAAACAAAGCAAAAAATAAATTCTAAATTCTTACAATTCGAAGGTCTCGTCGAAAATCGGGTTCAGAGTTTTGCTAACGACTCGCGTTTTACTGACGGCTTGTGTCGGATAGCGGTATTTGGGGACTAGCCGAATAACCACGAATGGATCCGAAAGTCCGTTGGCATCCAACGGAATCACCTGTTTTGCACCGATCACTGAAATTTACAATGTGAAATACCTGTTAATTATTATTACTGTTCAATTACTAGTTTAATTGCATACCATCCAGTACAAGTGTTTGTGAATTCGCATTATAATAAGCCCGCACATTAAGTATGCCGTATTTGCACTCGCTTACTTCGTTCTGAAATAATAATATAATTTTCGCAAATTGTACCATATTTTTTCTAGTCGATTTTTGCACACTATAGCCACGGGAAACGTGCACTCTACTGCAGGCTAGCTACAGCTTTTGCTGTTTTGTACACGCCATTTTTGGCTTACAAGTTCTAGTTGGGACTGAGATGACTGAACCTTGTTATAATCATTCATGCGAAAGGTCTAGGTACATAGGGAAAATGAATGCATACGTAAAAGGGATATCAAGCAGAGAATGACAATTTTAGGGTTGAGGAGGAGCTTTGTACGGCATTCCATGAGGTTCGCATAGGGCTATTCAATCATTTATTGTCCTAATTGTATACGACCTAATAGAAGAGCACTCTTCCCAGATGGTTCCCACAATAATTATTACTTTTCTAGAATTATTCACAAAAGCTTCTGCACCGTTATAGCGATCGCCCGTATATGAGTTTCAACCATGGCACAAAAAAGGAAGGACAGGCATGGTTGACCCTCATATCCGTGAAAACAGTCAACATGTGTGAAGTTTAGAATCCAGGGTGAAGGTTACATTGGAAACCAGTTGATAATAGTGGAGCAACAGGTTCATATAATCGTGAACGGGAAGCTGATTGGACCCAAGGCTGCCCTAGCTGCAGCACTCAACTGTGATTGGCTGAAGGACAGCCCAACAAGTGTCAACCAATCACAGGTTAGCACGTTCTACAGTAGCGGCAGTAGCGAAAGGTGTTCGTACAGAATTCCCACTTCTGCTTTTGCTGTAGCTGTGGCACCTTTTCGAGCGCGTGGTTCAGTGACCGCTAAAGGAATTTTTCTATCCATGATTCGTAGGAAAACCATCGAATGTTAAGAAAAGGAAGTGGACTCCATCTTCTCATTCGAGTAACCAAGCGACTAGTGATAACTTTTCCACGTGCCGAAATGTCAACATCCTAGGGTCCATAAGAGGAAGGTAGAGGACACGCTTCACAGTGTATCACAGGGAATATAGTTCACGTTTAACACAGTACTGAACGACAAAAGGAGACTGGAGCTGAGCTGCTATCGTCTGTCTGAGAATTCATTTTCTATAATAAATTCACCCATCGCTTCTATTCATAGATGTGTGTCAGAAGGTCACTGTTTGCAGAGGCGCGATGGAATCAAATCCATGAATTCACTTCCTCGATCGATAAATGGTCGCCCACCATAGATGCCCAATTTTGTATCCGCCACGCTGGTAGCCGTGCTATTTCTTCCTCATCACGTAATCCAAATGGGGGAAGGGGAACTGTTTTATAAAGACAGCGAGTACGATGGGTACCAGACGGGAGACCCGTCACGCGTCGAGAAGGCAGAGACGCAGACGGATCAGCGAACGAGCCTACTGCAGTGTATCGCGCCAAGTTAAATAGAATGTTCTGTAATACGCCCATGTCACACATGCGCCGCGACCAGGGTCAAGCGTGCGTTGAGGAATCCTCAACAGGTCACAGGGGGGGGGGTCGTATTGGCCCGCGGGAGGAAGAGATCGGGCCAGATTGACCGCAGTAGGATCACCGTAGATCGGAGGACAAACATAAAGGATCGAGTCGATGTAAGGCCGGAGTATTTGCAATAACAATTGATTCCGCCCACACAAAATCTTCGTTATTCAGAGGTATCCGCTTTAGAATTTTTAGTTACTTCAGGGTTTTATCACCACACAAGTTGAAGAGTCCGGATTTCGCTTGTTTCCCGAGGGATATTTTATCTTTCGAGTGAGTCCTCAAACCCGCAAACCCGAAGGGATGTTAAGCACACGGCGCATCCCAGAGTGGGACCAGTTGGTTGCGCGCGCTTCAACCACAGCTCTCTGGCGAAAGAATCTCATTTCAGCAGAAATCAAGAGGATTCTGAAAGTGTTCATGTGAAATTACAGTGAGGAGTACACTATTCAACAAGAAACGCAGCCTTCAGCGTCAAATTCCCAAGCATGTAACCTTTAAAGTTTCGACCCGCTAAACACTTTTAGACTTTTCAAGCACGAGGATTTCGAATCTGCTCCTACTTTAGTGTGTAATCGCCCCTGAAAGGAGCTATTGTCGTTGGAATAGTGCTGATGCAGCGAAAAAGTACTTTTTGGCGGCACTCGGGCAAAAATCCTCAACGTGGCCATTTTTTACATAGTGAACGAATTTAGCAATTTTAGTAACCATTGGAAAGAGCAAATCTTCTAGTTTTGTATGACGTATTAAGTTTTCAGATTGGATGATTTTCCTCGTTAAATTTGCAAAAATCCTCAACGTGGCCATTTTTTACAAAGTGAACGAATTTAGCAGTTTTAGTAACCATTGGAAAGAGCAAATCTTCTAGTTTTGCTGACTTATTAAATTTTCGGATTTGAGAAATTAAGCAAAGTAGCGGTTTCGAAAATGTAATAACTCGCGGCCTGTCATGAATTTTCCGTAATTGACCTAATTTGTATTGCTTATTAAAATGCTGGATTTCAAGGCTGTTATATAAGGGCTGTTCAAACTACCAAGATCTGCTTTTCAGATTGAAAATTCGTCGATTTAGTTGAAGGAAACTTTATACATTGAATGTTTGATTCACATCGAATAGTGATAAGCTTCTCCAGTTCAACGCCAAGGATCAGTCAGCAACAAGCTGCTAAGGCGGTTGGAAACTTCTCTCAATGAGGGGACGTCGCAATTGAGAACCATACTTCTGTGTAGCATTAAAATTTGGTAAGTCTTGCGAAAAAAGAAGTTATGTTGTCCAATATGCGATTTTTAGTGGCTAGTTATGCCATTTTTGCTCCTTTTCGCGTTTGCTCGTTTGGTAGGACTCATCAATATATGATCACTCTTTGACTTTTACACTTTTTACTTCTTAAACGAATTTTTGATGACGGTGGGGTAGCAGGGCTTTTTAATGAACAGTTTTGGTGGAGAATTAAACAGCCTTTTCATAGTTCGTCTTTTGAAGAAGGTTGTTTCATAGACTTCAGTCTCTGGCGGAGGGAGGAGGGGGGGGGGTCGTATTTCCAAATTTTCCTCGACGCCTCGCTTGACCCTGGCCGCGACTTCTCCGCTGACCCATCTGCGTCTCTGCCTTCTCGCCGCGTGACGGGTCTCCCGTCTGGTGCCCATCGTACTCGCTGTCTTTATAAAACTTGGGTTCTCGCCTTGGAACGGCCTCCCTGTTGAACACTCGAGTACGATAAATTAAATGTGCTACCTACGAGTGGTGATGCGTTGAGGACGTTTGTGATGCTACTATCATTATCGTACGAATTTGATTCGAAACTGCATTTTACTCCAAGCACCCGTACCCTTTGATCCTGTCGTGTCGTATCTTCTGGCGAAATGTCTTTGCCCTGACGGCCTTCATCTGAGCCGCAAACTCATTCACAATCCAAAAGGTAGGTAAATCTAAAAGGGTTTCATGCGTTCGTTTGACAGTTTCTTGTGGATTTATCTTGACCAAACATTCTACTTCGGTTTTTGGTAGACATCGAATGACGTGAACCGTGCCTTTAAGGAAATCTCAACCACAAATTGCGTGTCTTATGCACGGAGTGTCCATTCCATCGGTACAAGTTACCAAATGCGCCCGAAACACTACAGTTGTCCGCGTTGGCGCCCCGTACTTGTCCCTCATATAGGGGTTACCTTCGCAATGAATGAGCTGTTCAAACAAGTAATTTGGCATTGTAATGTAACATGCTGACTGTTTTTCAACGCGATTGCAATTAGCGGTGCACTACTGAGTTTTAGAGACATCTACTTATGAGAAGGCCAACTCACGTTCGCGTTGTGCTCGGCCAAAGCCTAAAACGAGACAGGAGACGATAAAATGAAAGCAATAAAATTTGAGCTAACTAACTTGTTGTTTGAGCAGATCCTTATAGTACTTCTCAATAAGTTGCTGCGTTGGTGTTTGATTTAATGATAGCAGTTTAACCAGGGCCTTCAAAGGAAAACATTTCAGAATCAATAATGTCAAGGTGAGTAGCGATAGGTAAAGGGACTGACCACATGCTGGGGACAGGTCTCCAATACCTCCATTGAAAGGCCTTTACCACCTGCATGGAAAAAGTCGACGAGTACATGCCACGCTTCGAATAGACGATGGTAAAAGGCTGGCTCCATCTGTGAAAAAAAAAACTCGCTTTCCACTTTCCCTTTGGACTGACAGAAATTAGGAGAACCAGAACGTTCAAGACTTTCCAGAACTCACCCCAGGATTTTCGTCTACACATTCTTTCAAGAGATGCACGACGATCCCAACTTGGGCTGACATAACTCGCAAAAAGTTCTTGTGTAACAGATTTTTATGTACAGCTGAGAGTTCGATGTCAATCTGAAATTGCTAACCTGAAACCTCTGGAAATGAAGCACTGCACTTGAACGGCAGGTGGCATGCATGTTGGAGAAAGGTGAATGTGAATGTTATTAAGAAAATCTTACGCTCCAAAGGAGCGGAACGTGGCATTCCGGCGGTAAAGGGCGCGCCCAAACGGGCTGGCAAGGCCTTTCCCGTCCTTTTCGACGCTCTAACTGCTGGTCCCTCGCCGTTGGAGTCTAGCCATCCGGGTAGGGATGCAGACCAGAGCGTTCACACTGGTAACGCCAGCAGTGATGAGACCCGAACAAACGCGGAAATCAACAGGAAGGACAAGGGTCCCGCAGGTTTTAGGCAATGCCTTTAATTTCCTATCCACCACAGCTCCCTTACGATCCATACCTTTCATTTGCATCTGGGCCGACTTATTGTGGTATCTGCTTTTAAGTCAGAATGTGAAACGATTCCCACTACGCTGCAACGGACCCGGACCCGAAGTCCGAACTCAAACTGATCAAATTTTCACAAATTTTCCTTCAAAATTCGCATAAGCTTTCTACTGTAAAGTAGTGACAACCTAATACTTTTGAACATGAACAGCGAACTAATGTTCCTAATAAGCAGGGCAGCCTCGTCAGTTGCTGGGAGGACCCGGTATTTCGACCAAGTCGGAGGGTTGGTGAAATATACTTTGCCAGCCAAGTGCGCGCCCTGCAAATGCTAGGATTCCCATTCCTCAATGCTATGAGAAAATTTATGCTGGGTTTGGTTACTAGCTCATAACCGAGAAAGCCGACAGACTAAACATATGCGAATTCACTATCAATGATTAATTTGAACGCAAATTATTATTATCCGAAAACATACCATATCAGTTAGCGGTTTTAACGAATCCTCAACCGGATGTGCCGTTGGACTCCACGCTAGATGGAACACATGTTTCTTCATTTGAGGTTTTAACCGTGATGTCAGCAAACCAACAACTCGGTCGATTTCGGCACAGATCGTCGCATCGGTTTGCTCCAGACGCTGTTCTACCGCAGTCTTCCATGTGGGAGCTCCCTTAAATAGATATAGTGGAAGGAAACTCCAAACTCTGAAATGGAATTTGAAACGAACTTTGTTTTGAAGCTTGGTGTAAAGGATACTGTGGCTAAGAAATATTCCCGGGGCTAAATTCTTCTTAATCCTTCTTCTTTTTGCGACTGGCGCTGAAATTGATTGGACACCCTTACTTCTAGTACTGTTACCCAACTGTTATATAGGTTTATCCTGAGATAGCCAAGAATACTAGTCACTCTAGGTAGAAGATGTGGGCTAGTAGATACGAACTGTCACAGTGTGATGATTGCGGCATCGGAAGTGGCACGAGTGCGGTCAAGGACCAGGAGCAAGCGTCCGTTGGTCGCCCAAAGGGAGAGATCGTGCTAGTGTGAAGGAAGGGATGGGGTTGTTATGCGCAGGAGTCAATTTTGGCCGGAACCAGCCGCTCATCAAGTTCATAAGGTAAGGTTGTTGAGAATGCTTCCGCAATTCATAAACACAGACAAGGGCATGGCGCACCTCAAGGCAGGAGAATGTACTGCAAAACGATCCCATATCCATGTGTACGCACGCGGTAATTGTTTTATATGGAACCGGATGTTATCAAACCGAAGTTAAATAACTGAAAGGGTATCTACTTAAGCAGATCGATCCTAAAGGCTCAAAAAAAAACGTTGGGAAGGAAAAACCTCTGAATCGGTGATTTTTCAAAAGGATTAAATTCCTGTATGAAATATGACAATTGTAGTTTGTTACAGCGTTCACCCTTCGTTACAAGATCACATTTGAAGCGAGTACCATAATGACCATATGAATGTTGAAAACTCGCGTTCCAGGAAATTGCCCAAAAAAATCATGGAGAAGAAAAGCGTGACAACGGGGTTATTTTTGAACCCATGTTGAAATTAGGTTAAGCATCAGGTAAAAACTCCGTCCGATCTTCTAGTTTCCATAATTGTTGACGAATTACACAAAGTTGAATTCTCAGAAATTGGAGATCGTACCATGCTGCCAAGTGGGTACATGCGCTGCTCTTACACACCACTTCATAATTCTCGAAGCAGGATTTTTTCCCCTCTGGCAACCCGGACTCAGCCTTTAGAAAACCCTCCACACTGAAGGAGAAGCTTGATTGGCTGAAAACTTTCCTCTATAGAACTGCGTACCCGGGGCAGGGTCGGTCCTATCGTTGGTACTTTTTCCAAAATTTTTACGATCCCCCTCCTTCATGACAGCTTTCGTACGACCCCTTCGTCACAACCTATTTTCCCTCGAAAAACACGTATATGGCTACCACAAAACCGGCAAAAAACTCTTCTATTTCCCTTCATTTTCCCTCTATCTCACCTGTTTTTACCGATATTTCCACCACAACATTTTCTAGTTGGGGGATATATACGCACGCTGAAACGGCAAATTTTCTCCCGCGCGCTCTCACATCATTATATGTAATTTCGTGCTACCAAAACATGTACGACCCCCTCCCCCACCACAAACTTCAACAAACTACGACTACCCCGTTGGTACTTGGACCAACTTAGGGTTGACCCTGCCCCGGGGGCTTCAACGTAATGAACGCCAGGCTATGCAACACTCTAAGGTGTTGTATACATAAAATGCAATTCTTTGTCAATGCCCCAATTAATTTTCAAAATAGTGGTTCCACTATTCAAGCCAGCACAAAGTATGATTCCCTGTCGATTGATTTCACTTAATGCCAAGAGAAACCTCAACTAACTATGAGTTCATAGAGACGCCTTTGCTCACTTAAATGACAACTAATCATTGACAATGTAAACTGACATGCCCAGCTCTTTCGTAAGTAATAGCCAAATCGTCCAGATGGAGCTTCTCGTGAATCATCAGACTTCGCCTCACTTGCTCGCAGTTGTTGATTGCCGAACATAGCTAAATATTTTACAAGTTGTACTTAAGGTTCGGATCAAATAACTTCTCTGGAATTCTAGGCCCAATTGAGAGAATATACAGAAATTATAAGGGCAGGAGTACAAGAAAAGTGCATGAGAAAAAAGAGGTGGACTCACTAATTGCAGCAATGGAGATGGAACAAACACTTGCAGTTCTCCTGAGAACCCTTCAGCGTCGAGATTTGAAAAGATCTAAAGGTTCCGAATGAAGAGTTCGGCTTCAACGTTGTCAAAAGAAAACTCACTTTTTTGGTGTAAGTGATCACTATGTCACAGAGAATGTCGACAAAATCTCTAGTGTAGTCGATCCTCAGGGTAAGCTCGCTGACGTCGATACGATCCCAACAGACCGTCATCTGTAAAAGTTCGTTTACAGTGAGATAACGACATTCCAAGTTATCAGTAGCAAGCAAGAGCTCGAGTCCGGCCTGGATGAAGACTCTCCGCAATCTGTGGGATAGGGGCACTTTCATGGATTTATTATTGTATCATACGGAAGGAAAACGAATTCGGACTCGGAACAAAACCTGAGGATTTAAACCATGGGGTGGCGCTAAACAGCCTTCTAAAATGCGCTACACTTTCAGCTTCACCTCGAGATCGTTGTGGTGTTATCGGTCATACCAGTCCGATTTGGCCTATACGTATAAGGAGGGCACATTCTGAATGGTAGCACCTCCCTCCACGTTACCTTCGCCAAAAACTGAGGAAGAACCTTGATTCAAGAAATCTAATCGTTCTGCCATAAAAAACTCTACTTCTCGACTGCATAGGAAGCTAAATGCATATCAGTGGTTTGGAAGAGGCCAATGCTAGCAGTGAAAGAGGATTCCAGGTCGCCGTGGTCATTCAGGGAGAGATGTTCGTTTCTGCATACACCTAGAAACATTGATCTGTGGCTTTCAAAACTAATTAGTGAAGGTTTTTTCGCCACGCTGTTGTGTTTAGAAGACGATCAAGCGTCAATGAGTCGGAGAGCAATGGCGCAGCAGGTGGCGGACCGTACTCATAGGCATGTGTATTTGGAATCGGAGCCTCGGAAGTTCGTACTTTCGGATTTAGAACAAAATGCTCATGAAGAATACTACCCTTACTTCAATGATTGTCTACGGAAGAGGGGGCATAACAAAGTCTTCACATGGCACACAAACAAGGGAGACGGTCAAGAGTCCCCCTCGACCGCCGCGCTAATTCTAGGTCACCGCGCGCGACGTCGTACTACAATTTGAAGCATGGCAATTGACAAGTTTAGGATCCGCCTCTCTAGACGATCGCAACAACTTTAATTTCTACAATTTTTAATTTTTTGTCCCGTGTCGGTAGTCCCCATTTCTGCATTTGTTTTAGCTTAGTCCTGACAAATTGCCACGTTCCAATTTGTAAAGGCCGGTAACCGCCGCGTGTGGTGACCTAGTTTCGCTTGCGCAGCGACCTCAGGGAGACTCTTGTCTCGCATAGCACAAACAACTGTCGTGCAGAGTGCCGCAGTTGATGAACTTACGGTCAATTATTCCTTAGAGATATCCCTCCCCCCACAAGCACTAGGAGGCCTTACTTCACTACCTTCACCTTCCTAGGAATATGACGTCATCTGCCATCACCGTTAAGTTCAAAGAAACCCACCATAATCGCTCCAGCCTGAAGCTGCCACATAAAGTTTCTCTGATCCTTAACTGATGGATAGCTTTCTACTAGAGACAGTAGCTCTGACTATGCGAGCCCCCCCCCACTCCCCCCCCCCTCTCCCCTCAGCTCTTTGGAAAGCGCGGTAGTAATCACGATCCATCTAAGACCTCGTTAAATTCGGACCGTGAACCATGTTCCCAAAACAAAAACTTCTAAAGTCATCGGTGTAGAAGGCTGTAAGGAGTTTACTCATGGAATGAATGTGCCCTTCAGTATTCAATTGAGTGCTTCGGTATGAGTCTAGCGAAGCGTAATCATTCCATTCTACAATGGTTAAGAGTGGCTTTTCATTGGGACCACAATGATTCGAATTCGCTTGGCTGATGTGTTTCTAAAGTGCTGAAAAGCAAGGAATACAAAGCTGCTCAGGAATCTGGGATCTCTGCTGCTCTTTGAAGAAGATCGGAAGTGAGCGATTAATATCGTTTCTATTGACAGTGAATTGTTCTTTACAGGGACCCGAACTCATCACTTGTTCGGCAGTTGTTCGGTAGATTCGGAATTTTCGCGTCTCCAGTTACCCCTATTTCGTAAAACGAGAAGAGCGTCAAGTGCAGACCACACACTACAAGTGACGGGCGGGACAAGAAAAAAGAAATAAGAAAAACCACATTTTTCTTGGCAGTCGTCACCTGTGGGCGTGTGGCCCGTACTTGATGCTATGTATCCTATTAGTGCATAAAAGAGGTACTTATGGATAAATGAGAGATGTTCCAGACCTGTTCGACGATGTGGCAAACGTCTATATGACTGCTTGAATGTCGCATATCATTGGACGAAGTACAGATCTAAATTTAATTCAATTTTCTGAAGCAGTAGCTGTGCCGGAAACAGCATAATAGGCATAACTGAAGCATTCTGCAGAGATCATCAGCCAAGCTGTAGACTGTAAATTTCTGCAAATTTGAAAAAAAATCCCAGTCAACAGCTTTTCAGCATGCACAGCACACTTTTAGCACCACAGACTATTTTACATAAGGTGTTCAAAATTTCCAACAGCAGGCCGGTAAATTTGAAGCAACAACCCCAAATGAAAGTGACGCGGTATCAGCGGTCAATAATGAAAGGATGCTGTGTTGACCGAGAACGAAAAAAGGAACAAAGCAACCGCCAGTAATCTTCTTCAACAAAGAGCCCCTTCCCCATTGAAATGAAAAAGGGGCGTTCCGGACGAATTGTCTGAACTTGCTTGCTCCATAGCTCCACTAACCTCCGCATATTTCAATTAGCCGCAGCGTCGTAATCCGCCTCATTGTTATGGGGTGTGGGTACTCGTGCTCCACCTCACAGTAGCTGTCATTGGCTCACTTTGTAAGGACCTAGCGCCGCTGTCGCGCACTTTCGAGCCGCGACAACGGCACAATTGTGATGCTCGCAGCTATTCTATACTAACCACAGCGAACTGGTTTGACACGACCTCTTATAGAGTTGTTACTTCCAAAGAATTTTCCCACAGTACAACTGAACCATTCTACCGAAATTGCTGAAGCAACGCCTGCGTTTACCGGTACATCCAATTGACAGCTGAGAGAAATTCGTGCCAGTGCTTTCTCCTTCGCAAGTTCCAGGAAGTTCTTAATGCCTCGATTGAATATACCGTACCATTCGGATTCGTCTTTACCCCGTCTGAAATTGCTAGTGATCTGTTAATGGAAAAATTAGACATTAGACAAAGACCTAAGAACGTTGTGGATGTGAAAAAAGTTTCTAAGAGCCTCACACTCGATTGGCTAGTCGATAATTCCGCAATTCCACAAATGCCATGTGTATGCGTATCAAATCCACTAGATCATCTTCATTCGGCGGATCTTGATTGGCCGAAATTTTCATCTGAAATTTTTAACTAACATGAAATGTTTGTTTACCATTCAGTTGTCCTATTATATCATGAAGACCACCAACAGAGTTTTTCGGAATAGGTAAATTACAATGAGCGCACAGGTAAATATACGGCCAGACTCAGGCGAAACTTGTGGAGTTATATAGGAGTGGAGTGTAACGTCTTTGCGGGGAACTTGTTGGAGTGCATTGCCATGTAGGGACCATGGCGAACGGTCATCGTCAATTTGGTCAATTTGTGGAGACTGGGGTGTTGAGGAAAGCAGCATACTAGTAGAGTGGCACTTTTCTTCATCAGGAATAGAGGGATGAATCAATGCAAATAAAATCTCTTTTGAAATGCACTGTATAATTAAATTGCGTTTTTTCCCCTCGAACAGAAGCAGCTCTATACGACGATAATGCAAAAAAAATCGCTGCTGATATTGGTGAAGGTTGGCAGGAGGAAGAAGTGCGGAGAATTTTCACGAAAATTAGTCGTAATCCCAATGTATGAAGTAAGAGAAGGCTGTGGGGTAATTCAGCCAATTTTCTTGAGCAAAAATGACCTGAATGAGTGTTACTTGTTCTCAATTTTTAAAGGAATTTTGCGCGGAAAATTCTTGCACTCTTTCCTAACATGAATATGCCAGTTGTGATCATTGGAAATAGCACACAAAGTTTCACGCATGAAGATTCGTTGAGAACAAACGTACAAAAACTACACGTTATGGACCATCGAAGGACCAGGAGGCAGAGCCAGGCAGGCATGGAAAGAAGACGGCGTTTGGCCGGCTACGTACCAGGCGACGCAATGAGAGAATCGGGTTAAAGCGCGATTTCGGAGAGTGGAGACAAATTGATCGATGGAATAGGATGGAATAGAAGATGTGAATGCAATGAAGCAGAAGGCCAGAAAGAGCTTCTAGTGAACGCACTCTAAGAACCAATTTTGAGCATCCCCGTCGCCAGCTTTCGTGAAAGACGTCCGTGGGCAATTCGAACGCGTGGCAGCCTTTTCGAGTTGTCGAATTTCTAATCAAAACGAAAGCAATACCTCAGTTCTTTTCATTATTATCGTGGATAATGAGACTGAAGCCAGTGATCATGGCTAAAATAGAATCATGATTTTTCCGCGCAAGATTCCTTTAAATGAAAAGACTGCTTGCATTGGTTTCACGAGCGCTCTGCCTCGAACGGCTCGCTACTCAACTGTAGTTGCGAGGGAATTCTCCAAAAAAATTTAGTTTTATTCAACTTTGATGTATTGTAAAGTACTCATTCATGTTTCACAGCACTGTGCATGGACTAGCAGTTTCAGCTTAAAAATGGATTGGTCTGTGATGCAAAGAAGAAGGCAAGAACGGAAAAATGGGACCCCTTCTTTCCGTTAATTTGCGCGCTGGGCGATTCTCATCGGTGCTGACATCACCTAACGCTATCTCTGCTAGAGCGGCTGGACTCAGACGGCGACGGGTAACCAATCGGTAGACGTGAAGTGGCAAGAGCGGCGCGGGTACGGCCCTGCTGGGCCGCAGGGGCATACATCCGCTGCGTAACACGCACAGTCCCACACCCTTAGAGGTCCGCCTGCTCTTCGACTGGGTGAATTTTCCCTTCTTCGACCTCCGAGCTTATCATGAAATGTTCCTTCGAGAAGCATACGGAAATAATGAAACAGAAATCCGCGGAATGAAAAGTTCTAACGTAGAGAATCAAACCAAGACTGACCCTCACAATTATGCCCAAGGCGTCGTTTCAAGTAATGATCTTCATCGAACCTCTATGCACGTGTCCCCCTTTGTACAGGGAACGTATCAAGGGAATGACTTGAGCAACGCCCTGGCTACCTAATTGGCTTTCAAATTGGGCTCGGAAAGCGATCTTCGAATTACCTAACAATAAGTAGCCCCCGCCAATACATCGCTCCATGTCCGTTGAAAATGTTCGGGAGAGAGGTGTTATATTCAAAAATGGCAGGGTGAACCAACGCGCGCGAGGGCTCCTCGCCGTGGCTCTTTTCCTATCCTCCCTTTTTGAACGACGAGGAGAGCGTCGGGTGCAGACCATACACCACAAGTGACGCGCCCTCCATAAAATATAAATGTTGTCTGCTAATGAAAGATCAACCTTTTGCAGTTGAATTCTATCAGATGTCATTAATTACAACTATCATTTGCCAAAAAACAGCTATCACTACGAACCACTGCTAACCAGATTTATTTGGAGTCCAGCGCCCTTTGTGGTGCATGGTCTGCACCTGATGGACTTCTCGTTTTTTGAAAGTGAGGGTAAATGGTAATGCACACACACAAGTTGCCCTTAAAAAAGTTACGCGCCACTGTTGTATATTTTGTCATGGATAAACTGCATTTTCGGTCACTGCAAATTCACAGAGCAGCCTTCGAAAATGCGATATCGAAAAAGGTGATTTTTTACAAAAAAAATATTAACGAAGAGTGTATAAGGTATTAAGCACGATTTCGGCAATAGTTCTGACCTGTGATCGTAGATCAGTTTTTCGTTCACTCATCATTTCCGAAGTGAGGTACTCATTGAGCTGAAGGTACGAATTTGACATAAATGCGAACAAGTTCCATCAAAAACCTGCTGTACCCACCATTCGATCCCACGTCGAAAGCGTGAGTTGGCAGTAATCAATTCGCCCGACTTCACGTATAACGTTCGCATACTGTTGAAATCTCGAACAACTTCCGTTGATCACGCCCATTAGCTTGAGTAATTCCTTGCAGGGATCCTCGTCTTGTACGGACTCGATAGTCTCATCGAAAAAGTCTTCAGCACTTTTCTAAGCAACGGAGAATCCTTCAGAAGAAACGACAAAGCAAGCAAAATATAATATAAAACATTTTGATGTACATGTAATGACATACAATTATAAGTGACTCTAGATGAGCATGAAACGGCCGCTTGTACGGCAGATATTTCTGGTAGAACTGAGAGTCCCGTAATGCTCGCATACATCTGAACAGAAAAAAATTATGAGAAACGACGAAGGGGAAGAAGCAGAAAACACTATGGAAGACGGTGACACTTCCGTGGTATGACGGAGAGAAATAGCGTCGCGAGGAGAAAAACACGAGAGAACAGTCCTACGCGAGAGAGCGCAAACACCGTGTATGCCGCGATTTATAAGATGGCAGCGGCCGTAGCGGTTAAGTGAATGTTAGTTCCCTTGCCACGCACTGTCAAGTGACGACATACCACCAACTCTGTGATTAGGGGTTATACTACCTCACTCAAGCTGAGAATTCCTCTAAATTCTGATCGCGATCCGCGCCTTCAAAAGCCGGAAACTTTAGGCATGGAGGAACTCGTTCAATTGCTCACTTATACAACAGAAATTCAATAAAAATCAAAACGATGAAGCTTTCGACGGTGATCGATCCCCTTTTGGGATGCGCCACGCATTCTACTCCCGCTGTGAATCGTATTGACATTTGAAGTACTATGGCCTATGCAGTGAATTGCAGGGGTCGATCGATGCACATGTCAATATTTTATTATAACAGACAAGTCTGTTACCAAGTGACCAACCCCGAGCAAATGGAAGACTTGGTTGCTCTGGACGAGATTCAATCCGGGGTATGACCGTTGGACCATGCGCGTGGTAAGTAGGGCCACTTCCACTGCATCACCTGCGCCCCCTCCCAAAAAGGGACTTAATTTACATCCAAAACTAGGGATTTAGCGTTAAAGAAATCAGGTCGCAATGTCGCTGTCTGCATATGCTATGGTAACTCATTAAGGCAGAGAACTGACAGCACAGAGCTCAGCGCACCCTACACGTTTCCTCTCTAAGAGGGACAAAAATATTCATTTTTCGATGAAAACAAGGTACTGATACCAAAGAATAGAAGGGAAGAGACCACGGATAACACTAGAAGGTTCCTTCCAGAAGAGCGTCAGAGGTAGACAACGGGAAAAGAGATACTGACCGAAGAAGAGAGAGAAAGAAATGGACTTGAGAGAGCAGTTGGAATGGGCATTAATAATTTCATGTCAATTTCCGTACCGAAATCGGTGCATTTCGTGTACCCAAAACTGTTCGGCTCTACCCCTCTCGGGTTGGGCTTCACTCAAGTGACCTAATGTGTGGGTAAGTCTTCAAAGATCAGAAGGCAGCAGATCTTACCTGACCAAACTGGCGAATTCCTCAGCTGCATTCCTTTTTGATGGATGAAACCGTCGACGATGCTCAGCAAATGATCGCTTACAATACGTGTCGAAAGCAGAAAACGAAGCGGTTAACATGTCTTCCTCAGCCTGAGCAAGAAAATTTCTCAGCAATCTTCAACTCATAAAAATAATGTGAATAAATAAAACTGGAAAGCTCACCTTATCCAACGTCATTGGCTGCCATTTATCCTGGATATTCTGAAGAGTTTTGGCAAGTAGTGAAAAAGAGATATCGATGGGTATCATGGAATGGAAGGCAAGCCAACGGCTGAAACGGGAATATTTGTGGAGCATTATGAGCAGTTTTTTTTCAGAATCATAGCTACATATGTTACGATTTAAAAGCAGCAAACACGACAGCTGGAGATCAGTGCGGTCTGATGACGTCACCGAACTTCCTTGATGAAATAGAACGCTCAGCGCGTCGGTGGTTGTGGTTGGGATAGCGTCATAGTCTTAATGACTTTCCACCAATGACGTCATCAAAGTCGCAACGCCCTCCAGAATTGTGATCGGTGGCTTTAAGCAACAAAATGAATAGTTAAAAACTTTACCGGAATTAAATTAATCGGTTAACAAACACTAAACAAGCCCTTGCTGGTGAACTTTGGTGCCGATTACCAAAAATCAAGGAAGTAACACTGACCACATGGCTGTATGGACTTCAGTGAGATCACCTTGCAGAGCATGTTGTCGCAGAATAGTGTTTGCTTTATCAGGAAACACGCCATCCCAGAGTCGCACGGGAGCCTAAACGACATTCTGTTGGTCCCACTACGTACAAAGATGTATGTAGTACAATTGACGACAAAATTGATGACATTCAACGAGAAGAAGTATAAAAATTAGTTGAGGAATGGCCCTATCGATTCCCTCTGGAGAAACCCCAACATGACATTTTCACGCTTCCTTTTTCAGAAAAAATATATTCACCATTTTCCAGTGCTCTCTAGATAAGAATCAAACGGTAACTATCAAAAATGGTAACACCTCGACGCCTTGCAAAGATCTGAATGTAACAGGAGACCAAATTTCCGGTTTTCTCACAAGTTTTCATAAGCTTCGGTGGAAGTTTTTGAAGACTATATAATTCTTCGAAGATGAGTCTGCAGCCCGAAGGAGAAGGGGGACATGCTTCTGCAAATGTTCGTGATCCTGGTAACATAGGGGAACATCTCAGAACCTGAGGTTTTCAGGCAATTAATGAAACGGAAATAATTCAGGTGGGTTTGTTGGAATAAGTGGGGACCATGCTGCTGATGTTGTTTGGGCTGCTGTTACGGAACAGTTATCAGAAGTTATTATATATCTGCTTGAGATTTCAGGCGCTGGCAACAGAACTGAAGAACTACATAGGGCAATTGGTAAAATAAAAAAAATAACAAAAGCCGTAGAGAAAGTGCAGAGAAATGATCTCGCTATACAGGAAGCCCATTTAACATGTTCTGCGTTATCTGCAGTCTTCTTGAAAGGATTAAGGGACTTCACAGCAGTCTGTTTTCTTAGCCGCCTGAAAGTCTTGGCAGTACTCACTTTGCACCTCCTCCACGTCCGAAAACGGACCAAAAAGCCTTCGAAGCTTCAAACAAAGTTCGGAGTGTCATACTACTGCTAGATATTCAAAGTATAAACTGCAAAGTCACGGAAGTGTCATAAATACACCGGACCGACTGAAGTATAAAAATCTTTACTCACTCCACTGAGGCGAATTTCATAGAGAGCAAACTGCCGCATAAGCTCAATGTGTTCTTTGACGTCGAGCAGATCGTCTTCTTCAGCCCCGAGCCGCTCCTCTCGAGTAGAAAGCCATAGCTGAAATCATCTGCACTTTTGCACGACAGTGAAGCATTGCAGTTGCTAATGTATACTGTAGTTGGGTGAAAGAGGAGTTGGAGGGGGTCACTTCAATGCACTTTGCGTCTCTAATGCTGGGATCTCTCTAGCGCTAACTCTAAGAGCTTCGATAACATGCTCTTAGTAGTTTTTTTTTGGTAAAGACCGGTGGAAAGTTGTACATCGTACCCAATTCTTCGCACGTCGTCACCCGCTCTGTAGCTCTTTTACTGCTCCAACCCCTTCCTTTTACTTAGGCACAGGCGAGAAAATCTGACCCATGGCTCAAGATCGCTTCTTTATATTGTTTAAAGCAACAGTCCCAGCAGGGTGGGCGTTGTCGGAAACCACTGCAATCCCCTCGGCCAATTCCGACCACGCCCACTTCAGCTTCCTGCCTAGCAGCTTTCCAAGGTGAGTTTTTGTTCAGTCACACTTCTTACGTTCTTGACTACGGGGTGAACAGCTCCGAAGTGGGAATTAGCCGAGGGGATTGCAGCCGTTTCCAACCACGCCCACCCTGCTGGGACTGTTGCTTTAAATTCGATTTAGCAGAACCTTGTCAAAAGTTCATTCCAAACGAGCGTTATCAAAGCTAATACTATATCGTTATCAACCTTCTTCTCCTGATCCTCGGCATTACAGTGCATCAGTAGAGCGACTCGTTCCAATTTTATTTTAACTTTTTTACATATGTAATTAGGACTCGAGCAAATCGAAAAGATCGGCTGGGATCTCTGAGCCAACGCTCTCAAGCTTTCTTGAAGGCAGCGATTACGATCGATCCTGGAGGGGTTCGAAGGGGACGAAGGAATGCTTAATGATACGCAAAACAGTAGAGAAACCCGTCAAGAAAGTGCAAATCCGGACCAGTTTGTTTGACTGTCGATTTTTGCTTAATCTACATAAACGTGATATAAAATTACAAGACAAGTTTTTATCTATGCTTAGGCGTAAAGTCACCAGGATGGAAGATTTTATAAGATCCCAAAAGTCATGGTTGTAGTTTCTCCTTTTAGCTCTCATACTCAGCCGAGTTTTCAGCTCCATCTTACTAAAGATGTCCGTTGTACTGTTTCTTTGCTTTGATGCTCAGAATTCAACAAAATTTTCCTCACACCCCATGTTCCTATCTCAACAGAATTAATGTATGAAAAAAAGGAGGTATGATCAGACCAAAAAAGGTTGGTTCCCATTAAAAACACATGCGCGACAATTTGACAGCCGCAAACAGAATAGCCTCTTCTCGTCTTTTCTCAAATGCACTATTCGAAATTGCCCTGTGGCGATCATCAATAGCTTTATTGGCTTTACTGCCACAATCTAGCGCAAGATGAACCAATGTGATGATGTCATCGCCGCAACATCTGAGCCGGAGCATCTCATTGGCAATCATTGCTTTTATGAAACATCACTCATAGCGTTCCATTGGCAGGGTTACCGAAAATATAGGCCTTCGAAGAGTACGAGTATGAGGTGCCCAGCGAGCTCCAAATGTTGATGTTGAACTAGGAGTCAGAAACGGGACTCAATAAACAGCGTCTTGAAGCCGACACTGTGAAGTAACTTTTATTATACTTCTTCAAAACGTTGCTTGCTTTGTTCGGAGAAATTTGTAACCAAACACTATCGCGTCAGAATAGAATGGATCACGAATTCATGACGTACCCATGAACTTTTATCTGAAAATACCTTCGTAGAAAATTATTATATCAAATGCCTTGAGAGTGAAGCACCTCCAATCAGGGTCAACCCTACGTTGGTACAAGTACTAACGGGGGGGGGGGGCGTAGTTTGTTGAAGTGTGTGGTGGGCGGATCGTACTTGTGTCGGTAGCACGAACTATATGTGATCAGGTGAGAGCGCCCAAATAAAAACCACCATACCTTCAACTTCACACTGCCTGAGACCTTGCTTTTTTCGGATCGAGGTTGTAGAGGAAACCAATGCTCGATTCCATCTGGCGGAATATCCTAAACAAGATCTTGCTGAATTTTATGTTTCTGCTGAGCGCTCCCTTTACTCACGCTTAGGTTCATACTAATACATCCTAAAAAGTCGTCAGTGGTATCGTCAGAATCGGCTCGAGCACTTTGAGCTACCTCTTTGAAAAAACGGCCAAGTCCCTGAATAATGAAAATATTCTCATAAAATTATGCTAATTTATGCAAAAAAAAGTGTTCTGGCACAAACCAGAATACGACTCAGAATAAATGAGTGGAATTCGTAAATATAGGATCCATCTGCTACAATCGTTTAGACCTGCTTTTTTCCTGCGGAAGGGGTATCAAAAAACACGCAATGAAAACTTCAGAAATAATCATCTGGGACTAGTTCTCTCCACATTCACCCGGCTCCCCACTCACGATTGGAGAAATGCTAGTAAAGGCAAGATATAGTGAGCCTTTCAAGGTATTAGGTTGGAAAGAAAGTTCTGCAACACTCTTTCTAAAATTTTTTTTCTGAAAAATTCATAGGAAACATTCATGACCAAGAAACGGTGAGCATACTAATTGACGGGGTGGATATAAGTGCTGCAGTCAATAGTTATCCAAGAAAATTTAAAAAACCTCGACCACAAGTAAATCCGTACTCCAAGTCACTGTCCGATACAAATGTCTGCATAACTATGGATTCGTGTCAAAGACCAGCACTATCTGCAATAGCTTCAATAGGCATGTCGTTCACCGCTACAACATGTTTCACCTTCACCAGCGCTTTCGATCTTTCGATATTCTTATGAAGAGCCAGTAGCGTCCCGCACACTCCATTACAGATAGGGCTGTTGCGGAAGCTCCACCGCAAATTCTTCGTTACGAGCACCATTGTGTAGCTAGAAGTCTAGGCTACGGAACTCCAGAAGCTGGCCGAGGCAGCTTGTCAGGACCCCTCGTACCGCAACAATAGCGAATCGCCATGATCCGAAATGAGCCCGGTAAGAGATTCTGGAGCTGCGGCAAGATTTCCTACCTCTCGTATCGTATTCACCTGGTCGACCTATAAATGACTGCCACCTATCCTGGACCATAAATCATCATCTTAGTGACGAAATCATTACACGATCAACTCCAGCTCGAAAGTGAGATCGCCTCCTTTCTCGAACCGCACGTTGCTGGCTTTTGACGAAGGAGCATCAGGGAATTTTCTGAGCTTTGAAGGGAAGCGGCGGCCACACATGGTAAATAAATGACCGATCAGGAGTTGTAAACAAAAAAAAGATAAAATTAGAATCAAAAATTCAAAAAAGTTTTGCAGGACCTTCTTTCCAACCTAATATTAGGTAGTCCCCGTCAACGACCCTCAATGATAGTAAATGAAACTTGAATAGTGTAAATTTTGCTGAAAACTAGCATAATCAATAATTTCGACATCACTTTACAACAGTTATTAATTCCCCTGGCACTCTTGGTGATTTATTTATTGTTTAGATTTGAAAGAAGTACGCTCAGAATTGCGGCAGACGGGGCACCAAATTGAGACGGTTTAAGAAACCGATTTCGAGTGGTCCCCAGACGCCAGGACAATTTCTTCACCGTGAGGGAAATGGAGCTTATCAACACTTACGCTTGGGAAGACAAGTGTACCCGACAGGAGATCTGTCACGCGACGAGAAGGCAGAGACGCAGACGGTTTAGCGGACGAGTAGCAACGCGCAGTGAAATGATTTTGCATTGACTTTAACAGAATGTACTATAGTACGTCCCACATCAGTCAGCACGCACTGTGACATGACCGCTGACCCTTCTGCGCCTCTGCCTTTTCACCGCGCGACGGGCCTTCTGTCGGCTACCCGGAATGCGAGCAAACATTTTTATGGACAAAATGCGGTTTATTTTTATAACGTTCAGTTACTGAACAAAACTGCTTATTGGTGGAAGATCGAAATATTTTTTTCACCTTGAATCCTCCGGTGATTTGGTTCAGCGACGAAACTGCATCCAAAACCGACTGCTCTTCATCATCATGGTCCCTTGAATGCAAAAGTTTCATATTTATAGTTCAAATAGCTTCCTTTCCAGAATGTTATTATTCAAACCATGCTCCACTTTCATTGAGAACAAATGAAACAGAAATGGGGAAGATTATTGATTAATTGCCATTTCTATTTTGATGCACTGATTTCATTGGGATGCTAGCAAAACAAGGCACTCAGAATACCCAGTTTTTTTTCACCAAATTACAGCGATAGTAAAAAAACAGTCCTAGGAGCTCATACCATCTAGGCAAAAACTGCTCTCTAAACTGAAATTAAATTTTATTGAAGCTTCTCAGATTTGCAGCACTTTACTCAGTTTAGTATCAACCTACTTCCCTTCGATTTGTTTTCTCAGTACTATATTTCTCAGTACTATTTTCTCAGTACTATATTTTGAAAAAAACCGCTCCATCTACTGCTTGGTCAACACAGCGAAAATAATGAAGATAAGTCAACCAAGCAATGATTTTGCAGTATTCGCCATCGCGACGAAAAACTGCCGCGCGCAACAGTTACGCGGGTGGGATGAATGTCAGACTCGGCGATTGCGCAATCGCGACAGTGTCCTGGCTTTTTGATGCACAATGGGCAAGTTGGGCGTGTCTTTATTGATCCGTATGGTTTGCGCTAGGCGTGCCAATCGCCGAGTCGCCGAGTCTGACATCCACCTAACGACTGGCGACTGCCGCCAGCTTGATCGCGCGCGCAGTTTTATGCGTCGAATAGCGCACGGCGATCACATGTGTCACACTCCTTACCGGATTTTTCGATTTGATCGTAATTCCATAAAGAAGTTCCAGCTCACCAAATGTCCATATGAAAACGATCGGTCTGTACATCATCGACGATGAATTGAAATCTCTCATTCCATTGAGGGTTCAGGGTTTTCCTCTGAACAGAGCTCGCCTTGATGAGTTTCGCGGGAATCGTACCACTATCTGATCCTTAAAACTTCGCTATAATGATTGAAAAATAACCATAGCATAGGGATCATTCTGACAAAACATATCTTGGAACCTTTCTTTCCAACTTTACGTCGGAATGAGCCGCCGAATCTGTGCAGGACACTGTCTCGTTTCAGCTGAAGATACGCTTTTTAGTGTTTAACCGGGACTTTTGCTCTGTGACACGGAAACTTCAGTCTCTCTTTGCATTACTATGTTCAGCTTCAAAACTAACCTGGTTTCTTGGTGATTTCACACCCTCTTCTTCATTCGGTTCAATTACCTCAGCCCTTTCTCGTTTCCCCGGAACCACACCCATCATTGTGAACGGGTCGCTGAATCCTAAAATTATTAACGGTTCATCAATCTGCTTCTTCCATTCAGAAGGAAGTCAATCAAATCGCCACATCCATTGAGAAGAAAAAAACCTGCCATGAATCATATTACCGGTTGGAGGCCCGCGAACCTCAATTTATCCTTTTTTAGAGCTTGTGCTCCCGAAAACCCTGAGATTCCGACCAGACTTAGCTAGACGAAATTATTGCAGTACGCACTGCGATCCGACCGCTGACCCGTCTGCGCCTCTACCTTCTAGCTGCGCGACGGGTCCTACTGTGGGTCCGTGCCAGGGTCAACAGTCCGTTGGACAAAGTCCAACGCATGGCTCTCTAGCGTGTGAGAGTAATGCCGAGAGTTAACGTACGCACGGAGACACAGACGGCTCGCGCAAGGCGAGTGTGAATGCCGGCGCGGAGAGTGGTCAGCGTCGGTCCAACGTCTTTCCAATGTCGGTCCAACGTGACGGTTGACCCTGGTCCGTGCTGTCTTACAGGTATCCTGTAAGCTTATAACCCCTAACAAGAACAGTAATGTGGGCTTCCCATCTTAAGTAAGCTGGATTATGCTGCAGATGCTTTGAATTAGGTTGTGTGAACGAATAAGGACCGCGATATTTATTTTATTTTTATGCATGGAAGCTTCTTGTCGTATAACGAAGATCTAGGGCAGGGTGCAGCAGTGCCGGTCTGGGATGGATCTCCGAAACTCCGCATCTACGCATCCCCCTATCCTTGACCACGATGCATCATCAACAGGAGTAGAGACGTCGAGTTTTGGGTACCCGTCCCCGGCCGGGTACTGCTCCCCACGACCCCTGATGACGAGGACTAGAAAGACCACGTAGTACGTTTTCGGACCTACTGAGAAGAAAAGACACCGACTAGATTAGACCATTGGCACGTCGATAAGTTTAAGTCCTAAGCGCCTAGCGCCTCTGTGGTGCGTTTAGAGGCGTGAAAGACGAAACAATTAGAATATCTGTGCGTCCCAACAACCTCTCCACAAGTATTTCGCTCCGAAATGAGGGTGAACACTGTAACTGTTTCCCCGCTATCACAATTTTTTTCAAGCGCAGAATGAGGAGGGACAATCAACTCGCGGAATTCTTCCGGAAATGGAGAAAGAGTTTGTAATTATTCTACTGACGTAATAAATTTTAATCAAACTGCGATCTGCTCACTCACCATTGATGTCTTTTGCTATGAGATCCTTTGCCTCGAGAAGGAGCACATTAAGAAGCACAACGGGCGGCTACAGTAGATTTTGTTAGTCTATTCAATGTGGAACGGAAAACGACACAAAGAAATAGATGAAAAAATAAAGAATGAATGAAATCGTACCTTGTTCTGTTTCGCCTTCTCCATGAGAGCATTGTGCAGCTGTGTGTCTCCTTGGAAAGCAGATCGCACATATTTGTAGAGATTTTCTCGACTCTCACACTCTTCTTTCCCAACCTTGTGCGTTATTGTGTACAATGCTTCCACGTACAATGCCTACAAATTGATTAATAGTGGGTCGAAATCTCCGAATACTAGAAAAAGGACCGAATTCTGCGTAAATTTGAATATATAGAAGGTGTGATGAGCGTCCCGTAGCCCGAATTTGGATATGAAATTGAAGCACTCAAATGCACTCAAAGCACTTAAATGGTATTGAAAAAGCAGCTGTTGGTGTAGGAAAACAGTTGAATTTTATAAGGTACGTTCTATCGCAGGATGTAAAGAGGGATCACTTCTGAAGGCATGGGTCATGATCGAATTGGCGTTATTTTGTGCGAAAGTAAGATGGGAAGTGCGAAGATATGATCTGTTAGTGGGATAAAAAAAAGTAGAGAACATCAAAAAAAACACTGAAATTCTCGTAAGGTCGACTATGATAGTATGGAGAGACACAGGGCTTCGAGGAGAAGGAAAACGCGAGAGAGAATGCAGTACGCGAGAGGGCGCAGAGGCTACGTTCGCAGTAATGGACAAGCGTGGCAGCGATCGCAGCGGTTAGGCAAGGGCTGTAGCTCCCTTGTCGCGCACAACCAAGTCAACGGCGCCGGGTGCCCCCCAGGAGGCCCGTCGCGCAGCAAGAAAGCAGAGTCAGCGGACGAGTTGCAGCGCGTGGTATACGATGTAGAACGTGCAGTGAGACACTCTATTTAACTTGACGCGAAATCCCTATAGCACGCGCGCGACTCGTCCGCTGACCTTGCCTTTTTGCCGCGCGACGGGCCTCCTGAGGGGTTCCCAACGGCACCACTACCCTGTGATTAGGAACCCTGCTACTTCATTCAAGGAATTCCTCTGAGAACTCAATCGCAACCCTTGCCTTTTTTTCTCGTCAGACCTTCCACGAAAACTTGCACGTTTTTATGAAACAACCGTGGGGTAACATGCAAGTGCTTAAGAAAAAGGAGAGGTAAAGGCATTTCCAAGAGCTGAAATTTGTTTTGCATCAACTGAATGAGCGCAAAAACTTGATAAGTCCAAACAACAGCTACCAAAATCAACCCAAGGTTTCTGAGTTTTCTCTGTGGTGCTTTGTTTTTCCGCCGATATATTATTACATACATAGACATACTAAGAATTAATATAATCAGATTGATATTTCAATGTTTCGGCTACTTTCAATAGGGACTCATCTTCCAAAATGACCGCGGGTCACCGACATCAGCTTTAAACTGGAGGGTTGGCTGGAAAAAGATTGGAGGAGGGGACCCTAAAGTGTGACAAGGGGCGATTACTCCTATTTCGACAGAGCGTTTTCATTGCCATATGTGCTTATGACGATGGAAAAGTCCATTTCATTAATAACGAATGAATGCGTTTTTTCGGCTCAACCCTTCGGCCAAAATATGACGCTATTGACACCGTACCTCGAGCTGTTTTCGATTCGGCATTCAGGGTGAGGTTACGTATGTGAGAAGTTCATCATCGCCTGTTCATCCACATCCACGGTTGAGTGATTCGCTCGAAGAAGTTGTTTCCGATGCTTGAACTCTGAAAAATAACAATTGTTATTGAATGAGTTATAATCTAAGTCGTCGATATTTCCACACTTTTACTGGTTCATGTATATAAAAATCATAATATATAAGGAGTTTCTTTGGCGGGTCTGTGTCAAGATAACGTAAACCTAAGAAGCCGATCTCGTAGTCTTTCAAAAATGTCTTCGTCCCTCACCAACAAGTCTTTTGATGGAATTTTTATTGCTGAAGCCTCAAATCGCAATGTGCTGCCCTCAAAACTATGGAACAAAACGTTCGGCACCTGTGGTTTTTCTCAGGGGAAATAGATTTGAGAAGCGTTTAGGTGCTTTTAGAAAGAGCAAATCTCTGTACTTCACCACATGAGAAAAGAGCATTTCTAGAAGGGGAAAATGAAGGTGAGTTATGCTCGCTTGAAACCAAATAACTCGCGATGTCAAAAAGTGTTCGCACCCCCCCCAAATGTTCGAATGTGTGGTTTCTTTGAAATAATTGGAAAATGCGTTATAGGGTTGTTAGGAAGAGCGAATCCATTCTTCACCATGAAAAAGTGCATCACAGAATTGAAAATGAAGTGATTATGGCGCTGAAATGCCAAAAACTCGCTTTGCAGGAAATGTTCGAAACGGGACAATTTTTTCTTAAAAGAAGTAGTATCAGTAATTTTTATACTGCTTTGATAGAAAATTTGTGACGTTTTTGAACCTTTTGACAGCTTCCATTAGGTCGTATACGAAAATATTTATGGCGTTTCAAAGTTGAATTTTGCATGAGTTTTGATTTTCGCCTTGTAATGTTGGGTTTTCGCTTCTACAGAAGGTACTTCCAGCAGGTAGGCAATCCTTTGTAGTGGAAGCGCTCGCAGCCACAACAAATCCACCTTCAACAAGTTAAAAAGTACGTGCCAAGCAAGTTATATTCCCCCTAAAATTTTTCTCGCCGCTCCCGTCTTCCAAGGCCGGGGTGATACCTGACGCGCTCCAAGGCGACGTTGACGACGCGCAGCCGCTGTCTGGCGCCACGGATTCATGTTCGGCAACTCTTATTAACAAAACGTGCGGGGTTCGATATGGCCCCCTCGAGAGCTATGGCGGTCGCGAAAATCCCAAAAATGTTCGAACGTGACGGTTGACCCTGTCCGGGAGCCCAGTTCCACTCATGATCAGGGTTGAATCTGGGGTTTCGCAGCGGAAAGCTTCACGCTGCGAGAAGCAAGAAAGTCGCTCTCTGTCCTAACGACTCATACTCAATCTTTATCAGTGAGAAAAAGAATAAAACCAATCCCACTCGTCTTCTACTTTTTGTGGGCGACCAACAAAATTGCTATGGTGTTTGTGGGTAATTATAATAATTAAACGAAAATCCAAGGGGGAGGGGAAAGAGCACTCCGTTGCTTTTCTCAAATACTTAAGGTAATAATGGGAACACTCTGACACGTGGACTTATGAAAACTATGCTACTGATAAGAGCCGGTGTGTGGGGAAGTAATCCTGAGGTGCTTCCACCATTTGGCCTGCAATGACCAAAGAAACAGTTCTGAACCAGGGACATGAAGATCTTTGTCTTGACCTAATGGGTGGGGGGGGGTAGCCCCAGGGGGAGCGACTTGGTGCAGGAAAATGGATATGATGTAGGCAGGACGCGTGGAAAGTAGGAAATCCACCAGCTCTTATCGGAAATGCGATTTCAATAAGTCGTTCACATATTACCTTATCCCTAGTGTTAGGGAATCCAAAGAAGTGCGTTCTGGGACTAAGGCCAAGATACCAAGAAGGGGCCCCTGGGGGCCCCTAAACTGGACTTTCACCAATAACTATACACCTATGAAACTATATCATAATATATCATAATTGTATTTTCATATTTACAAAAACATATTCAAATTTTTAGAGCTCCTAAGTAAGGCTATAAACAGCTCCAAACCAAGTTCACCAAAAGAGTGATAGGAAATTCAGTTGTGAGCATCTCGTCGAAGGCTGCGGGCTAATTGGGTTTTCCAGCCGAGAGACGCTCTAATTAAAAGAACTCGAAATAATAGATGGTCGGTTGCCACCGTTTGAAGATATGCGGCATAAAACCTATTGAAAAAGCAACTGAAAGCGGAATTGAAAAAATGGGCAATCGTCAGCCGGCTTACGAGTTACATTTTCTACGATTTGCGATCTCGGTATTGTCAGAGAAGAAGTGAGAAACTTACCACGCGCACAGCATGGGGATCAAATCCTAGTACGGGCCAACAAGTCTTCAATCCCTCCGGGGTCACTGAATCGGTACCAGACTTGCCTGGGAGTAGAAGACCCCGACTAGTACATCGGCTGGCCCCCGTAAGTCACTTCATAGGCATCGCGTTCAAAACGCCATGATTCTGAATGAAAGTAAAATGCATGACCCACCCCAAAACGGGACTGAACAACTCCAAGTACTTTATCCTTAAAGGAATTCTTCACGGTAAAAACATGATTCTATTTTAGCCATAAAACACTGGCTTGAGACTGATCATCCACAACAAGAATGAGAAGAACAGAAAAACTGTTTTTGTTTCAGTAAAAAATCGAAAAATTGGAGGGACTGCTACGCGTTCAAAGTATCGCCGCATATCTGTCACAAATGCTGGCGACGGTAATGCTTCCACACGGTTCTTGGAGTGCCTTCATTAGAAACTCTTTCTGGCCTTTTGACTTATTGTATTCACATCACACACTTCTAATCATCCTATTTTATCGATCGATTTGTCTCTGCTCTCCAAAATCGCAAGCTTTCACCCGATGCTTATTGCGTCGCCTGGTACGCAGCCAACCCAAGGCGGACTTCTTTCCATGCCTCGCCTTTGGCTCCGCCCGAATTACCTTCGACTGTCCATAGAGTGCAGTTTTTGTAAGTCCTCCGGAGACCGAGTCTTAATGTGTGAAACTTTGTGTGCTGCTTCCAGCGATCACAACTGATACATTCATGCTGAGAAACAATGCAAGGATTCCTCGCGAAGGAATTTTAAGTGGATACAAATGGGTTTCTCAAGTTTTGTTGCAGAATCCACGTTTTAGTACGACTCCAGTTGGGCCTACGAAATCCTCCTACCTTAGTATTTTGTAGACATCACACTTTTTAGAATTTTTCGTTATGAATTCTCTCTGTATCTATAGCTGATTCACATCGTAAACGTTCTGTGTACACTAATTTTATTGATGTCTTATGTAACTCAGCATAACGCATCTAAGCGTGCAATGAACAAATAAATAAGTAAATTTGCATTTTTGCAAATTAATTCGACTGTTTCTTGAAACTATTATTCATATTCGTTTCCAAGAAGATGTATGACCAGCGTTTGGAGTTATTTGATAACACCAAAGATTACTTTCACTCGATCTATTCCGCCTACGATGATGATGACGATGATGTCGGGCATCGGCGCCTTTGCAGCACGTTACGTAGGCTAGTGGAGCCAATTTACACTGCGTGACTTCTTTTGATTAAATGGAGTCGCAATGCACATCTAATTTATAACAATGAGACAGACTAAACTAAGAGGATCATTTGAGGCAGTACTAATGAGGCCAAACAATCATCTGCTGTTTGCGATGGTGAGCCCGAGCGACGTCCTTCTCATCGCCCCGACAGCACTCTTGCTATTCTCCACTTGAAATCAAAACACATCCAGAATAAGGAGGCCAGCATAGGCGTCAGCCTTTCAGGGCTATCCCAACTCACTGGTGAGCCCCGGGGATCGACAAAATAATAAGGTTCGTCTGAGGAAGAAGCGAAACGAACCATTTTAATTATCTCGTTTATGATGGTTTTTTCTTTCTTAATTATGCGCTATCGCAATATAAAGGGGCATTGTGATTTTAATGCATTGAAAACCGCGTATTTTGTCAAAACGGGACTAAGCCTCAGGCAAGGGAGGGCAGACTCCAAGGTATGTGAGCCATTCTCATTTTCCGCGAAGCTCCTGCCCCCTTCTAGGTTTAGTCCCAGAGGATGGCGCTGGATACTGCGATAGCGCCCAGGGTTGTTTCCTTGTTCTCTCTAGACGACTGTTTTTGAAGCGATACGAATTTTAATTAGTCATCAGTAAGGAGAGCGTAAATGTTGTTGCGTGGGTGTGAGGCGGTAAGGAGCGATAACAACAATTTACTTGGTACTACGCTAGCTGTAATGAGCGCGGAAACAAAACATCTCTATGGTAACGTCAGATTTCGAGAATACTACGGGCAGTGAATTTTTGGAGGTGAATAGGCATTTAATACATCTGCGCCAGTGAACCGATGACATCTTCGCTATTAGCCTGGGAGCTCTAATTCGATTCTCGTTTCCCTTTTCGTTGGTTAGTTTGTCACTTGGCGCGAATAGTGCTGAAGAGGGAGGCAGGAGAGAGACTGAGGCCGAGCATACGGAATAACGTGATTGACTACGTTAATAGTCAATTAGACAGATGATATTCGTTTCAATAGACACTGCTCCAATTACGTTTCCGTGAACATCTAGCTCTACACGTTCAACAGCCATCTATCTAGATAGTCTCCAAAACTGTGAGGAGACGGCAATCGAGTCATAAGGAACCCATGGGTGCCATAAAGTTTCTCGTTCTAGAAAAGCCTTAACAACCCATCTCATTCCGGTTCCAAATTATATTAGAGCTCTTCTCCCTGCACAAAAACAAAAACGCAGCTGTTACAGAGAATAAGTATAAATTACCAGTTAAATGATTATATGCGCAGAAATCGTGGCTAATTACCCATTTAGGCGTAATTTCCGTGAGGTGCGAGCCGTTTTAAAAGGACGGCCATGACGTCATCAGTAACGGACAGCGCTTCACTGAATGAGCGATATAATTGGAAAAGTTGAGTAACAGCAGCAGCCTAAAGCTGAATCCTAGTACTTCCTCTTATGATCCAGGACTAAGCAGAGCAGTAGGAAAAGCAAATTTACTCTTTATGGCGTATCCCTCAAAAGGAGTGCCATTTTCAAGGCGACGCCACATATGCGTAAATGTATATGTTTTACTTAATCACGCACACAAGCATTAAAAACATGTAATTTAGTAAACTACTTTGTCAACTTGTTATTTCTAGAAAAAAACTTCCGTAGCTCGTAGCTACGAGTTTCTAGACGAAAACAAAGGCCTTCGCAGAATTACGAAACTGAACCGCAGGGCTAGGATTTTGTTTTTAGCCTCAAGGAGCCTCGATAATAATTGGCAAGTAACGCAGTTCTGCTGCTGATAAGCATTCAGAGAAGGATTCAGGGCTCGTTAAATAATACCTTGCTACACTTTCCAATTAGAAACAGTTGTTCCCAGTCTCACGTACCTAAGTATCACACACAATACTTCGAATCGCTCAGCTAATCTGCTGAACTTCTTTTGTCCTCGTAACTTCTAAGATACCACACATGAGTACTAGGTAAAACTTTTTTTCAATTAATTGGAAAAAATCTTGAGCCATAGGGCCTTTACGTACGTTTTTAAGTGGGATCTACCCCTTAATGAAGTCGCGCGATCAGCAAAAGTTGGACATTTAAAGCAACATCGTTGAAAACGTCTTTTCTTTTCATAATACTTCCTAGCCTTACTGTATACAGTAACTTAGGCCATTTGAAACCGAGAATTTTTACGAAAGAACGTCTCGGTTGAGGTTAATCAGAGGAATGATAATGAGGAAAGAGGAAATGAGGAAATCATAAGCAGGAAAGCTATGAGGGCACACTTTCTTTCACGTTTTGAAGTCACAAATTCTAATTCCCTACCGAGCATGTGGAGCATCGTCATCGGATAAAAGCTTTTTGGAACAAAAACAAGAAATTCGCCAATTTTACCTCTATAAACTGATACTAATTAGCAAAATCAATAGATCAATAATAGGTAGATTAAAAATGTGATAGAATCCAATAGAATATTAGCAAAAAAGAATACTGAATATATTTAAACATACATCTTTCGACGAGCCGGTCGGAGTCGCGCTGCCCTCATGCCACTGCCTCAGGCCACACCCCCACGCTCCAGCAGATAATAAAACGGGGTTTCATAATCAAATGTGGCCTGCACGCACACAACCCCGGGGGCCATAATATAACTTAAGTAATGTTATATCGTGGAGAGCAGCTGAGATGCAAGAACTACACTTCTACAATTCAGGAACTGCTGCTCTTAACCCATACGGAATAGAATCGATTTCGTTTGGTCTACTGCCCGGGTTAAAATCAGCAAACGTTTCGAGGGTAGTGCTTATTTTAGCGCACATTTTAATGGGCAATGTGAATTGGAGGTTTCCATTTCGGGATAAAGTGGAAAATTGACAGAAAAGGACGGGCTCTGCCCGGATATGAAGCAAAACACCCTCGTATTGAAAATGTTCGCGGTTGAGGGCAAAGCTATGCATTCATCCCGGGAAATAGCAGCATTTCTAGTTCATCACTTGGCCTCTGTGTCCAGAATGGAGATATGTATATAAGATGACTAAAATACGATATTGTTCAACACAAGAAGGTGTAAGGAAGTCACTGAATGCAGATTATCTTGAAGTAAGCGAAAAGTCATACTGATATAAAATGTTGCAATTTGAATACTTCTGCTGTCAAAAATCCCTTTTCATATTAAGTGACCTCCCCCCCTACAAATTGTTTGTTGAATCTGTTTTGTGGAAAAAAAATGAGAAATTGCAGTTTTTCTATATTGGGCATTCAGAAAGTGAGGTCTACAAGAGGGGGAAATTGAAGTGAAAATCGGGCACTGACGTAGGGCAACTTATTGCCTATTTCATTGAGAAATCGTAAAAGTTATTGTTAATGGAGTAAAATGCTAGAATAAAACAATATTAAAGTAGTTGATTAATCATCGACACATCTCCATATGACAGCACTGCTTAAGCTCCGATCAAAGAAAGATCCCACGAGGCAGAGATTGAAGGAGGAGAAGTTACCTTGCGGAAAGACAGGCTACCTGTAAGGGAGAGGACCGACACGCTATTCGCAGCGTAGGACGTGTGCCGGCGATAGCATAACCCTTCCCGCGGCGCTATCGGCGCGGCACGCCCACCGACTGATTAACCACTCGCCGCAGGTCTCTAGCCGCTTAGAAGAGAGAGCGTTACCGTCGAAGACGGGAACACTGATGAGAGTCGCACCAATGCAAAAATCAGCGAGCAACAAAGTTTCCCATTTCTCAGTTTGGGCCATTTCTCATTGCTTTTTCGTCATGCCGGCACCGCTGATCATCTCTATCTCGAGTGTAATGGACCGACTCCTAATGTGAACTCCGCCTTTAACTTATCTGATCCCGTGGCGATGTAGTGGAGAACACAAGTGCCAAAATCGCGTTTCACAAAATGCGTCATATGTGATTGTGGTATTTGCTACGTAGCGAAGTACACGATCCTCACGCACGGAAATTAACTTTCCCAAAATAAACAAACTTCGAAAACCATACTACGTGAAAGTCGACAGACACCAGGAGGGGCGCGTAAAAGGAAGTACATACTGCGGCCTTCACTCGTCAGGGGACATGTCATAGGAAGAAGTTGTAATAAACTTATCTTCATAAATTAGAGAGTAGAGACAAAACTTTTTTATAGTAGACTACTACGCAATAGAAGAGTGAAATTGGTCTTGCCACAGATGAGGAGGTCAAAAGATTTTCCAAGTGACGGAAGCTTCAGAAACAAATGGAAGGTCTCCAGCACGAATGTCCCCGAGGTTTTCCACCATACGAGGGTGGATGAAACACATGTAGAGAAATATGCCGCCTATACAGTTTCTCTCCCCTCATCATGGAAATGACCCCCCGCTCCATTTTTGACACATTCCAACCAACGTCAGCCGTCCGCTCACATTATTTCACAAGGGAGTGGGAGGGAACGATTTGCAGTTGTGGTAGGGAGGCCTGTATATGGGTTGAACATGGTCATTAATCTCTCAGAGGTAGTGCGAACGGTGGGTCGTGGTTGCATTAGAAAGGTTAGCTTTTGATTGAGTTCCCGATGATTTTGCGAAAACATTAGAACATTAGCCGTAAAATGAAGAAAATCAGAATATTTATCATTCTTTGGTATTTATCTCCCCCGCCGCTACAGGAGCGGCCATCAATGCGAAGGTGATGGTGGGGGTGTAGGGGCGGGAGGAGGGGGATCGTGCAGAGCGAAACCTTAAGGCTGTAGTGTGGGGCTTTATCACCCCCCTCCCCCAAAAAAAGTTGGAGGGGGGTCATAGGAATTTCAAAAAACGTGAACGCGAGAATTGACCCTGATACCGTCAAAACTGGCGTCTAGCGGCAGTGTGTGTGGGGACATTTGTGAGCAAAGAAACAGCAAATTTCAAGATTTTTTCATTTATCCCCGCTGTACATACCTACGACTTCACTCCTTCCACCAAGGCAAACACGAACATCTTAGGGGAAATTTGGGCGTGATTCATCCTGCTTCAAGTTTTCTATGAAACGCATAAAAGGTTCTAAGAAGCCAGGTTGGGATCGTTCGCATCAAGACACCCAGTCGAGACGATGAAATGACTTAGCGATTGGTCGAACTACTAGGGATATTTCAAAAGCTGACTGGTCCAATGTTCCCATTTTTTTCATGGAAGAAGCCTTGCAGAGTGAATGGGATGCGAACTGTAACATCCTCAAAAAGTTCTCTAGTACTGCATTATGCTGGAACAAACTGCGGCCATCAAAAATGAAATGTGAGCCAATATGCAAAAAGTGCACTGGTTGGTAACCTGAAACAGCACAACCGTTTACAAAGTAGACATCAATAGACCAGCATGCCCATAAAACAAACTTTTTTTTTCGTTGTTTGAAATTTTGCAGTTTTCAGACATCTCTTTTGCAGCCACTTCTAAGATGCTTGTGCTCAAAATACTGTTGGTTTCGCTTTTTAGTTCTGAAAAAAACTTATTCAGATTTTAGCATTCCTAGGAATTTCAAATTGTCAGGCTTATATCCATAACACCCAGCAATAGGTAAAAGACGAGCAAGTGAAGTGAGCGCCTGAACTTTGTGTTTGGCGTTGAGCGCAAGGTCAAGCGTGCGAGAGGAATCCTCTACGAAAGGGTCGTACAGGTTCAATGGGAGGGAGCGGGGTAGTAGGTGCCGGGATAAACAAAATTAGAGCAGCAGTAGTCTGTTCCGATGTTTATGGAAGCCACGACCCGCGCCAAATGTCGAGTGCAAGGCGCGCCCCTGAGCGAGTTCGACCCAAGCTGTGCACTAAAATCGTCGTCCTTCACAATGGATATGTGAGCTTGAGAGAAATTAAGAGGTTACCCGAAGGGATGGTTCAGGTATAACATTTTCAGTTTATTATTTTAATATTTCACAGTACAGTCGACACTTGTTGGAATGCAAGACTTGCGAATTCCAAAGCTGTTCTTATATTTGTACAATTATCCATGAAAGGAGCCATGGTCCTTGTAAGAGAGACCGCAACAAAGGAGAACCATGGGTGGCATTTAGATAAAAAAAATCCTCAGCGGGGCCATTTTTGTCGTCCTGAATTTATCAAATCACTTCGTTGACCTCTGATTAGAGCAAATCATTCAATTTGCAGTTCTAAGTGATGTTCCCAAGAGGAGCAGTCAAAGAAACTTATGGCTTTTAAAAAAGTAAATCGCTCATCTCAAGAATTTTCCTTCGGTACATATATCCAAAACGATCAGTTCTCATTAATTTCAGTTACAGTTACAGTTTGAATACCAAACTCGAAAAATTACAGATTTTCTTTCAGAATGAAAAAAGCATCCATTCTGAAGAAAGGAAAGTCACTTAAATAGGTGTTTATTTTCCAAAGTGTTCCCCCAGTAGATAAGCCGCTCCAGGGTCAATGCAGGGTTTGCAAGTACAACCAAATCTCACCGCAGAGAGCAACTGTGCATGGCAACCTTAGTTACTGGGGGAGAGGGTTACATCTCAAAGATCCCTCGACGTCTCAGCTGACTTTGATTGAGCAAGAGAGCATGATGTCGCGCGGGGTTGACTAAAAATGAAGCTCAAAATCTTTCAAAAACCGCTTCTATCAGTTTGTCAGTCGTCTGGCCTCTGTGCAGTGAAAAACAAGGTCAGCTTTTGTCAACTTCTTTCTTCTACAGAAAGTATGTACTAGTTGGTGATGGAGTGCCTCCCTTCACTTCCGCTACCTCATGTATAGATCGTAAATAATAATTCAGGAATACACCTCCGTGTCAGCCTTCGATTCCTCATTGAGGAGCAAGACCGCTCCTCATAAGGTTCACACATTTCGTTCCCCTCTTCCATTCTCGAAAAAAGGTCTGGCATTGGCCTTGAAGCACGCAGCCCATTTTTATAAATCACGCTCGGATAGGAAAAGCAGAAATTCACTAGAAATCAACAAGCACCCATTTTGATTATTCATTCGCGTTTTTACGCTAGAAGCTAGTGCGAACCACACTTATCAGCACCTCTATCGAAGTGGCAAATTAGTAGGTTTTCTGAAGATTCAATTCGTTTGATTCGAAACTGGCCACTCGAAAATTGAAAAAAAATTCTGCTTTGTTGCCAAGGGAACTGAAAGGAACCTAGTGATCAATGAAGTATCGCGATTCTCGATGAAGAGTTGAGAGGTATTTATAGAAGATGGGAACCTTCTCCGCAGAAAATCGATTTTTGCTTTGTGCATCAAATGATTTCGTGAAAAAGATTATTAACGAGCCGCTCATTCTTTTCTCAACCCTTGAACTGGCTTTGGAGATGGTTGGGCTCAACAAGTAGTGGTCGATCTTCGGAGGAGCTGGGAAGCATTTGGAGCGATTTGGAGTTACTTCCAAGGCGCATGTCGAGTGGCAGCTACGAGCTCAACAACCCAGTTCAACGATCGTCCTGAATGGTAGCAAACATTCACCACAGTGCCTATGGCGAACTGAAAAATCAAGGTCCTGTGAGGAGTTTTTTTTTCAGGGCGTTTGCCATGCATCCTACTGGAATCACATCCAAGTGTTTGCACGTGGTCATCCACCCTGGAGCTCCTCCACCCTTGACTTTGACAAAAAATGCCCACTCTCATTGTCAAGGCCGTTTTGTACTGTGCAGGTGGAAATGTAAAATTATCTCAGGACTTTTTTCAAATTACGGATATTCATTATACGAATATTTTGAATGAGTTTATTAGAGCGCTATTGTTCCTATCTTCAGTATTGAAGGGCACAATGAAGTGCACCCCCCCCCCCTGAATTATGTTTTCGTCAAATAGACTTCTCAATAGAGGCTAGGTACGGAATGATTCATGTGATATTTCATTCAAATATGAACGGAAGATGGAAATGGACCACAACTGGAAAAAATGGGAACAGAGCAGGAAATACGAAAATACTTATTCTACGCTAATTCTAAGAAGCAGAGAAGAATATGAGAGATAATGTGGATTCTGGAGAGGGCGAAGAAGTCCGAGTCGAGAGAGCATGGCAGGTTAACACGACACAGATAATGTCTAACATTGGGCGGGCCTTGATTTGTTTTGTTGGGACTTGATCAAATTCTTGAGCTTCTAGCGTCTTAGCGACGCGTTTCCATGGGCAAAGGTGACGCGACCTCTGCAGTTGCGCACCTTGTACCTCCGTTCACGGGAGGACATCGTCAGGGAGGCTGAGCCGAGGCCCTGCCTTCGGAGCAGTAACTTCCCCTGCACCAATGACAATTAATGACGGGCTTATCATGATAGCCATCCAGTTTTGAAGTGCCTCATGCTTATTATTATACCATTTACCAACAAAATGCCGTTACGTCTTGATATGTTCACGCTATGCGCTTCTTATTGGTCTCGTTGAGCTGCTCTACACTTTCTTCCTGATTTTGGATGCGCCATAAAGGACTTTAGCTTGTGAATGCGATATTTTTCCTTTAACGATGGTTGCTGTTGCACCATTGTTCACCTCAAGATGAATGGCATGGAAAGTCGGTCGAAATTGAAAATGAAATTGAAACCTGCAAAACGGAACTCTTCACTTCTCACTGAATTTCATTTTGGGCATGGGCAAGCTACATCGGTGCCGAAACCACTGACGTGAACGCTCTGCCCTAGTTCTTCCTAAAGCGGCCAGAATTCGACGACGAGTGATGGTGGGCGGAAAGAGGGACGAGGAAAGAGAAAGAATATTTGGAAAGCCTTACCAGGCCGCTATGAGCACCCTTAGGCCGGCGAAAGCGCCACATGTATCCTTATAGCAGAGAATTCTTTGTGGTAGTCAAATTTCCCCTTTTCAAGCACAACTTATCATGCCACCTGCCTTCAAGCAATAACGTAATAGAAGTGCTTCAGAAGACATTACCATCAAGTAAGAAATAACACAACATCATGGCACAAAGCGTGTTCATTTACCTTACTCTTCCATTCTTTTCAAGCCTAACCATCCCTTCCTTAAACAGCTACTGAAGCATAATACTGTGAATGACTTAATAGCAATACGAACGTTGCTCGTGACCTTCTTGCATGGAAGCCGTGAATTTACTACTTTATCCCTGACCCAGGTGTTCGGGCATGAGGACGATGCAAACGACACTGTGGTGTCTCTGACTAGTATAGAAAAATTGAAAATGAAGTATTGCTATAGAGTACGGAAAGATCGAGAATCCGACATCACTTCTCACTTATGCGTGTGGTGGGATAGATAAACTGTCAATAAACAGAATTGTCTTTGTGAAATAAATGAGTAGCAACAATAGTTGTGCAGTCACGGTATATACACAGAATGGCCACCATAGGTACCAAATCGACTTCTAATGGCACCGTTGCTTTGAAAAGAACTCAAACGCGTAAGGCACCCCAAGAAGGATTTTATGCTTTGGTCTTTACCAGATCATTGGCAATTATAGGAAGAAGACGCATTCCAGTGAAATCAGGATAAAATTTTGAAGTAAAACAGGTGGACGGGAGAACATTTCTACATACCTGCTTTGGCTAGTTTAACGGCGGAGTTCATGTTCACAGTTCAGGTCAGCCCGTTAGAAATTGAGGTAGAGGTGATCAGTGGTGCGAGGATGAAGAAAAAACCATGAAAAACGGCCTCGAACCCAAGAAATGGAACTTTCCCTCTCCTTCTTTTCCCGTTGACATCTGCATTTATGCAACTCTCATCAGTGCTGCTCCCTTCGACGATAACGCACACTCTCTCTGCTAAGCGACTAGAGTTAGACGGCGAGGGGATGGGCGTGCCCAGGTGCAAAGAGGCAGAAGGCCCTGCTAGGCCGCTTAGGGCATACCTTTCTTTGGCGAACGCGCTTCGTCCTTCACCTCCAGGGAGTCTGCTTAGCTTTCGACTTGATATATATCCTCGTTTTTGACCTCCGACCTTATCGTTGAATCCTTCTTTAATTAAGCCAATCGGGGAATATCTTCACACTTTCCGGATATGCACGTGACCAAAAATTAATTGAGCATTGCTCTCTGATCCTGTGTTCAGAATGTAGGGGGATCCTCTGATACTGCAACTGGTATCTCATTAGAAGGGGGTTATGAAATAGTGAAGCATAGAAAAAAGTAGGAAAAAAGGAAAAGGTAAGCAAAAGCATGAGGATCATGTTTTTATCGAGAATAGGCAACTCCTTCCATAAACCATTTTAAACCCTTTCGGCCCTAATTGCCCCACCCAAATCAAACGCTTACATTGCGATGATACAAGCATGTTTTTTCTAATCTGCTACTAGAGTTGCTTCAGTCAACCTCTCCCCTTTCTCTAGTTATGAACTAAACCCTCGTCATTTCATTGATGTTGTTGCCTTGTTAGTATTACTTGTGTACAAGTGCAACAATGAATCGACGCTGACCCCCGCTACCGACCAAGTAAGTGTGACTTTCTCTTAAAATACTTGAAGTAGAACCATTCCTAAATCAAAATTATGGGTTATAATGTTATGCAAGATTATAAACTTCTTCGGCATAACTACGAAATTCCGAATTATTTCGACATAAGCTTAAAAACTAAGAATGTGGACCAATTTTTAAAGCTTCTTAGTTCCTTTAATTGTGATCGAATAGCTTCCAAATTTTGCCATAATGATACCTATATGCTCACAAGTAATAAACAATAGCTAGAAGAAAGATTTCTCTACGGGGAAAAATTCAGGTCCGAAAGGGTTAAAACAAATTTGGTTCTCACATTTACCAGAAGAAGACCTTTTGGAGATCTTCAGACCGGTATCTATTAAGGGTTTTTTTTTGCATTTCACAAGAGAGCGAAAAGGAGCGGATTTAGCAAAGCTCTCGAGCGTGTGATGTGTGATCCCTTGCGAAAGAGGCTCGGAAAGTCAATCATTAGGAATTTTCAAAAACTATTTGAGTGCTTATCACCACACATACTGATCAAATTGGGGTTCGATGGTCGTTAGCCATTACTTAAATTGCCACAAATTATAATACTTGAAAACCTTACTGCGGAAGGAAGGTTGAGCACCCAAAAATCACACATATTCGACAAAATAAAGCAATCGGTTTCAATTTAGAAAGCGGAATGTTAATTGTGAAAGCATGCAGGAATGCCAGTAATGTATTTGAAAGGAACGTTCGTTGGAGGCAGTGGCAATGCTTTCTATGGAATGGCTTCGGACCACGCTGACAAAGCAAGGCGCTGACAAATCCCTGAATAAAGAAGAAGGGATAGACAACGGGTAAGGATTGGGCAATAAAAGGTTATAAAAGTGGTCCGGCCCGCCTCGATCACAGACGAATCACTTCGAGTTCCGCACCCTTTTCAGTCCTCAACCCCGCACATCAAAGATAAGGGGGTGACGACCCAAATATTGGGAAGGAGTGAGTGCTTCGAATTAAAGTGCTAAGTGGACTATGGAAGCTAAGCCTAGTCAAGAAAATATTATATTAGATCATAAAAGGATAAAAAAACGGATAGAAAACCGGCGGAAGTGGTGTAGCGGCAAGTGGTACGCTTACAACGCGCGCGGTGCGGGGATCAGATCCTGGGTCGTGCTTCGTCTAGGCCAGCCAAGCCTTCCATCCTTCCGGGGTCGCTTACCACGTTGACGACATCGCACCTTTTGGGTTTTTGCACCGCGGGGGACAGCGCGATTTTGCGAGCGTCGCCGCCACATATCCATGGATTTTGAGCTGTAAATACGCTATACTTAGATGCGATGAAGTGTTTTCAATAATGTACGATGTGTCTAACCTATCATGAGTTACAATAATGGAAGTTCTACCAAAATGACGTCTTATGGCTATGGAAAAGCAAATCTTACTCACTTTCCGTTTAGTGCTACCAAAGTTAAGTTGGACGTGGTTGCTTCAGAAAAAACCCATATCTTCCCATACGAATAGGCTTGTATTCGATTCTATTAGTCCTTTTTATCAACTGTTTACGTTAACACGTTGGAAACCACGCATGTTTTACGTTTTGTGGCCGCGTGGCACGTTGCAGAATTTTTAAGAATCTTATGAAGCAAATTGGAATGAAAAAACCTAATGTATGATGGAGAAGAAACCTAATCGAATGCAATGGAAAAGAAAATAAAAGAAATACCTAATATTTGTTTCCGAAATGTGAGCCGAAAGGTCCTAAGCGGTTGACGGACTTCAGCTCACATATGGGCTGCGTAGGCTCCAAGGTGTTAATGAAAAGAAAAAAACGAGCTCAACAGACACCTCCGTAAGGTCTGGGAATCCTCTGCCGAACTAAAGGATATCTGGTCTTTCTGTGAGCCATTTAGTTTTTAAGTATGCTAGTGCATGATCTATAGAATGAGTTCAGAAACCTTAGAAATATGTTGCACAAGAGCAAGAAAAAGGGATGACTCCGATGGAACGCGTTACCGCATCACAATGTCTCTCGAGGTGCGCAAATTGGGGCGCATCACTGCGTCATGCTGTAGTAGCGTGTTAATTGGTACCAGACTTGTTTGGGAGGATAAAAATACTGACTCCATCGGCTGGCCCCGCAAGTCATTGTATAGGCCACTGCTTAATGCTTAACTTAATGCTGTTAAGGCCGAACACAAGAAAAATGGGCCAAACAAATGATGCGTTATACTAATCAAGCGGCAGCGGTATATTTTAGAAATTGATATTTGCTGTTTTCTTTTGCCGGCCTGGAAAACGTTGTGGTTCGAATAGCTTCGACTTTTGGATTTTTTTTACATTACGTCACCTTCTTGCGTTTTTTTTTCTTGGGAAAAACAAGGAAGTTGATAGAATTTGCAGAACAAATTGCTATGGATACTTACTGAAGCGCAATTTCCTTGGGGTCGACATGAGAGATGGAGAGCTCGCGAATAATTCGTTGAGCTTTGTTCAGCTGACGTCCAGCCCAAGCATGAGCTCGCTCCATCGGCTTGAGCATTTTTTCTGATATAGCCGCCACCGGCTTCTCTCCAACACTCGTCGCCATGCCCCGGAGCGGCCCTGCAGCTAACACGAAACAAACTCAGTGACGTCACGGAAGACGTGGCATATTCGCGAGAGAAGTTAAGTGGAAAAAATACAAATGCAATGAGTAGAGTGGCAACTACAAAATAGGGTTATCAAGCCTCAACGGCAAAACGAATGAGTACAAAAAATGCTTTTGATGGATAGCCAGCAGATACGAGCCACGTGTAAACAAGCGGCAGAGCCTTTGTCCCCCATCAGGGCGTGGCACGGAAGTGAGAGCGTTGACGAGCTTGGGAAAAAAGCGTGAATGAGTCGTGAACGAACAGTCGTGATTAAGCCTTCTCCTGGGCAGAGGTGAGAGGAATAGGCCATTTCAATGTGCTCTGCGGCTTTAACATAAGGGTCAGGATAAGGGCTTGACAACATTAAGATAATAACTTGATAAGACTCTCAGTTGAGGTGGCTATTTGACAAAAATTGGCTGAATCGGCCTACAATGCGAGAGGAAGCGATCCTGAGCCAAGATCTGGATGTTTTCGCCTGTGCCTATTGGAAGGGGGAGATGTAGGGTTGAGGAGGATCCATAGTGGGTAGACTACTGAGCATGTCCAGAAAAATGAATAGGATGTCGATGATTTGGAGGGTTAGAGCCGCAGAGCACCATGGAGGTACCTCCCGTAAATCTATTCAACGAGGGCAGTTTATGGTTTGTAATCAGGAACTAAGGGTATAGGAAATTGCAGAGCCTTTTTTTGAAATGAAGCTGGCGCAACTAAAAAGAGAGAAGGGAGCTTAATTGATGGAAGAATGGAAAGAGTGAAACGGTGTAGAGCGTAGAGATCGCGGCGGTTGTCATTGCCAGTGAGAATAGCTCATTAGGGTTAGCCTCCGTGAACGTTAGGAACAATTTCGGCGGCGTGTGTGTTGAGGTGCTGAGACGGCTTCGATTGGAGACGCCAGACGTCCTGGTGACCATTGATCCTCGTTTGTGGCTATGTGAGAGTGTGTGTGAGTGAGAGTTGCATCGCAGATCCAGAAATATCATCGCTTCAGGGTATTCATTCGTTAACGGGCGTTCTCATTTAGCACGGCACAGGATCCCGCATCGAATATTACCGTAAGTCTCTATGCGTTTAGTACAAAGGGTGAAAGAGCTTGCAACGCTCTTCGAGCAATGACGATTTCGCTAGGACGCAGCGGAAATATGCACCTCTTGCGGATCCCAGGACAAAGCCATCTAACTGCCATTATTCACTTGCGCTACCTAAACCGAGAGCATGACCATGCATAGGAAATTACCATTTCGGGCTGTTCAGGAAAAAGCTCATGAATGTTAAGAGTTTGCGTGCAGAATTAAATCAATCATCGCAGCGAATATTGGTTAGTGGATTGCTGAACGTACTCTCCTTCTTGTGGCTTTCGCGCTACAACGCTAGAGCCAGCAGAGCTTTTGTCATGAATTCGATTAGATGACTCATTTTTGACAGCATAGTGACAAGGGATTTCCCACTCTTCTATTTTTATCAGATCGACCTGTGTAAGAAGGCGTACGGAGGGGGGGGGGGAGAATAGCAGACGACGGCATGAGCCAGACAACGATAGCAAGTCACGAAGACTAAAGTCGAGCACACGCAACAAAATAGAGGAGTATTAGACCACTAGAACAGGAAAAAAGTAAGAACAGAGCTCTCATCCAGCAGGGGGGGGGGAGCAGTGCGATTTGGAGCGCTAAACAAGTTAAAACCACGGAAAGCATAGCCTTATATTGTGAACATCGAGGAAGGGGAGGGGGAGGACTGAGCCTTAAAAGAGGGGAGAGCCCCGGGTCCGGGTGCAATCGTCGTTCTCTTCGAGGAGCTTCGCTGCCCTTCTTAGGATGAGTCCTAGTTGCTGACTTGGTGAATACTTTCCATAGACGTTCATCTCACTCAGCACAAGATTACGTACATTCATATACAAACAAACTGAAGAAATAAGTAGGAATAAAGCTGACAGCAGCTCGTAAATTTAAAGGGCTTCCTGAGTCAAATTGGCATCAGAGCACACTGTGCACTGCGATGCCCCCTCTTACCGGATGAGATACGGTGTTCAATTCAACTGCTTTTTGTTGCTCATGTTTATAACTGTAGAAATCAGCGGCTTTGGTGAATAACAAACCACTGGATTACGTTAAAGGTCGAAGCAGGTTTCATTGGCACTATTCCACTATCACTGCCCTAAAAATTTCAATATTTTATTTTTCATTGAAATTTTGCTATTAGAGGAATTTCGACAGCCTGATTATAAGTGTGAAATTCGCTTCTGACGCTGGCGCCATTTGACGCCAGTTGATGCCACTTTGTCACAACGGCTGTTTTCAATAAATGTTATATTCGTACTCAGGACATCAAATAACCCCTTTATACAAGATATTTGGTGAAAACAACGTCGTCACAAGGTAGCGCCAACTGACGTAAAATGGCACCAGCTTCAAAAATGAATATCGTATTCGTATTCAGCACATCGAACTACCCCTATAGCAACGTTTCCACTAAAAATAAAATTTTGGGATTCCGGGGTAATGGTGGAATAATACCATTTTATTACACGGGGATTGACAGGATATAATGAGCAAGAAAAATTCCTTCGTGACGAAATGAGCGAGCCGTTCTTGAACGCCCCCATCGCCATCGTCTACACCCAATCAAAACCCTCATTCAATTATTGATATAAACAGAAAAAATATGGCAAACAGAGCAGCATTTCTCCACGGGCGTCATTAATTTGAATTTCAAAATTTTGAAGTGTGCAAAATTTCACGCTTCACTGCGAGTTTACCCACCGAGGTTAGTCTAGCGTTGAGAAACTATTCACCCCCTCCATACACATTTTCTCAGTGACCTTTCTGCATTAGTGGAGAGCATGAAAAGATACGACACACTCACGGCTTCAACAAAAGCTACTATTCCGACTTTCTTTCTCGTGAGAGGTTTCAAATAATATTTACTCTACCGTAATTGATATAAACCACCCAAAACTAGATTTTAGGAGCGCAAAATGAATGAAAAAAAAACTTCGGAATTTTTTCAGGCCTCTAAAGAGGGCGAAACGGTTGAAAGCAAAGCTAGTTAGTAAAAACTCCATATTGAAAACCACGGTTGGCATACCGTACATAACAAAACTATTACGGTACAGACGACATCAAATGCCAAGGTTTCAACTAAGGACGATATGGAGACAATATTTAGTGCCTTTGGAAATATCAAATAGTTTCACGAGAGTTAAATGGAGCAGTAGCCGAGAAATTCACTGAACCATTTCAGACATAACCAGTTATTACCAGCTTTTACTCAAAGTTTCATCATGGACAGGAATCAAAATCTTCACCCAAAATGAATAGGCACACTAGGGCGCGATTTTGAACGAGTAGGTTCTTCTGTCATATGAATAAGACATGGCGAGCGGATGGGAAGTTGAAGAAGGTACTAACAAATGGATGAAGGACTTCAACGTCAACAATGGAGACACATTCAACAAATACTATTTCCATAGAGTTCGCGTTTCCAAGAAAAGATGAGGAGTAGGAAGGCAGCCGTGAACTCGGACTCAAAAAACAGCTAGGCAGCTGTATAGAGTGGATACTGCATTGCTCATCTAATGGGAAATACTATAGGAAATGCTCCTAAAAACATCCCCACATTCCATTTGCTATCATCATAAATGAGCGCCAAGGATTTAGCAGCAAAAGTCTAAAGTTGGAAACGGTTACACGATTGGACTAGTTCTTGTGAACGTGGCGCTCAAAGGAGTCGGTTTGATTTGGGACTAAACGATAGAATTTTTGCCTTTGTCACTACATAGCCCAACCCATGAGGGAACAGAAACAACACTGGAAAGCACACAAACAGGCCGTGGAACCAAAAACATGTGCAGCCATTTGCAAGCTGCCCTCTAAAGTGACTCAATTCCGGACGGCACACAGCCCTTAGGCGTCTACGACTCACGAATACGATAACATCTATCTCAATTGCCCGATGCAGCCTGAACTAAGGATGATTTTTGGTTTGCAAACCAAGGAAAATCAATGGCAGGATGAGGGCGACATTTCTTTGGTGAGTTTTCGCATTTCCGGTTGCTCCGTTCCAAGTTATAACTAAGCGACATTGAATACGTCTAAATCTGGAGGGCGAAGAAGGATAATGAGGGACTAGACGATTAAGAAATCATTGGCAGGGAAGCTTTCGAGATTCGGTAAAACAGCAAAACGTGCAAGTAAGCTGTCATTTCCAGAATTTCGAGCTAGCAGAAGGACCATGAATTCAAGAAGGCGTAAGAAAATTTAAAGATTATAATATTTTGTCGAGCAGAATTGCGGGAGTTTCAGGCCTTATTTGAGCACTTTCTTGGAGCGTATTTTGGATAAAAAAGAAGAATAAATACTACGACAAGAGCAAGAATCCTGCCTTTCAAAAATCGAGAAGAGCGTCGGGTGCAGACCATACACCACAAACGACGACGCCTCCACAAGATGTAAATGTTTTCTGCCAATGAAATGATTAGCCTATTTCAGTTGTCTTCTATCAGTTTTCACTAATTACAACTATCTTTTTTATCAAACTATCTATCTTTAACTTTTAACAACTATCATTTCTATTTTACCAAAAATCAGCTATCACTATGAACCACCACTAGCGACATTTAATTGGGGGTCATCGTCACTTGGGGTGTACAGTCTGCACCAGACGCTCTTCTCAAAGGGAGGGTATTCTAGTCAATTTATTCTTTTTTCATTTTTTTTTGCTAACAGGTGTTCTTTATGAAGTTGATGGAGAGGACATAGTAAATGGAAGCCGTAGAGAAGAGCATGTGAGAATACGAAAGGTAAAAAATCGCTCTACAGTTGAGCTCCTCAAGATGGTAGCACAAGACCCAAGCAAAAAGTGATCACTTGAGCTTCACTTTTGGATGTCGTCGACTAGATCGCAAACAGCCTTTTGTGGATCTTGGCTTTCGTCTGGCGTGGAAGAAGATCTCTCAGCATTCCGCGCTGATCTCTGGGACAAAACATAAGGACCCTGCGCCAACGTGGGATCCTTCAAGGAAGCAACTGAGTGGGGTTGGTGTTAGTCTCTCAAGGTGTTCGGCTTATGTACCGCACCACGCCCCCTATCCAGTTATGCTATGAAGCCTGACAGGTGTTCTTTCGACAAGCACAGCAAGTAGCCGGTGAAAGATCATATTGGCAGCACTTTATATGGTCAAGGTTTGGGAAGTTGAAACTGATAATTGCTCATACCTGCCTAACTTAAAAAAGTCAAACAGTTCTGGCAGAAATCATCTTCCTGACAGCACTCGTGTGAAGAACATGAGCACTTCTTCGTGAGTTCGTGAAAAATCATAACTCAAGAAATAGTGGTCAACAGAATTGCTTATGCAATCGTGTTTGCGCGGCTCGGGTTAAAGCGTCTCGACTGGAGCTCCGCGACATTGCTTGAAACTCCTGTGATGACTACGGTATTTTTATGGATAAATTACGATTTCTCCTCAGAAAATTAGCTTCTTATTGAAGAAATTGTGAAAGGGAAAACAATAAACAAGCAAAAGACAACTATTCATGTAATTCGGATTTTACAAGACACCCTCATTTCATAGCTCAGCGGCATAACAAGAGTAATAGTCAGAAAGCTGTGAAGGAGAACTAACATTATCCCAGAATAAAATAAAAACCAGATGGTTCTGAATCACTTTTGGCGGTGAGCTGATGAGCGCCTAGAAAACCCAAATTGGAACTCATTCTTTGAGGAAATAACACATACTATTAACACATATTATATTATGGGCGAAAGTGGTGTGGTGGCAAGTGGTACGCATACCACGCGAGTGGTCCAGGGATCGAATCCTGGGTCGTGGGTCGCCCTGGCCAACCGAGCCTTCCATCCCTCCGGGGTCGTTTGATTGGTACCAGACTTGTCGGGGAGGATAAAAACACTGACTTTCATATCGGCTGGACCCCGCAAGTCATTGTAGGCCACTGCATTCAAACGCCACTGCGAATGTACAAGTGGAAGTAGAATGCGTGCCGCATCCCAAAAAGGGATTGATCAACGGCAAATGATTTATCCTTTGTATTCTTCACCCCTCTTGGAGTGTTGGTGTGGCAATTTCGCTAAAATAGGAAAGTAGGAGTCCTAAGTGGACCGTTCCCAAAAAAATGGGAAAAAATTGTCAAAAACCTAAGAAAGCGGTCTCCCTTGTTCTACGCTGCGGGGGACAGCACGATAAGAGGTAATGTGCTCCGATGCAAGAGAACAATAGGCGGGGAGAGGGTATAGAGAAGAGCGATACTAGAGATAAATGACACTCTGCTGCTGACCAGTGGGCGGACCGATCAGCGTCTGTTGCCCAATATGGTCGTTCTTGTCGCACTTTTGCCGCAAAGATGCCTCTTATAGCACGATAGCCACGATTTTTGCGCTCACCTCAAATTCTCTTTCGAGCATGACATAATCAATACTCAATTGTACTAGTTGAACATGTTGTAATAGGAAAGTGAATTTTTCCAAATTTTTGATGGTTTCGTTCGAATTATTCCTCTTCATTATAACGATCAAAAAGCCCACGGAGTTTGATCCCATTCAGAAAATGAATAAGAGTGGAACTATTGTCAACCTACTATTGTTAACATTTTCCGTACACTTAATTTTCGGACCCTTTCAAACCTTTAACCCTACCACCCCTTTTTTGACAACGTCTGACGACAGCCCCTTGTAGTGTACCTTGGCACCTCTTATATTTTTCACATTCACGCATTCACCTTGCACCTTTTATGTTTTCACAATTCAACACACCATTCACTAATTTTTTCAATAATTTTCACATTGCCTGGTAAATGATGAAGTGTCTTGTATAGATAATGCATGCACATCGTTTGAATACGGAAAATGTCCAGATGTTATCGAAAAAAAGCCAGAAGTCGAGTTGAAATGTTAAACGCGCATTCGGTCTCTATCGCATCAATTAGTGGTTACACGCACTCTTTTTGAAGCAGTGTAACACGATGGTTGAAGGTGGAGCGATTTGAGTGGCACCAGTTACTTAATTAGTGGAAGGCAATCAACAGAGGCGGTCCCAGCTACTCTCTCACAAAGGCAGGATTCTCCTAGCTCGAATGTGGCCATTTGTAAATGAGCACATATAGCCACTGAGAATGAGATTTTGGACGCTGATCTCGGAAGTCTCTTCCCAAATCTCTGCGAACGATTCTCTGAACGTATTATAAGTGAATAGTGCAGAGCAGCGCCCGAGCCGGCGAGTGAGGAGTCGTGAATTCGAGTTCGTGGCGACTCCACGCTTGCCTTCCTTGAGAATGCTAAAGATGCTTTCTCCAACATAGTTATTAGCGATTGCCTATATAACATAGTGGGATAGCTTACGAGGAGCATCCAACACTGTGAGCGCTCACTCGCAAAGATCGCCCCTGGTCCCTCAGGCAGCGCCCCGCGTCAGGCCCTTTCGTGCCAAACAGAAAGTGAGTTCGTGTTCGCCGCGTCAAATGCCCCTTCCTTCAACTTTCGGCAATAAATCCGAAATGTGCCTAAGCCTTGAAAATGTGGGCAGTCACCGTTGGTGCATTTGCACATGGCGCACAACACTTGATCGGGAACTCCTCGCTATCTCCTCCACCTTGTAATCGGCAAGTGCCTGATGACTTAGCATAGGTGAGGATGCCCTTATACAATGTCCCAGGAAAAGCAAACATCAAAAACCTCGCCGAGAATTCGATCTTCACCGACCTCTTCTCGTCCGGCTTGGGCCACTGCCACTGAACTATCTGCGCTTTAATAACAACTACGTCAGAGAATCGTTGCGCAGATTTGGAGAGTCAGATTCAAGATCAGCGTCCAACACACCATCAAAAAGAAAAAAAAGACTAGTGGTGTATGTCTGCGTTACAGTAATGGGCCACTTCGCCTGGGACCTTCCCTTGTACACTTAATTTTCGGACCCTTTCAAACCTTTAACCCTACCACCCCTTTTTTGACAACGTCTGACGACAGCCCCTTGTAGTGTACCTTGGCACCTCTTATATTTTTCACATTCACGCATTCACCTTGCACCTTTTATGTTTTCACAATTCAACACACCATTCACTAATTTTTTCAATAATTTTCACATTGCCTGGTAAATGATGAAGTGTCTTGTATAGATAATGCATGCACATCGTTTGAATACGGAAAATGTCCAGATGTTATCGAAAAAAAGCCAGAAGTCGAGTTGAAATGTTAAACGCGCATTCGGTCTCTATCGCATCAATTAGTGGTTACACGCACTCTTTTTGAAGCAGTGTAACACGATGGTTGAAGGTGGAGCGATTTGAGTGGCACCAGTTACTTAATTAGTGGAAGGCAATCAACAGAGGCGGTCCCAGCTACTCTCTCACAAAGGCAGGATTCTCCTAGCTCGAATGTGGCCATTTGTAAATGAGCACATATAGCCACTGAGAATGAGATTTTGGACGCTGATCTCGGAAGTCTCTTCCCAAATCTCTGCGAACGATTCTCTGAACGTATTATAAGTGAATAGTGCAGAGCAGCGCCCGAGCCGGCGAGTGAGGAGTCGTGAATTCGAGTTCGTGGCGACTCCACGCTTGCCTTCCTTGAGAATGCTAAAGATGCTTTCTCCAACATAGTTATTAGCGATTGCCTATATAACATAGTGGGATAGCTTACGAGGAGCATCCAACACTGTGAGCGCTCACTCGCAAAGATCGCCCCTGGTCCCTCAGGCAGCGCCCCGCGTCAGGCCCTTTCGTGCCAAACAGAAAGTGAGTTCGTGTTCGCCGCGTCAAATGCCCCTTCCTTCAACTTTCGGCAATAAATCCGAAATGTGCCTAAGCCTTGAAAATGTGGGCAGTCACCGTTGGTGCATTTGCACATGGCGCACAACACTTGATCGGGAACTCCTCGCTATCTCCTCCACCTTGTAATCGGCAAGTGCCTGATGACTTAGCATAGGTGAGGATGCCCTTATACAATGTCCCAGGAAAAGCAAACATCAAAAACCTCGCCGAGAATTCGATCTTCACCGACCTCTTCTCGTCCGGCTTGGGCCACTGCCACTGAACTATCTGCGCTTTAATAACAACTACGTCAGAGAATCGTTGCGCAGATTTGGAGAGTCAGATTCAAGATCAGCGTCCAACACACCATCAAAAAGAAAAAAAAGACTAGTGGTGTATGTCTGCGTTACAGTAATGGGCCACTTCGCCTGGGACCTTCCCTTGTCAGCGCGCCAAAGGGTCTGGTCCACCAATGACACCTGATAACGTCATCGAAGCGCTCCACCTTCTAGCCATCGTGTTCACTTTACTGGAAGTGCCACTGTGAAATATTAGCCGAGCAGAACTTCCTAAAATATGCCGGGGAATAAAGGCGCTCGCGGAGCACGACGCCCGTCTTGGGTGCCAGTGAACAACTGGAAAAGAAGCATGCGAAAGCAGAAAACCGCATCTGAAGCATGCTAATGCGGTCGAATGGAGATAAATGGGACTCGACTCGGGTCCGTTCCATCATGTATCTCAGTTCAACCGATAAATCCAAGCCGTTGGAGTTGGTGAACTCACTGAATGTTCCTTAGTGAAAACTACTGCAGGCGACCGAAATTAGTCAGCACAATCAAAATAGGGAACATACTGATATTCTACATTTAGACTGGCCATATCGTGCGGTACAAATCATTTTCAAGATTCCCTCGAGCGCCCAAATGGGACTATTTTGGCATGTGGTAGCTCTTGAAACTGTCCTCGATTCATTCAGGGTTGCCTTTTCAAGGCGATGGTGAGCTTTTGCGTGGTCTCAATCCAATTTGATCCGATCTTTCTAGGAAACTAGCCGAGCAGTGAAAAAGGAGTCAAACGCAACAAGAGTAATGCTTAGGTAAAATAAGAGTAATGGATATTCGCTAGCAAATCTCTTCAGGTAAGATTTTCTCGGGAGAGTTCGTGAAAATTCAGCGGAAGCAGCAGAGCTGACGACTGGCAACGCTGGCAATCAATAATTCAACATTTGTCCTTAACTTGTGTAGATTAGAGTTAGGATAAGGCTGTGGAAAATAATGATTCTGTAGCACTACGTCTAGATCAGAGAGCTCGAAAGGATGGTGAATAGCCGACGAAGAAGGAGTTCAAAAGGAGAAACAGAACTTGATTATCGACGGGACCGCATTACTAGTAAATCCATTGTGAAACGTGAAGTAATGGCGATGATCGCCAGAGCGGACACAAAGGCATCCCGTCGGCTCTCGACGTCTCCTCTTGACTAATCCCACACTGAGATCGTGGCTATATGCGAATCGCATGATGCTAGCAATATAGCAGGCCGTCAGCAGCTTTGCGACTGCTTCATATTGGCAATGTAATCCATCTCGTAGAAGGAAAAAACCTCAGATGACAGAGCTATGCTGAATAAGCGCGTCGAATGTAAATTGAATGAGGACGCAAAATTATTTCAAATGGAAAAATTAGCAAGCGTCTTAAATCCGCCAAAAAAGTATGGGGCAGGAAATGAAGATTGTGGCGGTACAATGAAATTTGCTTATCGCACGCGGCGTTTTTTTACAGGTTGGCTAGACTTCTACAATAGCGGTTTTATGAGGTAATAACGCGCGCGACCCCCACCTGCGACATCGCATCGCCGCGCCTTCGCAGGAAACTTAACACATTGCGTACGCGTGCGCCACCATGTAGCGCACGATTCCGCACAAAACAGCATAGTTTAATCTGAGTTATTTGACATTTTTCAATGCTCCTGAACTGTTTGCACACATTTTCAGATCCGGGAAACCATAGGTGTCATCACTGATAAAATTGTTGATAGATTAATGATGATACATTTTTGGAAAATATAAAAAACATACTAAGGTATTCATACAACGGCGGTCCGCAATGTGTTAAACTTGGACGAACTATACTGCCAGCAGCGGCACTACTGGAGCAGCACGACTGGAGCATGGATTGGTGTGGACCACCAAACGCGCTGCGGTCAACTCGTTCATACGTCCATTTTCTGAGCTGTTACCTATTCATGAGTGAAAAACACCGGCCAAAAAAGGGGATCACATTTTGGGTTTTCTTGATGGATTTCTTCGCCTTTTTTGCCATTGGCATACCATTAAGCACGTCTCCTCTAAACCTTCTCAAATCTGCTGCCTTAAACAGGCCTCGCTGAAAAGAGATGCTGAAGCAAGAAAGTTCAGCGGGGTAGAAATAAGGAGGGTAGCGCAGTGAGTCGAGATGCTCGACAAGCGTTCACGTGTTATTTGAATAAAAGCAGCACTGAGGAGATTCTTTCACTAGAGTGGCTTTATTAGGCTTTATTAACAAGAAAGCGTCATATCATGACATCTATACTTGTCACAGGCGATAATACCTACCGCCCTAGGTTTGCACTTTCATGACATATTTGGATAAAGTTAACTCCCTATAAGAAGATTGCTGCTTTTCCATATACGGTATTTTTACTGGGAGCTCTTATGGAAAGCGCGATGAATCAAGTCGTACGGGAGGACACGGACGGCACGTAGGCCGCAATTGATCAAATTAGCAGCGGTCGCAGCGGTAAGATGAAGGCATTGGCTCCCTTGTTGCGCACTTTTAAGTGGCTAAGTACCCAACCCCTGTGATTAGGGGTCCTGCTACCACACCCGAACGGAAAACATCTCCAGTGATGTAATCGCAACCGCACCTTTGTCAGGACATATGTGGTTTGAAGATTTCTTACTTTCAATTTTGTTACTTTCCTGATGTGAGTTAAGTTCAATTTATAATTGTATGCGAAAACGGCCTCTTCTGGTGGGACCTTCAGTGAGCAGAGCGTCTACCCTGAAGAGCAATTTTATACGTTGACGACAACGCGCGTTTTGGCTTCTTAGACCGCGTGGGACCGGCGCGATTTTGCGAGCGCCGCCGCCTCAGGTCCTTCAGGCGAATTTTGCATGATAAATGAATAAAACATGATTAAGACAAAGTTAGATTAGTCTTTTTCAGTGCGTAGAAGCGCCCCAGAGATATAGTAGTGAAAATTTGGTCGAAAGTCGGATGAAATAATAGTGGAAAAGCAAAATTTGTCCGAATCAGCTGCACTGAACGTCAAAAGCAATTTTGCACCGATTGTTGCAATCCAAGCACATATCTTGTCATACTTGAGGTTCCGTATTGACTTACACTACCCTTTAAATATTCACATTCATGAAAAGAAAATGTAAACAAGAAATCAACTAGGTTGACGATTTCGTTCGGTTCAGAAAACCTCCCCTAATTTGAAGCACACGTGACCACTCCAAGAGCGACTATGTTTCTATCTATGTTAAGGTTTTCTCTATGGAATAAATACAAGAAGCCCAAAAATGAATCACGTATGCGAGAAAAAAAAATCAATGCACTGGGTGCAGGACACATACGTCCCGCGTTGTCCGTTGTGGTCTGCAAAGTGCGGGACGCATGTGTCCTGCGCTGTCGTCAACGTGTTAAATATTATTTAGGGGAACGATAAAGAGAAAATTTTAGATAAGAGCGAGTTAAGAAAAAAAATCGTTCTCGAAATAGCCCAATCAAGGATGCCTTCTTCCTCAAAACTCAGTTCGATTTTGCTAATTAATTTCGTAGTACGAAGTACCATCACCCTCACTAAGGGGGTGGATGGGGCGAATTTCATAATTAATTTCCTAATAATTACGTATGCCGATGGCAAAAATCTCTGTAGAAAAACGTTGCTCGAAGGCAGGTAAGCATAGGGATGAAAGACCGTCAAATGGTAACGTGAATTGGGTGAAAATCTATGGTTTCCCGAACCACGGAGAAAAATTTTATGACCAGGAAAGGATTAATTTTGAAGCTATGAAATATAGCTGTAAAGAATCTGTTCATTGGAATGAAACAGAAACATTTTCTATTTTCTTCTTCCTATCCAAAACGAAAGATTGTGGCACGCGGGAAGCTGCTAAATTGGATTTCTCTCTTTTCATTGACGGATACGCAGCAGTGCATAGTGAAAAAACTTCTATCAAGCTTCTCAGGGAATTCCTCATAAAAATTGGAATTTGTATTTTGCAATCCAACAAAAAGGAACGATACCAGGTCGCCATGGCCATTCATTAAAAGATGTATACGTCCAGATGTGCTTTTGAGCGCTTATATCGAGCCTACCTTCCAAATCTGCTTACGTTAGCTATTCTGTGAACAGAGTTATGAAGCAAGAGAGTGCAACTGTAGTGGTCGGGAATCATAGTCTAGACATCGGAGATCGATCCCTATCGTATTATTTGCTTGGCTTCTTTCAGCAATACAGCTTAAAATTCTGTGAAACGTCATTTTAGCTGTATTTCCGAAACACGTGAAGCAGTAAACACGACAGGGATGAACCTTGTGGCGTCTTGACGGTGTTTGGGTCACTAACGTTGCCATCACTCTACCACAACCACTAGTTAGCTTCATAAGTCCGTTCAGAGAATGGTATAGCAGATTTAGAAGGTACGTTTGAGATCAGCGTTCGAAAGTACATCTAAAAAAGCATCTGCTATAAAAATATACATATTTTCTTGAATGGCAATGGCGACCTGGTATCATTTCCTCGTAATTACACCCACTGGTGCCCCACGGAAGGATTCAATTCCATAAAATTACCTGCTTACAATCTTATCCTTACAATCTTTACATCTCTGGAAGTTTTTACAGCAAAGTGTATACAAAGGGAGGGGGAGAGGGGCAGAAAAGAGTCACTCCTCCCCACATTCAGAACGGAATTGATTACACTTGGCCAGATTCAAACCAAACGATCCCGACAGCAAACTGAAGAGCACACTTTCCAATCTATTAAAGATCTTCTGGTAGCCTCTGAACCGACGACATCAGAAGATTTCCTTTCAGGAAGATGGTGCACGAGCTCAACGAGGTCGTCGAAGGATATAGACCATTACGACGTTATCTGAACACTGGTCAAAAGCGGTCGCGCATAGCCAGAGCTAGTGTCTCTGAGAAGCTATCCACCAGTTTAGCATTTGAAACAGTTATGTAGCAGCTTCAGCCTGGAGGGATTACGGTAAGCCTCGCGGAGCTCGATGGTGATGACAGATGGCGTCATATTCTAGACAAGGCAATGGCGATGACTGCTTCTGCTTATGGGCGAAGGGGGGGAGCATTGAGAAGTATTTTGCCATAAAACTTTCATCAACAACGGCAGCGAAAAAAATTTAACGATGTGATCATTGGAGAAATGACTTTTTTGCCCCCTCCCTGTAAGCATGCACTGACTTCAAAATAGCGCCAAAGAGATTTTGGAATTACTACTTCTAAAATTTAGAACAGAAAAAAAGCTCCATGTCGATACGGAGGGAAATTTGCGAACATACGCAGGAAACTAATTGTTGACATAGCTACAACGTTGAAGTGACTGGCAAGTCATTGTTTTAATAGAAAAGGTGTGGAAAGTGTGAAACAAAGTGCAACCCGCGCCCTATTTTGAGGAAGTTTTTTTCAAGGAGAAAAATATTCATGTTTTCGCATGAATGAACTGCTACTCTGTCAACGAGGATGAAAATGTTTCAGCATTGAGATACTATTTGAAAACGGGATATAACTAAGAAGGCGGTGGCTAACATTTTTCAGTGTATAAAAAGTCTTTTGTTGCAAACTCGAAGAAAAGAGGCCGAGCAAAAAATAAACATATGAAAAAACAAATGGTGCTTTCCAAGGCGTATTATGTCCAAACTACTGATGAAGCTGAAATGTGAGTGAAAGGTGAATGTTAAGGACATGTGGAACAACCTATTGTGAGGAAAGATAGATTGCCCACGAGTACTGCAGAAGCGCCGTTGTCAAAACCACGTGAGAAAAGCGTTAGGGCACATAAAGTGAGGAAATCTGAGCAAATAAGGAGATTTCGAGAGAACCCATTGTTATACGTGACGAGGAATTACAATGCAGCGGTTAGTCGAAAAACGCGCGGGTTAGTGGAGCAGGCAAGATAAGGGAACTCGTCCAGACACGCACTCATCTTATATTGAAGGGGTAGATGTTGAGGGCTTTATAGCACTTGCTGCTCTAAGTTAGGACAACCATGAACATGTGCGTGTCTGCAAAGAGCATCACTGGATCGTCCTCAATGACAAGGCTCGCTTTTACTTGCACTCCATGACGACATTCCTCTTCATCGTTTAATTAGAAACATGTAAAGTTCCATAGCAGCTCTTGTAAATTAGTGCTCTCTGTAGGAAGGGTAATCAAGACGGCCCCATGAATGCGGCTATTGAGAACGCTATTTCAAACAAAGAGGAAAAAAAGGCTACCCATCCATACTGGAGCAGCACACCAGGCGTTTCAGTACGATTGCGTTGTCGGCATCGGGTGCTCGACGGTGAATGACAGAAAAACTCAAAACCCAAGAAACAGGCTCCCTGCAAACTTCAACCACGAACGATATTTACAGGAATCCGCTATTTTTCAATATTTTCGTCAAACATCCAAATTCCCCTGTTTTCTGAAAAGAGATGCAAGCATACAATTTGAAACAGGAGAATAAACTCATGAAACATTAAAATTTCTGGAAATGTTGCGCCATCAGTGACAAAAATATGGGGTCTATTCCAGTTAGGGGGGACATCATGATGCAGTTTCTCGGCGAGCTAATGTAAACTCGAACATTCCAGCTTCTCACACATGTCAAGTGACTGCCCTCACCCCCACCCCCCCCCTAGGCAGGTTACACTCCCCCTGGCTCAGAGTTACCGTAGCTTTTGGGAGTCATCGCATCATGATGTCCCCCTTAACTGGAACAGACCCAAAATATGTATAAAATGTAAGGCAAACTGTTGTTGTGGTGAGAAAATGAGGCAAAAAAAAGGCTCTATGTAGAATTTTTAAAAGGCGACTAAAAATATTGTACCTTAGGGTAAAACGACAAAATAATAAGGCAGTTGTGACGTCGTTTCCCTCGTGCTAAGTGCCACTTAAGGTCCATCTTGATGCCATTATATAATAGAAGAGCGCTACGATCTGTCACAGTTTTTGTATGCGAACTCTTCAAAGGACCTTTTTTGTTTTCTTGTACAACAAGGATTTGATATTACGGTGCTAGGCTCCAGAGAGCGGAATTGGAAAGCTTTGTACTGTTTATATTACTGTTGAGTTGAACACTAAACCTTTTTTTCAATGAAAGCACGTTTTCAGGAAACTCTACGTGCTGATCAAGGCACTTAGCGCATTATACTAAAATAATGATGATAATTGGGATCATTAGTACCTCCTGTTGATGAAGTCCTCCAAGTCAGCCAGCCGTTGAGCATTCGATATGCGTCTTCTCGTTGACCTGGAACAGTCCACAACCAATATTCAATGGACAGCTCGTTTTAAAAAAAATCGCAAAATTTTGACTGGAGGAATTTTTGATTTTGATATTCTATTTGAAGACAAAAACCAATGCAAAGAACACTTGCAGTGGTCAAGCGAGCTGCGACAGTACCACCATCCCTGTGTTTAGGGGTCCTACCTCACTCGAGAAGATGACTGGTCTTTTGAGGATGAAAATGTAACCTGTGTATAGACCAATCTAGGGAACATAAGGCAATCTGGAGCTTATTATGAGATTTAAATAGTCGGTTGTTCTCATCGGAAAACAGGAGAAAAATGTGAGCTAACAGAGGAGGGTTGAGGTTAAGCTGAAATCACAAGAATAAACAAGTAAACAAATAAATTAAAATGAAAAATAGTTTCTAGAGGGTTATGACAACGTTACCGTCTCCTGAACAGATTCTGTTTACTTGCTCGGTAGTTGGCAATTTTCGAGCAGTCACCAACCGAACCCGTTCTAGACTCCATCGCACGGAGACGTGCTGCCTGAAAAGATCCTTATTAGACTGACACACGAGACTTGTTATATTCAGAAAGGCAACCCTTCTGTTTTTCCACATCTGAGCAAGAATCTGTGAACACCGTTCAATCTTTGGACTTATTTTCCTTTCGAAAACACATAAGAATGATTCATTGACGATAGCGTGATACGTGATACGTGATACGCGCGTGATACGTTTTCCGGCGGCAAGGGACAGACGCGATCTTGCGAGCGCGGCAAACTCACCTCGCAACTGTGGATTTCGATCAATAAATATACAAGAAACGCAATAAAAAAATAAGTCAATAAATGGCACGAAGAAACTGAAAATGCTCAATGTGCGGAAGTTATCCGAGGGTACAGTAGTAGACATTGGATTAGAAGAATGTGCTATGGCACAGCAAATTTTACTTGCTTCCGCGTAGAGGAAATTGAAAGTATTTTGAGCTGGTTGATCCAATAAAACATATAGTTTACGAATGGTATGATTCCTTATTTACTGCTACCACACTTTTTTATCCAATCTATGCTTATAAGAATAACACGACAAGGTGGAATGGCTGAATATTCCGCAAAGCTCGAAAAACCTCTGCTAAAATGATTCATGTCCGACTATACTATGAGCCACATTGTGTACAACTGCGTTATGCAGTGAACCACAGAAAGACTGTGAGTAGCTTGGAGAGAATACGCGCAGGCACAAAGAAGAAGTGAAGAATGGATGGGACGCGCAACCGCGCCACAATGTCCCACATAGCCTGACAGTGGGGTGCGCGACCGCGTCACGCTGTCAGTAAAGCGCAGTCCCCCCTCAAAAATACTGCGCTAAAGAAAACCTGACAAGGCCTTTGGTTTATCATGATTTTGTTCTATAATATCACAACGATATTTCCAACAGACGGCAATCACCGAGATTAACCAAGATGTGTTCCTAGTGAGAACGGATATAGGGGAGACCCCCTCGAATTGACTCAACGCCTTATGTTGGGTGATTGTGATAAGGAATTTTCGCATCAGGGGAGAACCTGCGCCACACGGAGCAATTACTTGGCTGCTAACGAAGCGATGTGTGGTCCTCCCACGGCGAAAGGTGCTGTGGTTGCTGAGCAGGACCCGTGTGACGCCCCGCCCCCTGTGACGTGACGCCCACTAGTTCTGTTGATGATCTGGATGGACTGTTTGCTGTTGGCTTTTCATTTTGGATGATCATTTCCCTTCTAGCGGCTGTATCTTCCAACTTGCCCACGTATTGCCTTACCAATCAGAACACTACACTTGTTAGCATGATAGCGGCTATCGGGGTTAACACGTCCAAACACAACTCCTTTCTTTGTCGCCGCTCATTCACGGTCGAAAATGAATGGGCAGTTAAAGGGGTACTATTTTGCTTATTTTCGACGGACTTCTTTGCTTTTTTCGCTCGTGGCGTACTATTGAGACCCCCACGTCCCGTCTGAACCCCTTCGAGATCTATCGTAATCGCTTCCTTTAAATCATTGACGGCAGAAAGGCTCATTTCAGATCATGCTGTAGTTATTATTTTTACAATATTTCATGGAACACGACCGAAACATGACAATGTGACAAAGTGAAATGATAATGTCAGGGATTTTGTTTTATTACAACAACACTTACGACACCCACTCATGAAAGCTCCCTGGGGGAAGTCGTATATTGTTGTTACTCGGTTGAACGCCTACTCGATGACCTCATCAGTCAGCTTGGTTATTGAAACCTATTACAAAAATCATAAATCATCACTCATGTCCTGAAAGGGGGGGGGAGGGTGAGGGTGGGAAGACATTTAATTGAGTGAGCCACTTACAACACTCGCGACTAAGCATTAGATAGAGAAAGGGATTCTGTAAGAGGATGTGAGCCAAATGTATCTTACCTGGTACTTCTCCCCTATCCTTAGCTTAGGCCTAGCGTTACCTACCATTGGCCCTGTTCTGAATGCCATCCTCCTGAGGCCACGAGCGCCCCTGTATCCAACTAAGCTTCGAATGGTGAACGGCATCAAGCATAGAACTACACAATACTCGTCTTTGTGCTATATCTTGATTTGGGTGAAGATCCTACCGACCAAATCCACTTTTACTCTTGCTTATACCCATAATGAAAGGCAAAAAGTCTGGACGAGATAATGGCCGGGTGCAGTTGTCAGTTTGTGGACGTGGCGAAATGATTGTGGAGAAGCCGAGACGATTCTCGCCTTTAATGGAAAGCATTTCCTATTGCCTTCGCCCGAAAAAACGCATAAAACCGTTGAAGGAAGAGGTGAGCTTTCAGCGCAAATCGAACGAATTGAAACGTTAATCGAATTCTTTCGCATTGAAGGGGCGTCTAAGGAATCGTGAATTACCCTAAATTCGCCCTCATTTCCCATTCCAAATAGCGAAAGCCAGCAAAAGTCAACAAAAACGATATCAGAGAAAGGAAATATCGTCCAATGTCGTAATCACATACATGAATATGTTCTAAGCTATGAAATATAAAACACATTTCTAACGTCACATACACTTCAAACTTTAAAAATTCTTATCGAGGATTGAGTTGAACTGCTGGATTAGTATCTTTGTGACCTTTCGCTCAACTCTTCTTTCATTTTACAGGCAAGTACCAATGTAGCCTACGGAAATCGGAATTGGGCGGAATGCGAAACAAGAACGAAGAGGTTCAATTGATTTGTTTTTTGTTTAACCACTTAATTTTAGCTATTAATCTTAGCTACATATCCATCAGCCGGTACAATGGACTTCTTATAATCGATTGAATGGTGAACAACTAGAATAGACAGGACTGTCACTCTGAACACAGTATTCTATGGTCACAATAATCCCGGATTCGAAGAAGAAGCCTGAACTGACATGTACAACTCCGCGAATTACACTGGTGTGACCCTATACTTAAAGGCATGGTCCACGATTCAATAAGCTGTCATGTGGCTCAACAATGGTGTAGGCGAGCATGATGAATGGTGTCTTTACATCGATTGCACAAGTAAGCGGGGATGAAGTCGTTCAGGTACTGAGCCTCAACTGCAAATGACAGGCGAAGTAAACACAAAAAAGTTGCCTCTTCGCGTAAACTTCAGGCATATTTGAAAAAAGGCTAAAAATTCTACTATACTGAGTAGTATGCTACTTTCTGAGCGCCTTTCTTTTCGTGGTTTTATATGCCTTTTTACTATTTACTTCACGTAGACTTATTTATCTACGTTTCCAAAAAATAATAAATAAACAAACTCCTTTTTAGGAAAGATGCAGATGACAGTGACGAACATCAATTGAATTCAGAAACAAGCTACACAATCTTCCTGGTCTGGAATCCAGACGTAAGCTTTGATCTTTGAACGATCCACAATCTTATCACTGGGAAATCCGCAGTTAATCTTTCACAATTTTATGGTATTGCATCATCCATCATAAGAGGGGGAGATAGAAAACCAGCTTTAAATAAACCTAGAACAACTATTACAGCAAACTTCTACACTGTTCGGAGCGGATTTGCATATCTTAGATTAAGTGAAAATGTCTTTTTTCAGAAGCGGTTTTACGAGTTCATTCAAACATGCTGAAGCTAAAATTACACTTACGGCATGGATATTAATTACAGTATTATTTTAGTTTGTCATTAGCTTCTATTGTAATAGACCTTTCAGTCTATTTTACTATTTTCCACGACTTTCTTGTGAGGCGAATGAATGAATAAATAAAAAAAATCCTCCCATCTTCCACAAAATCTCTGACAGGCGAAAAATCGAGTTCAAGATTCTACAAAAAAGCAGTGTTTTGGTGGGACACAGTATAGGTTAGCCAGTTACCTAAACAGCTGTGTGCTGGAACATCGAGTAGGCCTTGTGATTCCACCTGTCAGCTATATAAAAGGATTCTAAGGGAAATTCGAAGGGTAAGGAATTTTTTTTCCACGAAGCCGGCGAGTCGATCAAATTTTTTCAAATTGAGTTCTCCAACGAATGTCATGACAGAGGAGCGGCTCTGAAGGCAGATGTATCACCGTGGTATGAGCCCTTATTATATGGTTGAAAAGTGAGAGACTCAATGAAGTGTGTCAAAGTCAAGTGCCTGTTTGAGACCATTATGAGACGGGTGGGACGTAATCGATAGCCAACGTTTTAAGCGCTCTTGACTTGGCATATGTCCAGCTATTTTTGAACGTTATTTGGATGCCATTTCTTTGTGATTGTGCGCAGCCGATGTATCAATATGCGTGCTAACCGACACTGCAAATCGCATTACGCCCACGCAATCGCAAAGACTGCGATTAAAATACGCCCAATCATTTGCACGCAACAATAAAAAGGAAAAAATCTGAATGAAATTCTAAGCAAGGATGAGCCACTGCGGAGAGGAGGGGGAAGAGGGGAATTTGCGGACACAGCAAAACCCCCACCCACTCTCGCTAGTTTATTTTCATGTACCTAATCCAGCAAAATGGTCAAAAGTGTAAGCCAAAACGAATTTCCGTGTTGTTCTCTCCCAAAAGTCTAAAAAATTGATAGAAAATTTTCTCTTCCGGATTGAATGAATCCTTCAAAATCGAGAATTCAAAATGACAAGAAGGCTCAATATTCAACAAAGAGATTTAGATGGGTGTGGAAAAACAACGCACCAAAAATCTTTTCAGCGAAGGCTATTGACCGGTCGTGTTTTCTGGATCAACCTACGACAGCGAAAATCTTTGTTTTTTCCAAAATCAAACATTTTGGTAAAAAACCGGGACCGAAACATCATCAAAAGAATTTTAAAAGTTCAATGGCGGTCGTTCCACAAGTATCCCTGCACCACGCTGAATTTGAACCCACTGCCTCTTACCCCCCCCCCCCACTGCCTCCTCTTCCACCCACTCAGGACGCTTCGACCTGCACGGAAAGTACGAACTTCTCAAGGAATAGTGCATTTACCTCCAGCTAGGCCAACAAAGTTCTTATTGATTGCTGGACACGCGATTTTGAGAATTGCTCTTCGAGCTCACTTTTGGCGAAATCAAGATTAGTCAATTTTATCTGTTTTTTCTCCGAAAAAATCAAGAATTGTAAGACCACCAATGGAATAAATTCGTTGGAAATTTTTAGGCATTTTGCCAAATCTTCGTGCTGAAAAATGGAGGTGATTATTCTTGTGATATAGTGCTTAGAAAATTATTTCTACTATACTAAACTCATACGAAGTACTGCAACAGCATTACAATAGGGAGAAGAATTGTGAACACAGCTATTTCATAGTTGCATAAACTGTTTATGGCTTGCTTGAAGAAAAAAAAGATTTCGAATTATAAACAAAAACGAAGCCGTCTAGACATGGTTAGTGAGATATGAATGTAAAAATACGATAAACAAGTCTTGCTGTTCAAATATCATCGGCAACACGAAAATGAGGCCCGAAATGAGAAAGACTTTCAGGTTAGATAACGACACTCTTGTGCGTATTATCAAAGCTCCGAACTTGACAAGGGTGCCCATGAGAAGGCTAAGGCTCGAGAAGACTTTAAAATGTGAGCAGTTACTGGAACTCAACATATTACGCTTGAATCCTAGGAGTGAAGCCTTTTCAGTGAAGCTTCTATAGAGCCCAGCTGGGCAAAGAAGTTTGAAGGGAAAGCGCAAATCTGGCGCATTTCGCTCGACACCTCTCTCTTACTTCCCTACTGATTATGATTTATTCAGAAATCTTACGTTCCGGCGCTGGAGAGTTTCCCGAGTAAAGAAGCAGAGAGCAGGAAATGTCCAACGAGATGATTTAATGATTTCGAAATATCCACTTATTATAATAACACAGGAGAGGAAAACGCACCAAGAAGCAACTTGTTCGGCTACGTAAAGCGAACTCACAAATCCGAATCCGAATCCGATTTGAAGTTCCTATGGAAAATCGCGCCCTTTATGCAAAAATACGATCGATCCGACATTGAGCCATTTATGCATTAGCGTGAGTGGACGCACGCTCATAAAGCGAAAAGCAGCGATGAAGTTCAAGGGCGAGAGTCGTCCTGGCTATTGACACAGGTAAATGAGATGTAATAATTCTAAATTTCAGGTTCTAGAAGCGCTGAACGTGAACGCCACATGGAATTAATGCGTGTACTTTAATCAGCCTTTATGTTATCAGAAGTCTGATGACCAAAAAGGACAGAGATGAGCGTTTCCTTTACCAAAATCTGCTCAGAAGCAGATGCCAATAAAACTTGGTTGCTGATGGAAATGAAAGGTGCTGGGGGGATATGGTGCAGTGATTATCAAAACCAAGGGAAGCGGCCTAGAACCTGCAAGATGGCCTCTAGTGTTTCCCGTGATATCCGCTGTGGGAGAGTCACACCGTTGCCGACGTGCCTAACCTGAACGTTCTCCTCTGCCTCTCTGCTGAGCTGCTAGAGTCCGACGGCGAGAGAACAGCTGCTGGTGTGGCCAACCGCTGGGCGGGGAAAAGAGGTCTCGGAGGGCCACACCAGGCCGCTGCGGGTGCGCCCTTCGCCTACATAGGTGTTACGTTCCACTTCCTTAAAGACACAGAACATTATCATAGTATGCACAATTGCCATATCTCGACAAAAGCGACACTTATCTTGCCATCTGCCTTTAAATTTGTAACTGTTGACGGTAAACTTTATGTGCTTATGAAAGCAGATAGTTACCGTTTTCGAGAAGCGCACGCCGAATCGAGTTCGAGAAGCCTCACTGCTCCCACAAACCCCACCCTTCGTCAAATGGTGTAAGAGTTATGACATGAATAAGAACAGATGATGTTTCTTCTCAACTGGTGTTTGGCTGCTCACATAAACAAATAACAAGCTCTAGCTAGGGAAGCGCTGACTGTTTTTTGAGCCTAGCATAGAACACTGCAGCCTAGGCCGACGAGAGCATGTCCATGCTATAGCGTTTGTTTTGAGAGGCATAATGGCAGGTTACTAAGCGATTTTGTTGCCTGATCAACTGTTGAAATTTATTGAGCAAGAGTTGAATACGTTCCAGGAGAGTAAGCCACAATTCAGTCTATTCAACAGTAGAGAAAATTTGGATGGCATGGGAGGGTTTCGTAACAAAAGTAGAGTGGAGGCGGCAGAAAAAAGCTTTTTGCTCAACGCGACAAGCTAATTGCTTCGCTCAGGGTGCCGCTGTTGATGGTATTTTCTTGGCAGAATATTCCTGCGATGTCCCTCCATCAGCAGAAGCGAAGCCCATATTCACTGCTATCACCGCCGTCTGCAGAATATGAAGTCATCTGCCATCGCCATTGAGCTCGAGGAGGCCTACCGTAATTGCTCTAGCGGGAATCTGCTGCTCAATTTCTTCAATCGATTCCTTAGAGTGCGAATTCCTTTTCTCTGACCAATCAAGACCCCCAACCAACCACTACTATGGAACGTAGTAAGGGTCTACGATTCGTCAAGGAACTGATTGAGCTCGAACCCTGCACCATTTTCCCCTGCAATTTTTCTGTCGTTGGTGTACGGAGTGTACTAAAATTACCTGCGCCTTTTTGTTGCACTGCGCTTCAACTGTTAGACAAGAATGATAATTGAATCTATGCATAATTATATCACATCATACACAACAAGATGCAGCAATCAGATTTCGAAATGTCCTCCACCTATACGTATGCAGGCCCGGAGTCTCATTTTGCATCCATCGCACGTTGTAAGCAGGTATCCCTTATCAAATTCTTTCCACGCATCCTTTGGTGGCGCTTGCAATGATTGCAAATACGTAGACGAGCTCGACATGTCTTGCTACTAGTCACGGGTAAGACTGAAAATTCAACTAGGGGAGCAAGAAGACCATTCTTCGGCGGCGATGAAGACGGGTGGCTGGTAGATCGCACCTGTCTTGGACGAGATTGGTCCCATAAGTTGTAGCAGTGTTCAGCTGGGAAAGGCACGGCTTGTTCCCAAAGTGGGAGTTGGACCAAGGCTTAAATACGTTCTCCACTATGCCGTCCTTGCTGACCAGCACACATAAAGCGGGAAAAATCAACAGCGCCTCGCGGTAGCCGCGACAACCCTCAAATAATCCGGATTAGGCGTTCTTCCATCACGTCATTTCCTCGTGAAATGGCACTCCCGATAGTTCTAGCTAGAACCTGATCGTTTTGGCGACTTAACACCGGCTCCACAGCAAATATTTCCTCGTCTGAAAGAACTCATCGAATGTTGCGTATGCCAATGGAGCGCGCCAGTAACCTTTGACTGTTCCGCCTCCTGCGTGTTGCTAGGCAGTCAGCCTCTCCTTGTCAATGACATCGATGAATTCGACATTCTGCAGCCTAACCATCCTTCTGATAGAGCACCTTGGATCGCTTTTCGAACATTTTGATCATTCTATTCGTGGAAACGCTGACCATTCTCCATTGCCCAGGCTTATTAATGGGTTCTGTATTTTTCCGCATCGTTCGATGGCCATCCGTACAGTCTTGGTGGGAACCGCAAGGATCTAATAATCTCCTTCACCTCTTGTCATCTCAATGGTAAAGACAGTTTTACTCCAGTAACGATGCAGTTCACAAGACAGCCTGCTTGTATACCTATTCGGTAGCGAACGAAACAAAAACATTCGATATACCTTTTATAACGAAATTTTGGAATTTGGCGCAAGCAGCTTTGGGACACCCTGTAGAAGGCTATTATAAAGTTTTTTGACAGATTGGGATGTGCACTTCAGTAATGAGTCAGAAACTCCAGGTTTGAGTTTAGCAATAAGCGACTAATTCAGTTTAAAATGGGTACGGGAAAAGCTCTCTTCTGCCCTCATCCCCCTTCATACCTCTGTGAGAGTAGCGCCATGGCCGCAGCAGTGCGACAGCACAGAAAAAACAACATATTGGGTTGGAACATACTATCGTAGCGCTTGCATTCGGCAAAACCGTCTAAAGCAGAAATCACCTGATTTTGAATGAAAAAAAGTACTCGGCCCGTTTCAGGGCCTTCATTATTCTCAGGTTGTACGACGTGAATATGATATGAAACCGAGAGATCGGGAGGAAGGTTTGTGAGAGCGATGGATTACGAAAAATTCCTGTTTTGACAGTTTTCTTTTCTTTATACAGATTTTCTTAATTTTCCAACTTCTAGGCACCATATCTGAGTACACTTACAATATAGAAGAAAATGACAAGCACAAGCAGAGCGGAAGAATCACTTTCGAATGATATGGTTCCCCGTATAATACATGTGTTCACTGAATTTATAGCTCCAAAAAAAACGCTTCGATATTGTGTTCCAACCGAATATTTGGCTCAGCTTAGAGGTTTCACTTCGACACCTCAAAAGGGTTCAAAAGATGCTATATCACTGCTATGTTTTGGCACTATCAATCCATCCTCATAACGCGATTACAATCGCCATAAATCACCAACATTTCTCAAAACCGTCTGAAAGGTAAATTTTGCCCCTGCTCGTGTACTTTTTAATGCTACTTCTTAAGTAACTTATCCTCCATTAATGAGACTCCTGGAGTTTTGATAAACGGAAGGAATGAGAGGAACGAAAGGAAGATGATCATTTGCAGACGCTGTAAGTGAGGTATCGTATGCGAAACAGATGCGGATGACCATCAGTGAAATGTTATGTGCAGAGATAACATTAGTCTAATTAAACTAGCGAAAGCCGATTGCTTTAATCCTCCCGGCTTGCTCTTACGCTTGCCACCCTTCAGCCATCTATTTTAATCCATCTCGGCACAAACTGCATTCACTTTCACAACCAACTTTCATTACGTGCATCACCTACACGGAGCTTTGCTGTTGCCCTCGTAATATCACTGCAATAGTTAAAAGGCTCTTTACCTTCTGTTTTATAAAACGAGAAGAGCGTAAATTGCAGACCACACACCACAATGTACGACGGCCAAGAAAAATGAAAAGAAAAATCTACTTTCTGCTCTCTAAAGGGGCAGGTTGCTGCATTTAGGTTGGAAGTAAAGCGTGGGCACGCACGCCAAGAGAGGGGAGAAACCGGTGTGAGCAGATCTAAGATGTGTTATTCAACTAAAGACAATGCTTAATTGACTGAGCAGCAACGACTATTAATTCTGAAAGTAGAAGTTATAGGACAATGCAGCTGAGGACTCTTGTATTACCAATGGGTTTCTCAAAAAACCAATCTTACTTGAAGAGTCTTGGATTATTAAGTATGATACGCAAAAAAGATTACCATTTAGGAGACAGAGCGTATTCCGATTCCTAATTCAACTCGAAGTTGCCACCCTCTCCACCTGACACTGATTGCCGTCATCACATGATTTCGACATCATGCGACGTGAATTCAGTAAATATTCCAGAGATGACGACCGAATTAATAAAATATCACGGGATATTTTGATTCAAAGGAGGACAGCATCGGAGTTGGACCACCTTCCGACAATCCTCTCGTATTGTCGTTCATCATCTACAATGGACATCGACCGCGCCGTAAAAGGATCATGGCTCCCAATTCAGCTAATCTCCCGACCACCACCTTCGCTACGGTGCATTCCAGTAATCGCTACCACATGGAAATCGCTGCGAAAGAACAAACAGTACGATAAAAGGAGAGCAGAAAATGTAAGAGAGGAGGTGGGTTATGTGTAGAGGGCCTCGCTTGTGGAGACCTTTACATGAAAAAAGGCAAGGCCATTCTGGCACGCAGGATGAAGTACTGAGGAGAAATATGGAGTGGAAATATATTAGGTTATGCTGAATGTGTTTGCCCATTTCCACGTGTACGTTGTGAAATCTCCACGGAGAATTTTTGAAAATCCATTGTAAAACGTATGTGAACCTCAGTCGTTGATCTCTCCAGAGCACTCTGCCGTGGTATTTCGCAGCTATTATAGCTGAGAAAATCGACTTTGACTGAAAGCATAGTTGGCTGCTCTTGATTCTAAAACCCGGAAATTGCGACAGTGGAAGCGATGTGGCAAGAGCGCTGCGTCTCGCGATGGACCTCGAAAGTTTCTCTCAAGACATGGCAAAGATTTGATTGCCGATGTCCAAAAATTCAAGAAAAAAGCTCAAAGTCGGTTGGCTAGTTACAGTGAGTGACGAGTGTCTTCTGGAGCTCTTTGGAAACAGTCTGTGGTGCAATGCACACTAGGTGACACAGTTTTACTGCAGTCATCATAATACATAGCCATTTCTCAATAGCTCCTCAAAAAGAAGAAATTATGGAAAAAGGGGATTCTGTGATCTGGGTGACAACCACCTTCAGAAGCCTTCAGATTTTGCAAGAATATTTTGATTACCGTCTGTAACGCGCTTGACCCAACTACTTTGTTGGTGGTAACAAGGGAGTGGGCTCCTCAAGCAAGCCACCCCCGCGAGCGCCACTGGCTCAGACGCGAAGAACCAGAGATTCCGACATCCACTCCAGCACTGCAACTTGAGAGGTAACTTTCAGAGTTGGTAAAGCTGCAAGCGATCCGTCTGCCGACAGCTCCTACCAACGAACTTCACTGCTGTTGTAGTTCAATAATGTGGGCAAGCAGATGGGATCTCCAACACTATGCGTAGAAAACATTACAAAGATTACATCATCCGAGCAGCGATCGTCAAAGAATTTTGAAGAAGGTCCAGCAAAGGTCTCCAAGCTCCTCATGAAATGTCCTGTCTCACCAGTTGTGTTCAGCAGATCCGGCCCCAACAGAATACTGTTTGCTTCTGTTGCTGTTGATTCAACTAAAAGAGGGAGAGCTTTATGTTCCGGACTACTCGAAAACGGACTCCCTCCAGTTTTTTGCCTTGGAAGTTAGGACTTCTAGGCAAACGGCATCCACAAGTCGTCTGCTGAAAGGCAGTATGTTGACGTTGACGATGGGGCATATGACTGTAAATTGCTGGCTGGTTTAAAGAAGAAATGCGGATTTGAAAAAAAAATCGACAAATAGGCAAAGACTTTCAGGACAACCTAATAGTGCTCGCAAAATTGGAACCTAGCCCGTCTGACAGTATCTATTTGACGACCTGACTAAATATTACTCTTGTGTTGTTAGCAGGTCCACAATTACTGGAGCATTTAAACGGTTTTCAATCAGATTTTTTTTATTATTTCTCTTTCTCCTCTGAAGGCACAACTCAAGAAGTCGTGTGGACGATACTTTCGGTGTGTAGCACATGCCTCTCGCGAACAGCCACGTATGCGGCAGTTAGGTGCGTAGAATCACCCAACAAGGGCGCTACGGCCCTGCAAATCTAGCTTAGCAATCGCAATATTTCCCATCCGCAAAGTGCTTCTGTCTCTGCTGATCCTCGCTATCTCTCGCCTCATAATCTCCTCTCCGCGCTTAGTCTCTTATTATCATAGCACAGCAGCAAATGCGAAAGACAGCAAACCCTTAAGCTAAGCGTTTTTGACAGAATGTGACAGACGTTTCTTTCCCTTTTTTCTTTGCTGCCCGTCCACATCGTACCAGTACTTTCATATTCATGTGTAAGAACAATACCCTTAATTCGAAAAGAAATGTATCGTTGTTATCTACAACAGTTCACTACACATAGAGCAACATCCATATTTTCTTTTGAAAACTCTCGAATAGAAGAAAGGGAGTGTGCCAATGTTGAGACCACTGTTGATGATCTCACATACCCTCGTCTTCAAATGACCTGAAATTGTGCAACTGCAGAAATTGACGTGGGATTAACGTGGCATCGATTCAAGAACATCTTTGAACACACGTGATGTCACCTTTTCATCAAGAATTTAGCCACGTGTGACACGTGGGTTTCTGGCTGCTAAATTCTCGATGAAAAGGTGACATCACGTGTGCTCAAAGATATTCTTGTATCGATGCCACGTCAATGCCAATCGTCAATTTCTGCAATTGCACAATTTCTGGTCATTTGAAGGCGAGGGTATCTTTCCAAGGAAATTGGCTAGAAAAGGCGTATTACCTTTCGGTAGGAGGTCAGAACAATGGAGCGAAATTAAAGCACTGATTGCTCAAGAGTTCCCGATTCCTCCTTTTTTTTCAAAATTTGGGCTGAGCAGTATCACATAAGGAAATTTAGCCATACTCCCCTTTCATTTCGAGAGAACATACCCATTCGAGTTCTCACATAACTTCCTCACTCACTGTGGCATTTGTAACGAAGTGCTTCTGCACAACTGCTTTAATATTTTTAGCAGAAAGCGACAAGGACCTTGCTTGGATTATGTTGAACTTCGGCACTCAGAACACCGACATCTGTGGCTAAACCACTGCCGTTTGCGAACAGATTACCGCACTGCACCGTCCGACCATAACTGGTATTCAGGTTGAACAGGCAGTAGAGGGAACGATGAGAAAGTACAAGGAACAAGGTGATGTCAAACCGCGCGACAAATGAGCCTCTCGAGTGGATTTTAGCGAAATAGGATAAAGTCAGTGAAAAGAGCTGTCTTTCTAAATCGGTCAACTCGTACGCTAACCATAATAGTTGGGCACTTTTCTAACCTTCTAGATTTTTCTAAAAATTTTCTTGCCTAAGCATAAAACGCTTCAGAAAGTATAAGGCCGCTTCGGGATTCTCCTGATGCTGTAGAGGAATCCTTCATCAGCTGTAGATAATTTGTGGTATTTACAATGGGCCAGCAAAGGCCGTCGCATAATTTATTCAAATAACGTGCTTTCGTTTCGAACGCTGTGCGAATATTTAATCCAAATCAATTTATTGTATAGTTTATTCCCGTGTTTAAATGCTTCTGAAATCGATCCGCTTCCCATGATTTGGAGTAACCTGCTTGCAGGAGCATTGCAGTGAACCACATCGACCCTTTAGCACGAAAAAGTTCTGCTTTCAGCCAGTGATTTCTGAGATCATTTCCTCACAGCTTACAAGAGCAAAAGCTCTGCTTCCAACGTAAGAGAACGAGGAGGCGCTTCTCGGAGAGATGAAGATGGAATATACACAGCCTACATGGCAGTTGCATCGCTTCTAGCCGCCGCCATTAAATGTGAATTGCATGAAAATTGATCGTCGATGGAAATGAAAGGAGGAGGTGGTAAAGGATGCAGTGGTGAATAAAAAAGTAAGAGAAGCGGCTTAGAGCATGCTAAGCGGAACCCTTGTTCTCCCACTCTATTTCCGCTTTGGGCGAGTCACATAGGTGCTTCATTGGCGTGATCGCTGTCCTCTGCTTCTCTACTGAACAGCTAGAGCCTGACGCAAGGGACCAGAGGACGAGATAAGCGATAGGTGGGCAGGAACGAGGCGTCCAAGGGATGGGTAACAGAAGAACGGACGGGAAAGGCCTTGTCAGGTGCTACGTTTTGCTTCTCGGGGGCACAGAATTTCTTTCAATGGGCACACTTGTCTTCTCTAACATACAATTTATCGTGCCACTTCCCTTGAAGGCACCTTTTACAAGCAATCTAGTGTGGATGTTATGCTCTAATGAGGTGTTCGGTGTGAAGTAGATGGTGTAAGGTCTCGGGTTGAGCGAAAAGCAGGGAGTAATCGATCTAGTTGCTGCCAAGCCATCAAGCTGAAGCAGGCTAAAATCGAGGTGGATTCTGCTGACTACAGCGCGACGACGACGGAGGCGGCGCGGAAGCGAACCGTCAGAGGGAAGGGACACTTCAAGGGACGGCCGCTCCATCCACCCTTGGACTCATGGCTTTCACAGGACGACGCTGCTCCCTTCCTATATTCACGCCAGTATTCGCAGCTCGAATCGACAGAAAATCCCCGTGGCTACTTGTTGTGGGTGAATCTCACGAGTTAGGCCGGCGTCAGAGTCCACGGTCCGTCGCGCGGTTCGCACGAGTCGCAAAAATCGCAAGTACTCATTTAAACATTGGAAACATTGAATATGAAACAACTAAAATCATGAGCAGTTCTCATTCAACTCTCGCCATTAAGCAGAAATCGGGGGGGGGGGCAGGATTGGGGAGCACCCCACAGCATTGATCGGGCACTTGTGATTTCTGTTATTCGCGACGAATCGCGGGCTCTAACCCCAGCCTTAGGGTAATTCCCCATCTACAACACGGCTAGAGGGACGAGAAAAGAGAACAATCGCCGAAAGCACTAGAAATGTGGATCTTCTTTTTCCCACTGTATTCACGAGAAACACTTTTTAGGAGACAATGCGGGCCGAGACGAGAGATAGCTAAGCGATGAGAGACCATAGTAGGCGAGTGAGACGCAGCAGGCGCATCGACGCCTAGGCAGTTGCTTCGGGAACAAAAGGAGCTCCGATCATTGGCGATGACGACAAGGCGCTAGCGTTTTCGTCGTAATTTTGCAAAAACGGCACATCTTCTACTTTCATACTTTCATGTGCAGCTCTACCTACTCACGGAAGCAATTAATTCACTGTTCCATAGTGGAATATTCCTCCAAACACAGAGCCGCAGCGAAAATCGAAGGTGTAAAAAAGTGATAGTACTACTAGCAGAGTTGAAAAAGTGCGATGTTACAGTGGGTCGTTTAGCTATTCCGCACGAGTACAAACCATGCCTATTCCCTCAAGGTAAGAAGCAATGTCTATCCTATATCTAATTAATTCAATCACATGATGCGGCGGCCCTCTAGCCCACGCAAATACGAAAAGCTGAGCTGCATCTGCTGTTAGTGCACCACACACGCTGTGCGACATAAACATGTCGTGCTATATTGAGACTGTACACAAGTAGGGCTAAAGACTGACAATCGAAAACAGCAGTAAGCTGAGAGAGGTTAAATAAGGTAAATTGACATCGATCACTTCCCTTCAAGGATTCACCCAATTTTCGCGTCGCTTCAAAATCATAATTGGGTATTTGTGAGAGTGCGTTTTGCCTATAAATGGCTTCTAAGTCTTGCACACCTGAATTCCCCTCAACTGATACTGATCCGTTCGGCAGAAACTCCCTCTAGGAGTAATAGGCCTGGCAGACCTGGGAAGATTCCGCCTGGAATATTGAAGGACGTGGACCAAATGAGATGGTTCTCTTCATTTTGCAGTTATGAATGCATGTGAAGAAGGCAAAGCCTAAGCAAATCCAAACCTCCCTAATTCTCGGAAGTGAAAGCTGATGCAGAAATATGTGACTGAAGGGCACTGAAATGGCGAAATCGCACTTTCCATTAAGGGAATTAACATTAGCTATATTGATGCTTCGCGGGGTGTGGCCTGCCACAGCAATTTATTCAACAGGTCTTGATGGTGCACTACAAGCTGAAATGGATCATTTCTCACCTATTTTCACCAAAACAATGGAAAATTTTTCTTCACTGAGGTCAGAGAGTCATTAAATTTGCGTAATTCAAATAATTGAAGATTTACTCAAGGTAACAAAAAATCACTCGCGCTAGGGGAACAAGGTGTGTTATCTTCATTTTGAAGGCGACTTGACGATAAAAGGCGCCCACTAGCAATCAAGGTACAGGTGGTCAGTGAGCATGGTTGAAGAAAAAGCCATGAGAAGTAACTATGCAAAGCCCGACAAACGGAGCGTGTCTCATAAGTGCTAACCTTCAACGCTAGCGCTCCCTCTACTAAGCGGCTAGAGCCAGAAGGCGAGACAGTGGGCGGTTAGAGGGTATAGCGGAGCGGGGACGGCTATGCTAAATCGTCGAACGAATATCCTTAGCTGCGAATTGTATGCCGCTCCACACTCGTAGGAGGTCTGCCTGTCTTTCCACCAGGTAGGTTTCCACTTCTTCAAATGGCGACGTTATCGCGGACTCCTACATTACCTTCAGAATGAGTATGCGGATCGTGATCGTAGATTTGCCGCTTTTTTGAAGGAATATAATAGAAACGTTATCCTTGTCTTCAAGTTTGTGCACTCACTTGTTCAACGACTACACGGCAACTGTTCATTCCAGGAAATGATGGATGTTGCGTAAAACACAACGTCAAAGCACATTTATGTCCTGAATGGTACAGAGGGATGCCTACCCATCCCAATATTTCTGTCTTTACTTATCTGTTCAATCTGTTTACACGTCTATGTAGACTCACCAGTCGACCAGGATGTGAACTGCACGCATATCGAAGAAGGCAAGGAAAGTAAGGTTGGCCTTACATATCCACCCGTATTCATGCCTGTCGACCTTGACGTGAAAATGTTTGAGTGAAACAGGTTATAGCGGAAATAGCTCTCGGCAGTGAGAAAAGCTCTGGGCTCAAATGAGGCAGAGGCATTAGATCAGGTTACAGGGCTTCTGTCAACTAGGGGTGAGAGTGTAGAAGGGAAAGCAGACGTTCTTTGTGGCAGTGGGACTCAGCCTTTTGAAGAAGGAAAAGAAAGTGGGGATTCTGTAATAGTGCGCTTATGTGAGAGCTCCCAGACAGCAAAACAAAAAGCTGAATCGCCTAGCCTCACGGTTGACAGATGTCCGGAGACCATTAGATCACCGAGCAATAACCTACACCTATAGGTCACTACGCCGTGATCCCCGAGACGTACGGAGACGTAGTTGCTTTGGTGCCTGGTGAGAAGTCAATGGGAACCATAAGAAAGCCAACTCCTGGCGACGACTAAATTCAAATCACCTCGAGTTTTCCGTACACGGCAGCACAACCATACGCAAGTAAATGCCATCGTACAAGCAGTAGTGGGAGAGTTATTCCCGTTTGAGTTTTTTTTTGCTAGTTGCTAAGCGACAGTTCTACGAAGATGTCCATAAGTTTGGCGTTGGTAGGGTAGTGTTCCATTCGCAAGCATGGACCCATATTTAGGCCTATGCAATGAGACAGTCGAAACGTTGGCCAGAGCAAAATTTTCACCTACGAATCTTGAGGCAGATAGTGAACTACATAACTACATACAATTACAACCACAGAGAAAAATGCCTAGGTTTCAAGATGAGAGACCTTGGAACTTATTGATGAACAGATCCCCAACTCCCAGTCGCCTTAAGAAGTACGTAAAAGTTGCGTGGGCATTTACCAGCCTCTTCTGGACGAGTTTCGTATTTACGATTGGATCAGCCAGAACATGGGCGAAGGAGTTGGGGCGATGAGTTTACCTCTGAAGTTTCGCCATAAACGAATCCAAGCGCAAATAAGCCACACCTTGATGTGTCACTGCGCTGAGAGTGAGCGGTTAGCACTTCAACAACGAGGGTGTTGTACATGGAGAAAAGGAGTCGCAGTTATAGTAAGACGTAGAGAAGAAAAGCTGCAAAATTTCCACTAGTTCTGAGATACCTCAGAAATTTCACCGCTCCAAATTTCACACTACGATTTGGGGGGGGAGGGGGGAGGAGTTTTGAAAGTGTGCCAAGACACACTATTTCTAGTGCGCTTTTAGCAGCCAAAAAAGGAAGGCCTTAACCATATCTCTAGATGCTTGAAAGTCGTCACGAAGTGCTTACTCTGAACAGTGCAACGCCTAGTGCACAGTCCGTAAAATTCGATGAGCAAGCGATAGTTTGCGAATACGACGTTGAAAAGCTTAAGGCGGAGTTCATGATGAAAATAGCTGCCCGTCAGAAATCAAGGAGAGGTGGTCAGTGATGCACGTATGAAAAAAAACAGCAACAAGAGCAACCTAAACCCAAGAGTTGGCACCCCTTCTTCGCCCATTGATTTTCACACCGATGCGACTGTCATCGGTGCTGCCCTTCTCAACGCTAATGCTCTATCAGCTAAACGGCTAGAATCAGAAGGCTATCATATCGGTGGGCGTGCCGCGGCGCGGGTATGGTCCTACTAAGCCGCTGACGACATACCCTTCCCCAAACACGTCACACGCCCTTAGAGGAGCTGCTTGCCTTTCGACTAAGTATATTCCAATTCTTCGACCTCCAGTCACAATGAAATCCTCTTTTGATGTAGCGCAGTGGAGGGTTTCACGAGTAAATACTGTCTCCCATCAATTCATAGACTGAATTTAAATCCCGTCTCAGACCGTGCTATCTATCAGCATGACGTATGACGTCAGATAAGTAAACAAGGAAAATATCAACCGAATGTCTTTAAATGTTCTAAATTCAAAAAGGGGGGGGGTGTGGGGAAATTGAATATTACAATATCTCCAATCAGATTTTTGCGATGTTATGGAAAAAATATTTTACTTGTTGCACAAATATTACAAACAAAAAAAAACAATGGCATGTAATTGGTTGATTACTTGTTAAATACAGCGAAGAATGCTAAACTCACTCGAATAATGGGTACGGCTTTCATGAAGCTTCACCTTCGATCTCAGATGACACTCACTTCCTTGAAATTTCGAGATTTGGTAAAGTGGTAGGAAAACGGATGTTGTGAAAGCAAACTTTGTCGTTTCCCATCACCTACACACGGGCTCGACATATTCGTAATCCCGCTTCGTTAACTGATTATCGGCGAATTCATCTCTCAAGACCGCTAATTCTTTAATACGCTTATCCATCACATGTCGTAGTGGCCACATGCACATCTTACAAAAATGTGTACACAAAATGGTCTCATCGGTATGCCCTTTTCTGCTGCACCCTAAATCCTCTGGCATCCTGTTATTGAAGGACGTGCTGTCTCAGCTCTCAAGATGCCATGATGTGTTGGAGGGAACAGGGGTGGGGGCCAAGAAGAGGGAAAGGAGATGTGATGACGAAGGGAAGGAGGGGTCACCCGGTTGTTGCGCAGCTGTCAACAAGAGGGGTCGTATTTGAGTTTTCCGAAGGGAGGGGATCTTAAGAGCTGTCAAAGGGCAAAGGTCCTATTTTCAGTAGTTGGATGGATTGCGGTGGCGAGATAGTGGGCCGCTTTAATTGAGTTTTTACAAAGTTATGAAGAAATTTCAGGAATTAAGCATGAACCGTTGAAATTTGAAGATTTGGCCCTTTTTTATACAAATTCGCTCCCGCTCCCCCACTTCCCCGGCTTAACAGCCCTTTTGGAGGGAGAAAGTGGAAGGGAGAGAATTTGGAGGGGAAGGCGGCTGTGTCGAGTGGTCTATATTGGGAACTCCTTAGCTGATGGTGGTGGTGAGGGGGCATCGAGACCTTAAAAGGGACGGGTCGTAAAATTTTTTGGCAATTGGAACAGTTTACAATCACTCTAATCCGAAGGGATTGACGTCGACCACTGGCTCCCTATCCAAACTACTACGTCTCGCACCGATTTCACTGTATGGAACCATTATGTATGGGACTACATCTTCATCCTTGTTTGGGTCACGTTGTTTTATCTCTGTGGAGGAGAAAAGCCTCTCGATGGTGCAAGAACGCTACCGAAAATGCCCTGCGGAACAAAATGGGGTACGCGAAAATTGGCTCTGCGATACGTCATTCTTTCGTCGCCCCTCGCGCTTTATGGGGGAATTAGGTTAGAATCGGCTGTTATCACTTATTTCCTCACAGAGAGCTTTTAGCAGTGCAACTGTAAATATATTTAGCGCAAAAGCGGACCACGGCATGCCAGCCAGAACATGCGCTTGATTCGAGTAGGTCTGAGGATGGACTAATTACCTTCACGACGGAGATAGCTTTGATTTTTTCTGGCCGCGTGGTACCGACGCAATTTTGCAAGCGAGGCCAGCTCAGCACCATCATCAGACATCCGTGGGTTTCGAGGTAAATCAACATAAGCGAATTATATGGAATAGTTTCAACCACGTTCGAAATGTCAACGGCGGAGTTTATGATTAGAAGGTAACCAGCTAGAGTTAAGAGTAAGGTGGGCAGTGATGCCGGGATGAGGAAAAAGCCGTGAAAAATGACCCAGAACCCCCAGAAGTGGGAACCCATCCTTACCCATTGATTTCCGCATCGAAGCGACTCTCATCAGTGCTGCCCTCTTCAACGCTAGCGCTCTCTCTGCTACACAGTTCTTCGGTGAGTGGTTAACCAGTTGAAGGGCGTGTCGATAGCGGCGCGAGTATGGCTATACTAGGCCATCGGCGGCATATCCTTCACTGTGAGCTATGTGTCGGCCCGCACCTTTACGGGGTTCACCTGTCTTCCAACAAAGTAAGTTTCCACTTCTTCGGCTTTCGACCTTATCGTGAAATCCTCCTTCAAAGTTATCAGATGGTGCAATAGTAGAAAATCCCATGAGAAGGAAGGGTAATAGCATAGAAAAAACCCGGTTTTTACGTGCTTCCGCTGTAGAGAGTTCAGTGATTTGACATAGCTATTTCATATGCAGCATGTATCTTTTCATCCGCAAAGGATGTATTCATTTTTACTACTTTTTTGAATTTCCATGTTTATGATAAAAAGAAGACGAGGAATGAACCGAATTTTTTCCGAACAATTTCCAAGGCATGGAAAACTTCCACTAAATCAAAGCATGTTAGACTTTTCCGTGAACCATTTCGTTTCATAGAACCTTAAAGGCAGTGGGTGTGATGATTAAGAGACGGGGCGTTCGCATTTGGCCGTCACTGTGAAGATCGTAGAGGGGTGTGGCTGAGATCACCTCGCAACGTCATTCCACCAACCGCCCATGACAGAACCAAAACCAGTCCTCCCCTCTCCCGTAGTTCCCACACCCTTTAATCAATGGTCTATAGAATTAGGACGAAAAACCAAAGAATCAGCCATCGCATCTACTGCCTTCAGCAGTGATTATGCAACCGAAAATCACTCCTCTTCCCCCCCCTCCCCCCAGCATTAATAAAGAAGATTATCAGATTCTGATAACAGAACCAACTAATGCGAAAAGTCCGAAGAGTATAGTTGCGGGGGGAAGGCGGCGTCATAACAAGCCTTTTTTCAAAAGCTTATCGGCAGAACTGAGTCCTAACAAGGACAGCTCGAACTCTGACTCTTAATGTGTTGTGTATCCCCACAACAGGTGTTCGCATTTTCATCGACTTAAGAACTTGAGCAGAACATTGAGTCAAAGGCCATCGCCTGAACCATTATTGATGCTCATTAGTATTTAATGAAATTAAGCATGTTTTTCGATCAACTTACCATTGTCTGACAATGCATTTGGTGTTTATTGGATATGTGAGGGTGTTTTCCACAAAGAGTAACGCGATATGAGCTTTGTCGACCACAGAGCAGCTTCTTCGTGCACACGAACTTGAAGGGTTGGTGCGAACGCGGGGCCACGACGACAGTGCAATTTGGCTCCTGACAAGGAATGGATCGGTCAGTCCAGCCATTTGTAATCGGATGTAGTCCGATGCACGCGTCTTGCGACGCTCAGCTCAAATGCGCTTTCGGTTTTTGCCGAACGATTCTCTGAACGAACATACGAGGGATTCTTCCACAGTGGCGCCCTCTGCTTCCCTATTCGACTCGGCTCTAGTAGGAAGAGCCGGAGAGCATTCATCACAATGAGCCTGATAGTGTAGAGGATAGCGCCGTAGCTTTATGTGGGTGAGGTTACTTCGAGTCCTTAGCCATAGCAAGATTTTCCATTTTTTCAGGGCTCCTCATACGAGCCCAAAAGCGTTTGTACTTGGTTTTTTTGTTGACATGCGTCCCATAGGGGCGGAAGTGGTGCAGCGGCAAGTGGCACGCTTGCTACGCGAGCGGTCCGGGGATCAAATCCTGGATCGTGACGTGTGTCGCCTGGGCCAACCAAAGCTTCCATCCCTCCGGAGTCGGTTAATTGGTACCAGGCTTGTCTGGGAGGATAAAAACACGGCTGGCCTCCGCAAGTCATTGTATAGGCCACATCGCATTCAAACGCCACTACGAATGTACAAATGGAAGTAGAATGCGTGCCGCATCCCAAAAAGGGATTGATCTACAGCGAATCCTTTATCGTTTTTCCTTTTGTGCGTCCTCACTCAACACCGGGAGGACACAGACCCTGGAATTTCTTTTTCGTGCTTTTTTCTAATAGTTTTTTCTTATTATGATAAGATTTGACACACGGAAGACTCATAAATATGCAAAATTTCAATAACTTACGAGCACATGTGATAGTCCTTCACAAAGTGAAATAAACAAAACGTTCCTGCCATGGCTGCTCTCCGGCTCTTCTCACGCGAGCATAGTGGGATAGGGGGAGTAGAGGGCGCCACAGTGACATAGCCACAGTGAGAAGAATCCCTCGTATTTTTGTCCAGAGAATCGTTTGGCAAAAATCGACAACGAGTGTTAGCTCAGCGCAAGGCACGTGCACTGGACTACACATTTACAAATGGCCGGACTAAACAACTGACCCTTCTTCGTAAGAAGGAAAATCTTGCTTTCCTTGCAAGTATACCAAGATGTACGAGCTGGTGCTTGACCGAGTAGCTTCGGAAAAAAAACTACAATCAATGCTACATGGTTTTACAAAGTGAATAGACCCGCTTTGTCCGACGTGGACGTAAGGCTCGTGCGCTATATTTTTGTGGATGCAGCAAACTGTGTTCTGAACAAAGATATTGGAGGAAAACAATGATTAGCAGGAGCGCTGTTCCTCGCAGATTTGCCAACTTGAAGGCACAAGGTACGAAAAATTAGATAGCCGTTGGGCGAAACACAGCTGCTAGAAAGTGCAGCAGACAAAAAGAAATGAAAGAAAAAAAGGATCTAAAGCCCGCAGGACACAATCCTAGTTCAGCTGCTGATTCCCGCGTTGGGTGTGTCTCATCGGTGCTGAAGTCATCGACGTGAACTTTCTACACTGTCTCGCTGCTCAACGGCTAGAGTCTTGACGGCAATGGATTTGCGACTGGGATGACAGATGGTGCGTAGGACCACAAAAGAATGCAGCTCTGGGGTGACTTCGTCCCTTATAGCCAGCCTCCCTTTGTAGACTGTATATTCCCCTTTTCTGGGTCGAATTTATCTTGCCACCAGTCTTTGAAGAAAGGCTCCACGATAAAGTCAGAGGTCGAAGAAGGGAAAAATACCTAGTGAAAAGGCAGGTAGCCCTTAAACGATGGCGTTTTGAAGCAAAAAGTTCCTCACTCACTAGCAGAGCCATACTCGCGCCGCTGCACTCCCTCCGATTTGCTGACTACTCGCCTTGTGACTCTAGCCACTCTAGCAAGGAGAGCGTTAGCCTTGGTGAGGGTAGCACCGGTTAGAAAATTCTAACGCGGCGAAGGCGGGCGAGAAGGGGGTCTTAAGATCTCTTCACCCCTGCTCGACCACCCACTTCTACCTTGACTTCTGTCGGGCTATCTTTTCATCGTTAACTCTGCCTTTAAATGGTACTGTAATTTCAAAGTGCGAAAGTGACAAATGTATAGGTTCAAGAGGTAGGAATTGTCGACATCAGAAGGACTACGGTAAGCTCAGCAGACACCTCACCTAGTAATTTTTCTTGAAATCACATTCTACACCATTTCAATATAAGTCGCTTGATTGCCACAGTCTTTATTGCGAAGTGTCTCTGTTTCGAGAAACAAATTGAGAAACAAAGGCTCTCAGAGATTAATTGTTTTATAGGCATTAAAATAAGTGTATTACTGAGAGAAAAATGAAAAATTGAAGTGGATATAAATGCATAGAAATTTGAATGATGATGTCAACGATGAATCTACTGGAACGAGCCTGCCTATTCATAACTCCAATTTTCACTGCATGCAGGATGGAGAAAATAAGAAAATAGGTACAGCGGTGATTCATTTTCGAAGCTCAAACAGGGACATCAGACTGGGGAACGTCCAGCTGTACCTTAAAAGGCAAAGTTTGGGCTCAAACCAATCTAGGAAGCAGAGTCAACCCTGCGTTGCGCAGTTCGCAACCGCACGTTGAGAGATCCTCAACGCATGCTGTATGGGCGGAGACGCAGACGGCTCGAGCATGCGAGTGTGAATGTTCGCGCGAGAGAACGTGTCTAATCGGGCGAAACTGCGCAACGTGGCCGTTGAGAACCGCGCAACGTAGGGTTGACTCTGCTAGGAAGCCCTTACTATGGCTAGAGGTGCTCGGTACGCGAGGGCAAAGGTAGCGCCACCTCTCTACATCGAAGCGCGTCACTAGGACTCTAGGCGCCATGGACTTCTAACAGACTCCACCAAACTTAACATGGTCCGCCCACCGTTCGATATCTGTCTGCGTCGCTGCGTTGATCTCGGACTTCTCTGCCACTCTCCGCGCTCACATATCTCTTATCGACGCGCCTGTCTTTTGAACTTCTCCACAGCATATAGCAAAATGTCGTATTGCCTATGTACTTCAGGATTTCCCTTTTTCTTGTCCACCTCCTATCTCTTCTTTCACACTTGAGTGCAATCAACCCATCAATTTAATCCTGATTCTTGCCTTAAGAAGGCACTAATTACGATAGAGAGAAGACGGTATGATTTTGTTGCCGTCACTGAACAAATTGGTGGATTACACCCCTCAAAGAGCTGAAGAGTGCTCTGTCAGCGCTTTCCACAAATGACACTAAAAATCGTCATCGGTACCACCATCTCAAGCTCCTGTGTTCGCTGCCTTTAGCAAGTAAGAGCAGCCACTTTGACAACAACAATCAGGAAGATTTATACGGGTCTCGACTTGCAGACTTGAGCGCGCCGCTTGAACGGCAATTGGTCCTTGCGGAAGACTTCAACCACAAAAACTTCAACAAAAAATCCCCTCACACTACCTGCATCTTCACCGGTCTCAACGCTGAGCGAAGGTTTTGTGACAACATTCACATATCCACGAAAGTACTGCGTGGTGACCTTATGCTGCACACATCAAGGGTGCAGGTGGAATATCGGTCGAGTATTCCTCAACGGCACGTCGAGGACTTTCGCCTGATCACGTTCTCCCGCGCAGACATTCACACTCTCCATGTGCGAGCCGTCTGTACTCTCCGCGCGTACGTTCACTCTAAAAACCACTCTCGCATCGTACAGAGCCATGGTCGAGAACTTCCTCGACCGTTTCACAAGAATGCCGGTTGTGAACAAAACTTTCCCCTCAGGCAGGACTGGAACCCTGCACTTTTCGCTTCCCGGGCAAGTGCACTACCAGTTACGCTACCGGGGCACCATTTCATCCCAACTGAGCTTTTCATGGTATACAAAAACTTCTTCGACCGTTATTCACCCTGCTGGGTGGATGACTTTATACAGGGTAAAACTCTTTCCTTTATGTTTGACATGCAACTAAAGTGGATTAATACCAAATTCAGAGACATGTCCTTCACAAAGATCAAGTGGTGCCACAAAGCACTAACAAGTTCGTACCTCAGCTAAACTATGGCTTCGAAACGATCATAATCTTGTGCAAAACATTCAGGCTCTACATTAATTTTCCGCTCTTTGAAAAGGAATACTAATTCATTGAAAGGCTCCGAAGAGCGCAAAACTTTTCAGGAGATTCCTTAGCTTGTCTCAAAGGAGGTTTTGCAGTTTCCAGTAGAACTGTCTCAAGTGAATTCGGATGAAAGGACGAGTTGTTGAGAAACAATTTTTAGCTCAGAAAAAGAGCTTAAATAATCCTTTAGAAATTTGGTTATTATAATAGTTGCCACAACGACAAGCAACGAAACCAGTATTTATTGGAATTTGGGCGGACGCATTGATCCACTTTCTGAGATACGATCGGTGCTTCATCAAACACGAATTACCTCAGCTCACAAGTCAGGTTTCAATCAAGAAGCAATTTTCAAATATCCATAAATATACCCTTGTCACGGGCTTAGAAAAATTGTAGTGCCCAAAAATTAATGCTTAACCAAAATTGAAGATGAAAATAAGAGGCGAAGAAACTGTGGATCAACCGTGGGATAAACGTTGTTACTTTAATTTTTCGTATCTCTTTATAACTGTATAATAAAATTTTAACATGAAATTCAGAAAAAATGAAAGTAAAAATCGTGAGCTTACAAATCTTTCGGCTGATATTTGCTAGCAGTGATGAATTGGCACTACTAAAAGTGAAGAATCGCTAAGAGATGAACAGATACCTGGTCTTCCTCCGTCCATTCGACGTGCAGCATATCGCTGCTTTCCGGAACCCTGAGACTGGACAGTGTGGTGGCGTCGGCGGAAGGCAAAAATGTCGACTAACGGCCAAACCACCCCTTGAATGAGAGAGGAATAGCGAGCGATATGGCAGTCGACCGCAGCACTCGACACACGCGTCAGACAATGGAAAATGACTCTCAATTAGCCGCTATGAAGAATTATGAAATACATGTAACTAGTGGATGAATGAGGATCAACGAGTTGAAACAGCGATTTACAACAAAATCGAATGTTGGGATGATAAAGGAGTGTAAAAAGCTTGGCCCGTGTTAGATATTGTTTGGATCAAGATTAAAGAGAGCATGTCTTAGGCTTCTATCGATTGTCTCAGCTTTCTGAAGTGGTGACTCGTTTTGGAGTCAGCTAAAGGAGTGAGGCGTGGTTTAGTGACAAGTGGCGCTGCTTACCATGCGCGATCCGGGGATCAATTCCTTGTCGTGAATCGACTAGGCCAACCAAGCCTTCCATCCTTCCGGGATCGGTCAACTGATACCAGATTTGTCTGGGAGGATAAAAAAAACACTGACTTGTACATCTTCTGGCCACCGCAACTTCTTGTGTATACCAAATTAAATTCATGCTTCTACAATTCTGAATGGAAATGGAGTGCGTGGCACACTCTAAAACAGGATTGATCGACGTCCAATGCTTTATCCTTTTATCAAAAGGGATGAGTGGAGTAACCTTCGACATTCGCACTTCCCAGAAGTTTCGCAACCCTTCCCCCCCCCCCGCCCCTTCGACCACCTCCACCAACACCATCAGCCTCGGAGGGTTCCACCAACACCATCAGCCTCGGAGGGAACTTTGTGGTTTTCTACGATGGGGGAGGGGAGAGGTTTCGGAGGTGTATTGCGGAATCGTCAGCAAATTTCCTGAAGGGGTTGTTGCATAGGGATATTTGCAAGAATCAGATTCTTCATAACATCCACTGAATTTGCGAACATTCGAAGATTAGGGATCCTAAAAGTTTTCCTGCTCAACCTGACCATATTACGTACATATATCCCGCTCTTACTTAATGGACATTTTTCTGAGGAGAGTCAGGTACTTAGTCGCAGGCATGATGGAGGGGGATGGGAATCGGATGTGGGGAGAGAGGCGAGTTGACTTGACCGGGGAGCGGGATCTTGTCAGCATTTCGGGAAGAGGGGGGTCGTTTTTGCTAAATTTCCTCGACACTTAATAAGCCCTGCTGATAAGTTAGGAAGCGCTCCCCCTTCATATTTGTGCCCTTCTCGTTAAGTCCAGACTCGACCTAGACACTTTTCTGTATCAAGTAATCTGATGGCCTAATGTGGCTAAAGTACGATCCCACTTCACAATGTCGGATCATTTCTAGGAATTCCTCCATTTATCAGATCGAATATTCCTCGAGCACTCCTCCGCTAGATTTCAATAAAATTTCCAGTAAATTCAATGAGCCCTGCCTGGCGAATCACTAGAATAAATTGAACGACGAAAGTGTAGCCGATGAGGATCGAATGAATCGGAGCACATGACAAACGACCCCTACTATCGAATAAGCATAGAACTAGTGAAGGTGGCAGAAGCGAAAGGAAGTAGAGAGCAAGTGAGGGCTGCTATGGGATAATGGCGCTGAGTCGGTAAATTACATGAAACTTCAGCGACAAGCGTTGAAAGCAAGTTTGAAGTTGTATGACTTTCACAGAGGAAAGAGTACAAATCTTGCTTTACTAGAATGAGAGTTTACATAAAATCGAAGTACAAGCACGCTACAATTGAAGAGATTACGGACTCAGAGAGTACGGTGAAGCATGAAGACACTAAAAGGTTACTAGAACCTTTTTACTGAATTGCTAATTATAAATTCTACTAGTGATCAATGACAGTACATCATGGCTATTTGGCATTATGAGACTATGTCCCTTATGTGACAATGGTTTTAGAAGCAGAGGGGTTTAGTTTTCGCAAACATTTGTCTTATGACCATAGAAAAGGAGAGACTTTGTATATGTTGAAAAAGAGGCAACAACGTCAACAAACAGAATGGCTTTGGAAAACTTGGTTTTAGGGAAGTAGCTCACAGCAGGGGAGAAGACTGTGCTTCTTCTGGAAGTGACTCAGTTTTTTGGTGCAATAAAGGCCAAGATTACGCCCATGACAATTGCACCCGAAGAACGATGCCATTATAGCTCATCTTCTATACTGAGCGTACCACCCATTGAATGAGTCTAACAAAAAAGCCTTTTAACCTTTCGCTGCCTCTCAAATGTATGCTGGTGCGCCATGCATTCGACTAGCATTCAAAACCGTAGAGGCTTTAGAGAAGCATTTGACTTGCACACAGTCAGTCAACACTGAAGCTTCCATTTGTCCCAAGTAATGTGAAAATCAAGGAGCTATTGCAAGATAGGGGGCATTGTGTGGCAGTGCATTTCAAACCACGCAAAACAGCTCTTGCTAACATCGAGATAAAGACCTTACCGAGCGAGGGGAGACTTCAGGGTGCAGGAAAGATTCACTTTTCCCGAAGTTTCTGCTCCCTCTTAGGCTTAGTCCTGGAATATGCCCCCGTGTCGATAGCGCCACCAGTATAATCTGTTGCATAGAACAATTCCAATCAAAATAGTCGACCTAGGAGGAATGGAATTCCAGAAAGAGCTGAGTTACCGGTTTTGTGATGTGGAACAGGTGAGCTTCCCAAGCAACCGTAGGCCTAGGCTTCATTGAAGAGCAACATTGCGAGATTCGATGGGTGAAAGAACGTTAGTTTTCATATTTTATAAGCATCACAAATGTTTAGCTTGAGTTGAGAACACAGAAAGTGACCAGTTTTGAGATTATTCTAATGGGTTGCCTTAATTTCTGCCGTTCAGGATGTAGGCAACCCAAATCCTCATGTCCCTCATGTCATTTATGCCGTGGGTATTCCTCAGCTAAACCCTATCATTGAACTTGCTCCTCGATTCAGGATTACAATTTCGTTTCGGAAAAATCAAACGGTAACTCGATGAAGGGTGCACATTATGAGAATTATCGCAGTTTTCTGATTTGGGAAAAGAACAGCTGGAACACATCGATCACATCTGCGAACACTGAATGTCTTTGTCGTAAAGTGTAGGCAGAATTTGAAAGCAGCAATTCCAAGGTGATGAAAATGAAAAATTTGCACCTATAGCGCTGAAGGTGTGATACGAAACGTAACGCTTATCACAGCCATTTGCAGCGGAAGCGAAAAAGAGCCTCCAGAAACTACAGCCAGTGATCGAGGCGCACAACTAGGATGCAGAAGCAAGTTTTAGCATTTGTACTATATATTGCTTTGCCGAAATAAAGGCTCCTAAAACGCAATAAAAAATCAAAATAAAAGACGGAGTTTAGAAAATGCAGCCCACTAGAAATCAAGGTAGACGCGGTTTGTGATTTTGGGTTAAGAAAAAAACATGAAAAGGTCCAGAACCCCCTCTCACCCGTCAATTTTCGCGTTGATTCGGCTCTCACTGGTGCTGCCCACTTCCGCTAACGCTCTTTCTGCGAGACCGCTAGAGTCAGACGGCGGGAGGGTGGGCGTGCCGCGGCGCGGGTATGGCCCTGCTGGCCGCTGAGAACTACTATTCGTAGCGAAACACGCATCGTTTCGCACCTTCAGTTGGCCCTTGCCTTCTAGTTTGCATATTTCCCCTTTTTCAACCTTCGACCTTATCGTGGAATTCTACTTAGACAGATTCCTTGATACCATCTGCCTTTTATCGATACGCAGCGCTTAGCTTCACATGAAATATACTGCTGGTGCAACTTTGAGAAGTTGTCGTCAACTAGCAGCAAACCAATACAAATTTTCCACTTTTCAGCTTTGATGAAGTAGTGAAAAGTAAAGTCATTACCAGGTGAACACCGCGACAAGGGAATGGCTGCATTGGTGTGAACTTCTGTGGTAAATGGGCAATCCCAAAGTGCTATTGGGATCGTACATTAACAATAGAAACTGCCTATTTGCCTTGGTGGAACCCGCTGTTCCCATCAAAGCAGATAGCATTCATAGTTATTGATTTGTTTTGTTTACTGTATCAACGCCGTAGCTCGAAAGTTTCACAACTCTTTCGCCCGGAGCAGGATCCCAACCCGCATCTTCCGCTCACAGAGCAATTGTGTAATAAATTACACTACTGTACTGACACCTATTCATCCTACCTAACCTTTTGATGGCTTATTTCGCATAACTTATCAGTACTCACACGTCTAATGTTACGAGCCATTCATAAGTATTGGGTTGGTGCATAATATCGTAGCGCTTGCATTTTTCATTTTTGCACGCAAACGTTTTGTGAAGAAATTAAAAGCATAAAACTAATCAGGGATGTCCACTTTGCCATTATTTACGACTTTTATCCTATTTTGCAGAAAGTCACTGGATTTGGGATTGAAAAAAAAATGTTGGGCTCGCTCTCGAAGTCTTCATTATTTCGCAATTTGTACGACATGAATACGGTCTTAATTTGAGTGAAATATGTGAGGTTGGTTAGAGAGAGGTTCGATAAGAACAATGGATTCTGAAGAACTTTTGTTTCGACGGTTTTTTTTTCTTTATGTGAACTGAAAATAACAGCTGTCGAAATGCCGACTTCTGCCATCTGGGTTTTCCAACTTCTAAGCATTATGTATAAGTACAAAAATATAATTTTGAGGGAAATGACGAAGTAATTTTTGTAGAGCGAAAAAAGCACTTTCAAAAGGTATAGGCGATTTTTAGAGTTTCTCTTGTACTGATTGAATTTACACGCCAAAAAAAACGCTAGGATATTATGCACCAACCCAATATTTACAGCAATCTCTTCTCTTGTCGAAGAATCCTCGACCTTTGTGCTCGCTGTTAACCAGCAAACCGCGTTGGTGTATCGAATTCCGCTAAAAAAGTCAAGCATCCCCTTCCGGCCCCAGCTATTTGGTATCGAACTCTTTCGGCGCCAGCTATCCTCCACCCTTGTGCATCCTGTTCACCTGCAAACGTATGAGACAGTCACACTTATGTCGCTGAACTTTACAGCTACAGTGTTGGCATGCACGCATTCATGAGCTAGTGCGATCTTGTATAAAAGTCGGATGCACGACTAAATCCAAAATTAGGTCAGTCAAGCGAAATCACTCAAAAATTGCCGATTATTTACAAGAGTGGCATTGGTGAAGAAAAAGGCGATCGGAAGGATCTTCGAAAAGTGTGGGACAAATCTGAATCCTGCGGAGAATGTAGATTGGTCGGTAGGTGGAGCTAGAATCTGTTTTCTCTTTGTTTGGTGCGGTTCATGTAAACTTGTTTCCATTCTTTTGGCCGCATCCAGTAGATGTGGCTTGATGAATGCGGCTCCGCTTCACTTTAGACAATGCTTCGCGTTAATCGAATTGCAGCTCCTCAGCCTCTCACGACGGAGCACTGCGTTCGGCTGGACCAAGACCACTGCACACTCTTCCGACCGACAGAACCTCAACTCCCGTCTCCCATTGTAAAGCACCTGAGAGCACTTTGCACTCCAGTAATTTACCGGAGCAATGAAATAAGTAGGTGAAATGCCGACGAAAACAAGCGAATCACTCCGCTTGACAAGCAAGAGTTGGAGAGGTGTCATCAGCAACAAATAAAGGATAAAAGGATAAAGCATTTGCCGTTGATCAATCCCGTTTTGGGATGCGGCACGCATTCTACTTCCATTTGTACATTCGCAGCGGCATTTGAATGCGATGTGGCCTATACAATGACTTGCGGGGGCCAGCCGATGTTCAAGTCAGTGTTTTTTATTCTCCCAGACAAGTCTGGTACCAATTAACCGACCCCGGAGGGATGGAAGGCTTGGTTGGTCCGGGCGACTCACGACAGCAGAATTGATGCCGGACCGCTCGCGCGGTGAGCGCGCCATTGTCACTGCACAACTCCGCCTCGAGCAACAAATATAGCAGTAAAAACGTCGACAAATGTTAAACATCGTCTCCCCAATTCAAAGGCAAGACCCAGGATCAAGTTCGTGTGATAGCTTCGTTCTGTGATACGAAAGTAGGTACGCGTAGGGAATGCAAGTGGAGAAAAAAGGAAAAGAAATTGACGCACCGAAATCGGAACTTCCTTGCTACACGCTACCAAGAAGTTTAAGAGGCAAACAGTGAAATAAGATAATGCGGTTAGCGGAGAGGGAAAAAACTCTGAGTCGAGAGGATACAGTAAGTTAGAGCTACACAGTCGATATCAAGCGGTGGGCGGGCATTGATCTTTCTGAGCGTAAGATGATCCAAGTCTTGAGCGCTTAGCGACTTAACGACGCATTTAGATGTGCAAAATTGCACTGGAACTGCAGCGGCTGACCAAGCAACTCTATCCATGGCAGGACTTGTTCAAAGAGGCTAAGCCCAGCTTCTGCCTTCACGCGCGTTCGGCATCAGCACTTGCAATTCTTAAGAGGTGATGAGCCACTGTTCAGGAAAAAGTATACCCCTAAACGAAAGATGCCTAACTTTCATGCGGAGAGGGTAGAACTTGTAGTACGTAATAAGAGCGTGTATGGTGATAAAAAAGGAAAGCAAAAGGAGAAACGTGTGATGTAGGCAAGCAGAAGACAGCAAAAGTCGCATCCATAGCAGTTTCGTTGGAAGAAGTGAGAAAATGCGTCTGCATATTTTGAGCTTGCACGAAATATGAGCATGCCATCGTCAACTGAAAAACAAGTGGAAAATGGGGTTTCCTAGAAGGATTCGCCATTGGAATATCTAGTAACTATATTGAATTAAAAAGTTTCTGTCTATTTCTTTCTAGAAATTAAAGAGAACAGATAGTGTAATTGGTCTTTGAATATGCATTTGGCCTACACAATGTCCTGCAAGGTCCAGTTGATGCACAAGCGACAACCTTTATTCCTCGAGACAAGCCAGGTGACAAACACCCTTGTCGGACATACAAATAAGTTGATAGACCTAGGCAGAATTCGGCCTTAGACTTAAACCAGGACCAGGCGTAGGAGGGGAAGCATCTTTAACCGCCTACATTCACATTAACAAAGGAAGTTCTTTGGGGTGTGGAGTGCTCTCCAAAACGGTTTTCTGCATTTTACAGCAACTGATGCGTGGGCTAAAAACCTAAGCGCGAAGCACTTAAGGCCAAAAATGGGGAGAAAAAAGTTCAAGGTCAATTTTTCGTGGTAACAAAGTTTTTTGCATTTTTGGTCGGAGCATCCCTTTTTCCTTCAAACCACTAATAGGTATTAATTTTTCTGACCAAAATTGAGTACTCTTTGCTGGAAGTCTCATACACTACCACTCCGAGGCTGTACTATCACCCACTCCAAGCAGACGTTTCAATCCTTTTTTGGCCTCAGAGGCCACTCATTGGAAATGAAACTCAGTTTTGTAGCGTTCAGGTCCCTACAGCAGGGGGAAATTCGTTCTGAAAAGCGCTCCACAACCTGAACGACCCCCTACCCTTGTAAGCAGTTTCAAAGGAAATGGCTATTCTGCTAAGGCAATCCCTGATGATTATAATGCAATTTGTGCTTCTACTAATCTTGAAAGAGCACCTGTGATCTTCTGAGAAATTTCCAAAATCGCTGGTTTCAGAACATTATTCATTACATTTATACCCAAAGGAATAACAAAGATATAATTTTCATCAGAAAAAAATGGCAAAATCGTAGTCCCTAAAATGGTAGCAAATCATCGAAAAAATCATGGACACACTAAATTAACGAACCTTCAGCGGAAACACAACTTAACATGAAGCTGACCCCTTCCTTTCTACCAGGGTGAAAATCGGTCGAAGAATCGTTGACCACTCGTCGAGGATTTTATTCTTTATTTATTTATTTCTTACGCTGGCGTGCCACAACCAGTAAGAGAAGTTGAGAACAGTACAGACATAAATGAGTTCAGGGGAGAAAAAGAAAAAAAGATGCAAAAAACAAGGATTTTCGCCTGTTCAATCACGATTTCCCACACACATTCATTCTTGACACTATTCTCACAGAGTACAAATTCGTGACTGAGGATTTCCTCGACCATTATTCAGTCTGCTTTCTACCAATGAATTGTTTAGTCAGCCTAAACACGCAATCTCAATTGTTGGATCATTGCCATCATTATCTATACAACTTCAGCCCGTGATAATTGAAAAGAAAATTCGTCAAGGGAAAAGCGTGAAAATAAGAAGGCGAAACGAAGAACATATGGTGCAGCGTTTACGCCCGAGGAGAAGTATTATATATTGAACAACTTCGGGTCTTCCGAATTCCTATCACAGCCTATAAGCAAACAACACAAGCTTCGCTCACTTTACGGGATTCTCAGCACGTCCGTGAACTTGAGAGTGAAAAATATCTTTGAAATATTGCGTCTCTCCATTCGCTAAGACTAAGCCGTGAACGATCCGTTGTAAGCTGATGCGAAAAATCTGTCCTCTTCTCATACATGTAAGCAAAATAAAGTTAGACTAATCTTATCCAGCTCGGATTATGTCCAGACCTGTCGGCCTCTCTGAAGCTTCAGGGCTTTCTTTTCCATGCATTACACGCATTTTCGCCACGTGCTCGTTCCCACATGCAACATCGACACAAAGTAGTGTCGGTGTTGAGTGAAAGAGGCTGAGAATGTGCTAAGTTGCTATTGGGTTGCATTGGATTGGTTCATGTTCTAGGCACAATTGTGGAAGTGTACTTTATAGGTGCTCCCATTTTTCACGCCCTAGCCCTGAAGCATACTTTTCATTTCCAAAATACTTCCAAAAGCAAAATCACAGTTTCACGCTTTCTCGATGTGTAAGACTGTTAAGGAATTCTTGAGCCGTTTGAAACTATGTTATTTTCAATTTTATTCGTTCGGGCGGAAGTCGTGCAGTCGCAATTGGCGCTGCTTACCACGCGCGGTCCTGGGATCAAGTCCTGGGTCGAGCATCGTCCAGGTCAACTAAGCCTTCCAATCTTCCTGGGCAGATTAATTGGTACCAGATTTGTCTAAAAACACTGACTTCCGCATTGGCTGGCCTCACAATTCATCGTATAGTTCAAATCGCATTCAAATACCACTACGATTCCAAATAAAAGTAGAATGCGCGGCGCATACCAAAACGAGATTGATCATCGTCGAATGCTTCAGCCCTTAATCTTTAAATTTTTATTAAGCATAAAATTAAATTTATTCAACAATATAATCAACATGTTAGTGACCACAACGTCTCACCTAATGGGCAGCTCAGCTATTCCCATCTCTAAGAATTGGACAGACTAGGACTGAGTTATATCTTTTTGCTGTGGCTGTGTTTCGAATTGTATTCATGTGTTTATAGAATACTGTAGTGAAAAAACAATGACGAATATCAATTTTCCCAGAGAACCAGACAACTGCAAATTGGTTGCGGGAATTTTAACAAACGACATTCATTTTGGGGACATTCAAAATTCAAAGAATTCCTAATCTTTCCTCTTTGTTACCTAGGCTTTTAGTAGTTAGTTAAAAGCGTTAATTTTCTTGTGCTGTTGGAGGTTGTTTGGTGGGACATTTTTAATGGCCTGGTATTATTGCTAAATTGTCAAAGGACTAGACGTGCTTCAAATGATGCACCCTCTACCCCACAAAGCGTGTGACACCTTATTTTATTTCACATTCGCTGTTATCAAGACGTTTACTGGTGCGCATAGCTGAATCTCTTACTGTTTCCTCCATGCAGTTCGAATTACATGCCTGACACTGGATTTCGCAGATAGCTTCCATGTTAGCGATCGCTTGTAATCCTGTGCGGGTTTATAAGGCCGACGTCAGACTTTGCGAACCGAGCGACTCGCTGCTAGGGATTAGCTAGCGTGCGCGGACGCGTTGCGGTACTAGCCAGTAGAGCATTTCGAACGTTAGTGAATTGCTCCATTCGCAAAGTTCGACTGCCTAACACGCTCTCCTTAGCCCAGCCTTCAATTCTATATATTCATCATAAATGATCAGAGCTCACAAGTATAGCGAGATGAACGATTGGCTGTTTGTTGAATTCCTGACGTAACTGGTACTTCACAAGAATGCTGGGTTGTGAACAAAACTTTCGCTCAAGGCGAGACTAGAACCCGCACCCCTCGCTTTCCGGACAAGTGCGCTACCAGTTACGCTACCGGGGCACCATTTCATCCTTTCAGCCTCGCGGGCATTGCCGATATCGGCTAACCGGCTCAACACGTTATACGTGTGAGTGCTGACACGCTATGGTAAGTATACCATGAAATGCTGAGTTGGGATGAAATGGTGCTCCGGTAGCGTAGCTGCTAGCGCACTCGCCCGGACAGCAAAATGGATGGGTTGGAGTCCCGTCTCGGGAGAAAGTTTTGTTCAAACCCAGTACTCTTTTGAAACATTCGCAATGGGAACTGCGGCCAAAAACAGCAGTAAACAAACAAAAACAAGAAACTGCTACTGTATACTGAGCAATCCTTTAAGAACTGTGGAAGCCGCCGCCTTTGAGAACCACCCCCTTTGAGAATCACCGCCTTTGAGATATCACTTCCTTTGTTTTGGCATAGTAAGTGTGTTTTAAAGCCTAACAGCATTTACGGTGAGCTTTTCTTCCCCTCATTTAGCCATAATCAGCCGACTTCAAAGGGTTCAATGGGCCAGGGCTGCCTTTTGCCTACACAAAACGCAACAATTCCTCACAGACTCCTTCATTTTAGCCTCGATTAGTGAGCCTGATGTGAGAAACAAAACGCTAAATATTTGGTAAGCGCCAGATCAAAAGGAGGGTTTCTAAATTATCTGGCGCTCAGTGGACAACTGTGCACGCGATTGAAATCCAAAAAATCACAGAAGCTGATGCCTAAAATGTATTCTATTAGGTTGTTCGGAAAGTAATGCGGGTTTGTGACCTCCATTTTCAAAGAGGCATATTTTCACTAAAATGAAACATTTTTTGTCGTAACAAAAACTATTTTAAAGCACTAATCTCTATTAGTAAGATACACACTAAAAAGTCCTTCCCGCATCAAAATCAGCGCTTCAGGAGGCAATGATATCGTCAAGCATCATTTTCACATCAATTTGAACACTGAGGCATTTCTTACTCAAGTAGTTGTCGAGATGTTTGGAAAGGGGTATCAGTGAGGGAGAGGTCCAGCGAGCAAGACATGTGGATCAGAGCTTCGCACGCCAGTTAGTTCAATACTTGCGAGGTCGTCTATGGGACGTGTGACTGAGCACCTGCATGAAGGAGGCTTTGCTCACTTCTCTCGGTTGACGAACCTGATGCTTCTAGAGCATTTCATCGATACGCTGGAGAGACATTGGTGTTGTGTTGAATCCACCTGGTTTCCAAGAGCTGAGTTGGATCTGCCTCGCGGAAGACTGCCGAATGTTGAGCTCAACTCTAATCTTCTGAAATTTCGGATTTTGGGAAGTTTTTGAAGATTCATCGTGGTCAAACTATAGAAAAGATGGCTTTATGTGATCGTGAACAGTCCACTTTCCATCGTAGATGAGAATGCATACCGAGTACTAGTAAGCTTGATACATAAAACCGCTGGAAATGACTTCTTGGGAAGACGGTATTGCTGCTGCTTCAGTCCAGCAAATACGGAAGTCACCTGTTCAGTTTTTTCACCTCCCAATTATAGCTTCAAGAGCCACGATATTTTCAATATACATACTTCTGGTCCTGCTGCTTGCTATAGCATAATTAGACTGGAACCATCTTCTACGGGAATATTCAGAAGGCCGTCGTCAACAGCAAAAGCACGCTCGTGACTCCCCTCAACACAACTATGGAATTCTTCTAAACCAAATCTTCGGAGCCAAGGCTGTGCTGCGCTTATAGAGGTGCTTCTTCGACCCCATCTTTCAATGTTGCTCCGACAGGTCTAAGGAGCACTACGTCAGAGTTTCAGCACATCGAAGAAAACTTACTCAAATCACTGTCTTGACACCTTCCCTTCAACCCTATAAAAAACCCCAATATAACCAACAAAACTGAAGTTCATATATAATGTAGGAGAAAAGATGGACTATTCTTGCCAATGATATATAGGACTTCAGCTCTCAAAGAAGTTTCAGTATAAAAATATTCCAAGTATGCAATGTATCTCGAAACCGCATTACTTTCAGAACAACCTAATACTTCAACTGGTATGCAGCTGGAACTCCTCGCAGCCGATCTCTGTGCTCCAAGAAGTAGGCGCAATTGCGCGTATTCAGTTGCTGGGCATTATATGAACAAATAATATCCAGTTTCTGGAATGGCGAGTATGAGAAATGAATGTGAGATCAACACTCACACGCCTATTATGTTTGCATATTACATGAGCAAGAATTTTTCTCCGAGGATTCACATATTCCATAGAGGAGATGAGGCGATTAAAAAGTCCGTAGCAAAATTGAAAGAGAATACCCAAAAATTACTCAAGAATGTCGGCGAAAGTTCCCACGCCCGAAGTGGATTTAAGTACACACGTCACGATCATAATCTGCGGATATTTCTGAAGAGCATGAGTGTAGAAAAGTGAAAAGGAGCACCTGTTAACAAATTAGCTGAAGAAACATTCAGAAACACTGACTGGATGCCTCGTTTTTTGTAGTTGACCGTGGTACGACAGAGAGACACGTGCCGAGGAGAGAGGATACACGAGAGGGTGCAGACACGCTGCATGTCGTGATCGAGAGGGTTACGGGTCATCCAGTGCGTGAGAGTCCAGACAGAAAAGCAACGTACCTTGTGTTTTTCTATGAGTAAGCCTTTTAGAAGAAGGAATCGAAGCAGAGATGCTGCAATTTTGGGTATGTGTGAGAGGGCCCAGAGAACATTACAAACTCTAAATTACCTAGCCTTCCGGTTGACCACTGCGCTTGACGGATCGAGAGGCAGCAGAAGCGGTTGAAGCGGTATGAAAGGCCTAGCTCCTTAGGCGCAAACTTTCCACTATCGAGAGTGGCATAACTTCTGTACGTGCTCATCCTTCTAGCATTTTAAGATTATCCTAATAATGTGATTGCGGAGTAAGCATACAGCTTAACGGCGAGAGACAGTGCAGTGACCTTGTATAAGCCATAACTATGATATCCTCCGCTAAGTCCCAAGAATCGCAGGCTATTGAGCTCAATTTATTGAACTGGAGTTGGCGCTGCTTTCAATCATCTTTAGATCCTCGACAGATGTCGAATGACCGACGCTATCTGTCTAGGGATTGGTTTAGACATTAAGGTATTATTCGAATAAGGCCTTATTGAATAGAAGGAGAGATGAATGCCAGGATAAACGGCTGCTCGAAAATCTTGTGGTTATTATGAGAATTTGTCATACACTGGATGAATGAAATCACTTGCATGCTGTTCCCAGCGTGAGTCAATGAGGCCCAGTCGCTCCCTCTCTTTCACTCTCGGCGTTTCCAGCCTAGTTCCTACCTGAAGGCGTTATTGATGAAGAATACAATTCATGCGAAACCTAGCTAACAGAAAGTGAAAGCTCACATGATTTCTTTCCATTAAAAAAAACGTGCTAGACGGAGCTTTCTAGGTTCTGCACGTACAGTGCAGGCCGACCAAACGGGCTACGAGGGGCCTGCCATTTTGCGGACCTCTTCAATCTTTTATGAAGAAGTAGAAGCGTACTTTGAAATTTGGGTAAGCGCGAATTCTTAGGTGAGACTTTTCAATATTTTGTTGAAAAAATCATTACGCAGATAAACATGTGACAGCGAACGACAATATGTTTTCGCAACAAAAGTTCCGCCCATTCCAACCCATGGGGAATACTTTACGCTGACAATCTGTCTTGAAGCCTCAAAAATTCTCTAAATCTCACTCGTGATGAATTCTCAACCGAGGTCCTATCCGCCTATGTTTTTCCAGACTAATAAATATACTCTGATATTAATAAATACGATTTCTTCGGCGTTAATCAATCTCTTCAAGTTGCGCCACACATTCGAATTACTCAAAGGGCGTTCTGAATGTGCAGTTGGTTTACACATTGGTTTACAGAGACCTTTCCCTGGAAACTTGTTTTCATTCGTAAAAAAGAAACTGGTATTCATAAACCGACTCCAAGGATTGGAGAGTTCGCTTATTCCGGCGAAATCCGAGAAGTGATTCGATCCCAAACCATGCAGACGCTAGTGGGCCCACTTGTCACTACCCTACCTCCAGCCTGAGCAGCTGTGCTTTTAGGTTGGTTTTTTCTTTTGGTTCATCTGTATCGCCTTAACTAAACTTTTAGAGCAACAGATTTGATTGAAGAAGCGAACATAGTGTCTGAACGCCTTATTCCTTCAGCAATTTTGACTTCGAAAAGTTATGAGGATTCAAGAGAGAATGGAGAGATGAAGGCGAAGGTCGATTCTGGCACTACAGGGTACTAGCCACTGGCTCTAGTGCTGGTTTGATATTCGGTGGCCAACGGTGTAGAAAGCAGTCAATAAAATAAACGGCAGTTAACTTCCGTTATATAAAATCCAGACAAAATAACATATCAAACTAAAATAGTAATGGACCAAATACCAACCTCTTTTCATTATCAACACACAACACACAGCATCAAAGCAGAAACGACCTTCGATCTTTGACGCCCCACCAGGGCACGCAATTAGCATAAAAAGCGCCAATCAATCATAAATCATCTAGCCTAGTTGAAATTAGAGATTACCCTTGAACGAGGGGTTGTTTCTTAATTAAATCGCACCTTGGACTTGTAAATGGCATTTGACAGTGATAAAAATAAATTATTTTCTAAAATCCTCCCCACGTATGCTTCAGACATCAGCAAGCCAAGCTCAAGTGGATTACGCCGTCTAATAGCTGTTTTCGCACAGATGAGTGCTTACTTACAAGGATAGCAGGGTCAACCGTGCGTTGCACAGCTCTCAGGAGAGGGGAGGGGGTTGGTTTTTGACGATTATGGCGAAACTGTCACGAAAGAACACGACAGCAGCGGAAGGCGAACAAAAATAGAACATTTACCATTTTTGGTCATATTCACCTCCTTCACATTCGCACCCCCTCCCCCCTTCACCTCCTCCCCCCACTCCCGCTCCATGGCCATCTTGGAGTGGGCGGACTGCGTGGACTAGTCTCCTCAGAATGAAATAAATGATGGTAGGAGTGGTGGCCTAGGGTAAGGATGGGGCTTTAAACAAGGTTGGGGATCGAACCAATGTTTTATTACGCTTATATGTATGTGACATAGGGATTGAAGTGTAACATAACATACTAAAAATGACAAAAAACGGGAATAAACCGACGACCGGGACGAAAATAAGGTCCCCTTCTCCAGTAGTGGCGAAGAGAAGTGGCACTGATTAGTAGGGGAGGCCAACCGTGTTGGGTGGGGCCAGCTGCATCCCAAGCCCACAGCGGTTCGGTCTTGCAAAATCATCATGATATTCATGTACATGCTCCCGCTAGCATACCACATACACTACATGGGTACGCAACAGCGAAAGGCTCAATCTAGACCAGCAATCCTTGAAATTGCCATTGAGGTGGAGGGAGTCCTCACGTTTCTGGCATTGAAACAACGGCCGGTTGACCCTGGCCACATGCCGGTGACTACATGCAATAGGGAAAAGACTTGATTCAGACCGCAAATCCCTGACATTCACAAAGGGGTTGTTCCTTATCATTCCTACGGTTTGCGGATTGGATCGCTGGATGATCTGCGTTCGTAACTAAAGTCATTGTAAAGAGCGGCACGTCAATTGGAACCAAATTCAAATGTGCGGCTCATCCTAAGGGGTTGATTATGCCGAGCAACTACGGTTTACTCTATCACTACTCCTATGTTAACAAAGATCGTTAATATTTTTAAAAAAATGGACAACAAGGCTGCCATGGACGGCTTTGAATAAACTTCGGCATGTTGTAGTTTTGTTTGATTTTGAACTTCTGTAGGGCAGCGGTGACTTTTTTATCGGGTTGTCATAAACTGACTGGGCTTTTGCAGACTCTAACGAAGACGACTCCGGCGAAATGTTGACCGATGAAGCTTCTTTACCAGCCACGTGTTGTGTTCTACAGAAGAAAGTTAGCAATAAAGCCTTTTTTCTGCGTATCTCACGCTCGCTTTCCCTGAGTTTCGCCATTACTCATGTGGCAGGCATGTCCCATGCCCGATTCACTTTTTCTCTTCGCTCGTATGAGGCGAATGAGGGAGGCATTTTTAATCAAAATCTCTGAATGGCGCCGGCAAGCACAACCACCGCGAATAAACGACAAGAAGTATAAGTACGTCCAGGTGACAATACGGCTGTTCAATTAGATGTCGTGCTCAAAACGAAGAATAGTTTATGAGTACTTTATATTGAACACGATTCGTTGGGTGTTGATTTCGTCACATTCATCACAACACTGGCAGCACAACATCGAGCGCCAGCCATTTCAGGACAATTTTGGATCCATTTCTTGCTTTGAACGGAATAAATGAGTTTCCCATTAGGAACGGCTAGGGAGGGCTCATCAGAGCTTCTACGATAGCATGACACACTCACATTCTGTCGATTGGAGTAAAAACACGGTATGGGGCACAATAGCAAAAGTGTCTTAGGACGCTTATTGGTGTGGTAATTATCTGTGGCGTCAAGCGACAAAGCTTGGAGTTACTGTGACTCTTGGAATGCGCCATGCACTCAACATCGGTTCATGCTTGTAAGATCAGTTGAACGTCCATTAATTTCAAGAAAAGAATGCTCGTTGAAGGAGTGGTCCTTCGCCCTTCGAATTGCTCGACCGTCACTGAACTTACTAAATGGCATAAGAAACGCGAATACAATTCTTATCTGACTTCAAGAATTCTACTTGAACTGAGACGGGGGTACTGCCACTGAATGGGCGGATGTTGAATGAGAATGAGAATAGTGTGGATCTATGTGTTTTTTGAAGAATGTAGCAGAATATTAAATAATCTCCTAGGGGGAAAATCATCGGCGACGGCAAGCGGTCCTTCAGGAAATGACCAAAAAGCGAAGCGCACCAGATAGTAAAGCAAATTTGAAATTAACACAAGAGGAAACAAAGTAAAAGGAAGATGCATTTGAAGACTTTTATCTTAATGAGGAGAAGTACACGCTGCCCATACTTGACTATTCGGTTTAGTAATGAGCCGCAGAGGAAAAACAGAAGAACAGAAAAAAGCTTTAGGCATAATGGGAGGGACGGATTCACACCAGCACTCCCTTTCCCACCTCATTAGTGCTCTACCAGAAACAAAATTTCAACTTTAGTAGTCCTCCCTCTTTTTGTTTGCAGGGGCCAAATAAAAAATTGCTTTCATCCTTTAAATTAGGAATACCCATGCCAAAATGACAAATTCTTACCCCAAGTATAGGGACCCATAGGTCAAGGGTCTTCTACGAGAAGCAGTAGAATAAATCATTCCAAATAAAGCCCGTTAAGTTGCGCTACTGACCACAGCAAAAGCTGGCGAACAATGACACATTCTCGCTCAATCACCCATCCGTTAACGCGTTGGCGTCGGAGTCAATTACGACTCTTCTCGCACTTCCGGCTCCATCCGTAGAGGTCGACTTCGGTCAGCCTACCAATTCTTGCATTTTCTCGCCTACCACTTTCACTAGACCAACTCACCACTAGAAGGAACAGGCAGCTACGATATATGAAATTAGCTGTGAAATATTAATCTGACGCACTAGTTTTTATTGAAAAGTAGGTTATGAGTGTGGAATTTAGGTAACATATTCCCGGAAGCATCATGCTGAGAACGCTATCATTAAGAAACCTTATATTCAGCATGAAGCGTTACTGCTCTCACCAACCGGGAAATCTGAACTTCCGATTCTAGACTGTCATGAGTTCTGCACCTTTTTTTCGAATGTTTCAACTGTTCGAGGCTACAGAAGTTTATTGCCAAAAACAGAACATAGAGGTTTTCCAAGAAAGAGTGCCAAATGCGGTAATTTTTGGGTGCGGCAATATTTCGGTGCTCAGCACGTTTCTCTGGCCTAAAATCTTTTAGCAAGTTGGTTAAAGGCAAAGTTCGAGCTCAGACCCACCTAATAAGCCCTTAAAGTGGCTAGAAGTTCGTGGGACGCAGCCGCAGGCGACTCGCCAATTTTCCGCATCCAAACGCGTCGCTAAGACGCTAGAGGCCAAGGACTTTGACACGCTCCTCCTGTTGCGACACGCTCCGCCCACTGCTCGATATTTTGTCTGCGTAGCAATGCTGACCTGCTATGCTCTCTCTTCTCGGATTTCTCTACCGCTCTCCGCGCTCACAATATCTCTCATCTCCCTGCCGGCCTTTTGAACCTCTCCGCAACATGAAGTAAAAGGCTCATATTTCCTGTGCATTTCAGGATTCCCCTTCCTTTTTTCTCCACTGGCGGTCACCCTCCCGCCCTTACATCACATATGAGTAGAATTACCTCATCAGTTTGAGCTTGAATCTTGCCTTTAATGTTGGAGGATTTATCTAATTGTTAAGTAAGTTAACTGCCCTTATTCGAGCAGAAAATGTTGATAAGCTGGTACAAAAGTTTAGGAGAGAAAAGCGATGTCACACCAACATAAATTTCAGTCAAGTTCAAATTGTATCATAGCAACGTTGAATTCGAGCGTTGGGTTACTTTCGTGAAGCCCAGACAGTTCCTTTGGCTCAGCTAATGCTCATCCCCAAACTCCAACGATTCCCTTTCTGCTTTTCTTTTCGTAATTGCCGTAACTACACGAAGAAACGCTTTGCCGTTTCTTGTAGTAAAATTCATTTTCATTGCTTGATAAACCTCAAACAACCATCGATTTTTCCCCTTGTGTCCGGGGAGGCATAAAAACCGTTAAAAGCTAAAATCGCGCTCATCGATGAATTATAGTCCCCTCGAAGGAATGGGAAAAACTGCACATATTGTTGTTCACGTCGTTCATATTGTTGTGTAAAAAGGGGGTCAAAAAGTTACACTGACCAGAAAAGGCTTCGAACTTCTCGTCTAACTTCGAATGGATGCCAGTAAATTATGTAGAGTCAAAAATGATGGTTACAATCATGGAGACCAAAATTGCTACCTCAACTTTCCAAGCGAGTGAGTGCTCAAATTTGGCATGAAATACAGAGTCAGTAGATATAGTCATGGCATCAATAACCTAGATGGTCATGTCGGGCCCTGAAGGTACATACGTCAAAAAGTTTTTCAAATGTTTTGGGAGAAAAACAAAAATAATGTGAAGAATGACGTCAGAACTATGAATTTTCTATACATGACAAATCGTGGTTCTTTTCTAGAAACCTCGAAATACAAAACCTGAAAAATTCAGGGAATTGGGCGCTATCACGATGTAAGGGTATCCTCTAGGGCTAAACCTACAAGGAGGGTAGACCTTGAAATCCCTCACTGAGGCTCAGCTTAAGGCTTAGACTCGTGTATAACAAAGACAGATGTTTGAAGCTGCTTGAACTGAGTTGCCGCCACAATGCCCCATATCTTGCTATGGCGCCGATAACGGTTTTGTCTTAGAAGCAACCGCTTATGTTCACTAAAAATTGGTCAATTTATTAAAGTTGTTTTAAAAATTACTTTCAGCTTCTGAGTAATGGTTTTGTTATCGTAGTGATTCACTTCGTGAGGCTATAAATCGTAGCGACCAATAAAATCCATCGTAGAAAGAGAAAATGCAGGAAC
>MU868344.1:378654-404767 GCA_036418205.1 Ostertagia ostertagi | reverse complement strand
AAGCACATGAGTTTGAAGGAAGTAATGCTCGTTTCATTGCCCAGTAGATTCATGCCCCTCGCTACTTTTGCCATCTTCTAGCGGCAAACGCGCTCCATAATCATCGCGCAACGCAACCGCAAGCATGGACTGCATGCGCTCTAATGCATTCGAAATCGCAAACATTACTAAACAAACAATACTATAACGTGACGCTTTAATGCCCGAATACAACAATATTCGGCAAGGTTGGGGACGTAATATGTAGTAGTCGGCAAAAATATATTCTCTCTTCGTTTTTTTTTGGTTTTGGTTTCATTTTGAACCCTTTCGCTAACGTTCCATAAATACTCGTGTTCTTTCATGGATCTTGATCAAATTTTCATATCTTTTGCAAATGCTTTTTTCGAATCCTCTTATCCTCGTCAGCGTAAGGGGCGATAATCGGAATTTTTCTACTGAAAATTTAGCTCACCTGTATCACCTGTCGTCCCGTTGATCATCGATTGCTCGAGCGGGCGCCAGCAACGTCTCCATTCGTCCCTGTCGCGTGCAAGAGTTGTCCAGTGGACCCTCCTCGCTCGAGGGACACAATACTCATCATTCCTTTCGTTCAAAGCTTTCGCGAAAAACCAGGTCGAAGGTCGTGCTATTGTATCCGAGGGACCCAGTCGGTAACCGCTCTGGTCCAACGGTCATCGCAAAATCGCATGACGTGTCCGGCCCACCTTATCTTCGATTCCTTGGCGAAAACGGCAGCGTCCCTGATCTTCGATCGTTGGCGTAGTTCGGAACTCTCAAGTTCCCTCCTGCAGGTTGCGTAATAGGGAGACTCCCAACATCGTTATATCCCAGTGTTTTGGATGGAGGCGTAAACTAAGGCAGGAAAGACTGCAGAACCGAAGAAATGGACGCATAAATGGATGTTCTTCGCCTTCTCGGTTCTGTTCGTCCTCGGGCGATGTTCTGAAACTAGCCATGCCGATCGCTTCCGACTGCTTCCGACTGCATTATTGGTCGAACTGTTTGATTCTTCTGCTTCAGACTCCAGTGAAGTTCATTTGCCCATTTACTAATATTACTAACAGGGCGCGAGCTAAATGCTCCGCAAGTGCTGGTGGAACCTTTGGTGAGTTCGTTATCGTATCGGAGTGATTCCGAGTGTGTTGCTCAACACGAGGTCGGAAACGCTAGGGGGGGGGAGATGCTTGGTCGGATTTATGCCCCTCGCTACTTTTGCCATCTTCTAGCGGCAAACGCGCTCCATAATCATCGCGCAACGCAACCGCAAGCAACAGCTTACAAAATCAAAAGCTTCGAGCTATCTTCAGGCCTCTGAAGACGAAAAGGTCGAAACGTCGGGCCATTCAATAAAAAGGTTCCAACTATCAACCTCGCTTGGCTGCAGAAGAATTAAACAGTTTGACCAATAATTTTTTTGAATTTTTGGGAGAAAAACAAAAATAATGTGAAGAATGACGTCAGAACTATGAATTTTCTATACATGACAAATCGTGGTTCTTTTCTAGAAACCTCGAAATACAAAACCTGAAAAATTCAGGGAATTGGGCGCTATCACGATGTAAGGGTATCCTCTAGGGCTAAACCTACAAGGAGGGTAGACCTTGAAATCCCTCACTGAGGCTCAGCTTAAGGCTTAGACTCGTGTATAACAAAGACAGATGTTTGAAGCTGCTTGAACTGAGTTGCCGCCACAATGCCCCATATCTTGCTATGGCGCCGATAACGGTTTTGTCTTAGAACCAACCGCTTATGTTCACTAAAAATTGGTCAATTTATTAAAGTTGTTAAAAATTCTTCCAGCTTCTGAGTAATGGTTTTGTTTATCGTAGTGGTTCACTTCGTGCGGCTATAAATCGTAATGCGTCCAATAAAATCCATCGTAGAAAGAGAAAATGCAGGAACACTTATGTAATATCCAAGTCTCTTCATCGCTGAGAAATAATTCATGCTCCCAAATTCGACCCTTGGTGTGGCTTAGTTGGGTCATTGGCAGCGCCGGCATTATTCGCTATCTTCTGTAAGGCTTAGGGTGACTGCTGGGCGAGATTCGCAATCAAAAAACGAGAAATCTTTCGGGACAAGCAGTAGAATTAGCGACACGGCAGAAGTCGCGAATGTTCGAGTGGTCTTGGTCACGCGACGTCGTGAGAAAGCTTGGCGCGATTCCTATTCACTTGTTCGGAAAGCATGTTGCTCAGTCAAAGGTGGCTGATTACGCGATTAAGCGGCGGTTTTCAAAAGTCGGTTACCAATTGACTAAAGTGAGCGCCGTGTAGAAAGCGTCAGCATGAACGAATGATGAAACGAACAGTAGAAGGGTGATGTGGTGTGGGAGAGGATTCCAATAAGATGAGCGCATTCGCTCAAGCATTTCGAGCGCTCACACCCCATTCAGCTCCCTCCCCTTGCCTCGTTCACCAGCAACACCAGCGATGAGATGTTTTCAAGTTGGGAGCTGCTTAGACATTCCCCCAAATTACGAACGTCCAATGGTGTTAGCTCAGCAATACTTCTTAGCGCCTAAAGGGCACCGAGGGTCAAACCAATACAACTAGGCTGGTGTAAAGAAATCTAGGGTGGACGAAACTCTGCTCGCTATACCCCCTCCCCCTAAGGCTCGACAGCGAGAGTGAGTAAAATTCAAGAATTCACAACGGGAGAACCTCTTTGGTTTTTCTTGAGGAGTGACACGTTGAGTGCAATTGGCAGTGCAATAATACTAGAGCAAAGAATGAAGAAAACGACGGAAATAACGTGACTTGGTTATAGAGCTCTTCCGAAAGGATTTATGGATGTTTTGAAATTTTTCTTGGGAACTCATGAAGTGTGGAGAAACCTGCGAAAATTCGGGGATTATTGCCGCTTTCATTGCGCTGTATTCCCTTTCCTCCACATCCCACTCCCCTCCTCCCCACCCCCCCCCCCTATACCCCTCCACCCACAGCAGACCATTTTCAAGTAGACAGGTGTATTTTCGGAAAAATAAGAAGCGAAAATGGGGGAATAGGACCGAATCGTGTCGTTAAAGTCGAATCGTGATACCTTGGCATGAGTACTACCTATACAAACTGTTTTGGCAAAGTTTCCTCGGGGGTTAACCTAAACTCCCTCCACGTTCCTAATAAATTTCAGATTGGCTTCAGCTTCTGCAAGCACATGAGTTTGAAGGAAGTAATGCTCGTTTCATTGCCCAGTAGATTCATGCCCCTCGCTACTTTTGCCATCTTCTAGCGGCAAACGCGCTCCATAATCATCGCGCAACGCAACCGCAAGCATGGACTGCATGCGCTCTAATGCATTCGAAATCGCAAACATTACTAAACAAACAATACTATAACGTGACGCTTTAATGCCCGAATACAACAATATTCGGCAAGGTTGGGGACGTAATATGTAGTAGTCGGCAAAAATATATTCTCTCTTCGTTTTTTTGGTTTTGGTTTCATTTTGAACCCTTTCGCTAACGTTCCATAAATACTCGTGTTCTTTCATGGATCTTGATCAAATTTTCATATCTTTTGCAAATGCTTTTTTCGAATCCTCTTATCCTCGTCAGCGTAAGGGGCGATAATCGGAATTTTTCTACTGAAAATTTAGCTCACCTGTATCACCTGTCGTTCCGTGTTCATCGAGATTCTCGAGCGGGCATCGTAACGCTGCATTCGTCCCTGTCGCGTGCCAGAGTGCTAATGGATCTTTCTCGCTTGAGAGGCACAATACTCATTCATTCCTTTCGTTCAAGAGCTTTCGCGAAAAACCAGGTCGAAGGTCGTGCTATTGTATCCGAGGGACCCAGTAAATAACCGCTTTCATTCACGGTCATCGCAAAATCGCATAACGTGTCCGATCCGAATAATCTTCGATTCCTTGAAGAAAATGGCAGCACTCCTAATATCTGATCGTTGACGGAGTTCGGAACCTCAAGTTCCTCCTGAGGTTGCGTAATAGGGAGACTCCCAACATCGTTATATCCCAGTGTTTTGGATGGAGGCGTAAACTAAGGCAGGAAAGACTGCAGAACCGAAGAAATGGACGCATAAATGGATGTTCTTCGCCTTCTCGGTTCTGTTCGTCCTCGGGCGATGTTCTGAAACTAGCCATGCCGATCGCTTCCGACTGCTTCCGACTGCATTATTGGTCGAACTGTTTGATTCTTCTGCTTCAGACTCCAGTGAAGTTCATTTGCCCATTTACTAACATTACTAACAGGGCGCGAGCTAAATGCTCCGCAGTGCTGGTGGAACCTTTGGTGAGTTCTTTATCTGTGTTGCTCAACACGAGGTCGGGAACGCTAGAGGGGGGGGGGAGATGCTTGGTCGGATTTATGCCCCTCGCTACTTTTGCCATCTTCTAGCGGCAAACGCGCTCCATAATCATCGCGCAACGCAACCGCAAGCAACAGCTTACAAAATCAAAAGCTTCGAGCTATCTTTGGGCCTGTGAAGACGAAAAGGTCAAAACGTCGGGCCATTCAATAAAAAGGTTCCAACTATCAAACTCGCTTGGCTGCAGAAGAATTAAACAGTTTGACCAATAATTTTTTTGGTTTTCGGTTTTTCTTCAGTTTGAGCTTGCTGATTGAGCGTTGATTTCTTACTTCCAGAAAGTGTTATATTAAAATCCAAGCAAGACCCATAAAAGGTAACATGAGCCTCAGCCAAAAAGCCGAAACTTCCAAAGCAAAACAACACATATTTTGTTCCTTACTGTACCTAACCTCGGTGTAGAACTAGTCGACGACAAAATGTACGGGATTGCCCCAAAAGCTTTGATACATTCCGGTGGAGCTCGTTTTCGTGTGGATTCAATTAGATAGTTTTATTTATAAAAAATGAAGCTACTCTATAAGAAACTATCCCTGTAAATAGCTTATGACGAGCACTATGAGCGCTACAAATTCGCTTTCATAAGTACAAAACTTTTTGATGCAAACGCACTGAAATTTGGTGCGACGAAAGAAGTGGGCTTCCCTAACCCTGTATCAACAGCATATAGATTTCAGTAGTTACAACATCACAGCAGGTAATAAACGAATTGTGCATAACAGGATAGCATTAGAACAGCCTTCTAAGAAGTTTCTGCTCACTTCATACAGAAGCAATATTTCGGATACAACGAAGCCTCAGCGTCATTAGGAAGAGGAAGTCTTGACATTTCGAAAACTCTTGCAATTTCACTCAACTTATTGTGAGAACACACGGAAAAATTATGTCCGTTCAATTGCTCGAGGTTCATGCCCCCCTCTCACTTGCCATTTGAAGCAAACTTAGCGTGCTCTATCTAGAGGGGGTCGTAGTGGCCCCCAAATCTAGCATCACCACCGACGACTTTAGCGCTGAGTATATCTAAAACCTCGGTCTCGTGTGGGGTGAAGGCCAGGGTACTGTTGTGGCTGCGTTCAACTTCTGAGATATTTTTGACTTACTTCACTATAGCATTTGCACCTATATATACTACAACAGTTATTGTATATATTTCGTTGTGATTAGTGGTCACTCAAAAGAGGAAGGTCGACAAAACCTAAGTTGAAATCTTATCGGCACATAGTCCTGCATTATCAACTGAGAATTCATGTGAACGTTATTTTGCTCATTTGCGACATGCACGGAGAGGTCTGAGAGAAGAGTCCGAAACTTGGGCGAAAAAGTGCATAAAAAATCAATCAAATGATGGGCAAAGCAGAACAGCGCATTCTGAACTGAAGAGGAGCGCCTCTTGTTCATTTAATTACCCTCCAAGAACTTCGCTGCTTTTGCAGGAGTTCACTGAATTCGATAAAACTGAGCAATGAGGGCTAAAGCAGCCTGCAGCGTATCTCAACCAAATGAGCATGAAATAGAGCACCACCAAATTTGTGAGCCGATTTTCAATTAGTAACCATCAAAATCTTACTACGCATCATGAAACAGGGGAAACCAGAACAGCTGTAGGAAACCCAGCACGACATCAATATTCGGGTGGGAGTATCGACAATTTGACGCTTCTGATCCAGCGGATATTGTGCCCTCTGACGCATTCTTAGAAGCACACACCACGATTAAGCAGGAAGGAGTTACTACTTCTAAAACCAAAGAAGTTGGAGTAGTTGAACTAGGATCTGTGAGGTAGCAACCCTTAAAATCACTTATTGCGCTACTTGTATGGGCGAGATTTGCGCTCACCCTTATGAAGACCTATTGGTCTAGCCTTTCTTTCCTATGTTACGGTAAAATATATAGAGAGTTGCCGAGGCGAACCAGTGAGAGGCTCCTAGGGGCGGAGCTTAAACCCAATCACATGATTGGCGCGCAACGTGTTTTCAGAAGTTTTTAGCAGCTTTCTTTTATCACTAGTTTACTATCCATTACAATTATTTGGGACACAATAACCTACTCAATCGCGGAACACGCTCCAGAGTAATAATGTTCAGCACTATCTTCCAGGTTCATAATTGGAACAACCCTTTCAAACCAAATTTTGAGCGCCCTTAGATCAACCCGATCACAGTTTAAACTAGACGACCTTCTCGAGAGTATTCTTAAGATAACAATTCCTTCAGTAACCACGTTCTTTTCAATGAATGGACGGACATCTGTGGATCAGTAAGAGAAATTTACGAGGTTTCATCGAAGACCAAAAACACTGAGTGGATTAATCGCTGCTCGGCCTTCGTCCGTTTCAGAAATTTTTTAAACGGAATATGGCCCTTACACATGGCGATCAAAGTGTTCGGATGGTGATGTATGCTTAACTCCAATTCTGCGGAGAACAGATCCAAATGTGTGCACGTGGTCACAGCAAGAACTATAAATGCTGATGAAAGTGTAGGCTAGAATAAAAGGAGAGAGTATCCGGTGATGGTTAATGCTTTTTGAGATGCGCCACACATTTAAGTTCCACTGAAAACCGTGATGGCTCGATTGGCTAAATCAGGCAATGAACGCTTACTTAGTTGGGCCGTCTACAACGTCTATTCTTCTCGCCGAGCTCCCCAAGTGAAGATTTGGAAAGTTCAATAGTCTCGGAGGACATTTTCCTCGGCTATGCTTGCATCTTTCTCACGGGCTTGGATAAAATTTAGAGCTCGCCCCATTTCATCGTTGGGTCGGGTCCCGGCCATGTTAGAGGAAAGCTTCTTCCATAGCTGAGCGTCTTTTGATGACATTCTTACCGAAAACTGTGGCGAAAAACATACTTTGCAGGAGCCAAGGGATCAAAAACTTGAGCCTCATAATGCAGTGGTTAGCATACCTACCCGGAAAGGACAAGATACAGGCTCGATTTCATGCAGAGGCGAGCAGTACTGCCCAGCACCACATTTTTATGGTAGTCCTTCCCAATGTTGCCTTTTTCAGGCGTAGTCAATTATGGGTACAGAATTATTTGTTACAAGACTTCGGTCAACCAAGGGTGAGAGTGTAGAAGGAAAAGCATAATCTCTGTGTAGTATTGGGATTAGGCCTCAAAGGAGATGGAGAAGCGGAGACACCGTAAAGTATGTGCGGGGGCTCCCAGGTAGCGCTAAAGATACGCTGAGGTTGCCTATCCTTACGGTTGACAGGAATCTTGAGAGCAGATTTATGCACTTTAGAAATATAGGACTTGATTTTAATAGGTGTAGATAAATGGAATGGAGAAAACGTGAAGGCTGAGATGTTGGGGTAGAATTCCAGTTAAACGGAACCCAAAGAAGGCATAGCATGAAGGGATGCTAATGATACGGGTTAAACCTCTTCGGCGAGATGTGTGGGCACAATTCATGGCGAGAAAAGCGGTAAACAGCCAATTTGAATGAGATGTGGCGGCTCTTTGGACGAGTTTGGTGAACAAATGAATCAACAAAAGCAACGTAATGAAGCGACACTTCCAGGGCGTACGAGCTGTTCTAGGTCAGATCAACAAGCGATTTCATTGCACTCTGTAAAAGAACATTCAGGGGAAAATGAAGGGTGGACGAATCTGCTAGAGGTCGAACCGATTCAAAAAAAGTGAGCTGCATTCAGCAGTCTGTCAGGATAGCTTGATGAGTGCTAACATTATAGACTAGACCGAAATAGAGGGTGCAGAAGGAGATGAAAAAGACTCGCGGCTTTACAGAGAGCTTGTGAAAGCAGCATAACTAAGAGGAAGACAATGACGCTGTCGACGACGATGAGAGCCGCCCGGGCGCAAAACAATTCTATTCGATTGCTGGGATTCCTTTCCTCTACTCCAGTCCAACACGTTCCAAACCGCTGCACCGGTCCCATCCACTCACTATACATAGTTAACCAGCGCTCGAAAGTCCGCCTCTCATAGTCAGTCAAACTCAGCGCATGCAGGCAAGACAGGGAGGTCCTTCTTCTTTTAGGAAATGGACCTCATGAGACTCGCGAGGAGCTTCGTCTAAGAGCTGCATTTTTGACAAATGGCATCGGTTTCAGAAGAAATCCCCTTCTTATCTTTCACGTTTGGTAAAAGTCAAAAGGATGAAGAGTATCGCGCCTACGTTGGCGAAACCTTTTAGGCTTGCTGGCTTCAGTACTATAAGAACTTCTCGAATCTCAGACTTCTGATTGGATGGGTTCGGAGAGGTGGTTTTCATACTAGGAGAACAACGACTCGTCAAAGCAAAGCCAGTACTTTCAACCTGTCTGAGAAGGCAGTGGAGCGGCACCTTGCAGATGACTTCATCTCGGTGACATCCTGAGCTAAACAGCATATTGTCTTGGGATGAAAGACCGATTCATTCTGAAAATATTTGGAGGAAATAAGACCATCCCTATGGAGATATTGGAAGGAAATAAAACTCTTCTATGAAGAGTCCACTCCGCTAGTAGTTACCACAAGAGGAGAGAGGGTCGGCCCAACGGGTGAAGCGGTGAACTTTGGCGAGCTGAGGACATTTACCAGAACTTGTCAACATCTTTCCTTCTCTACTGCTCTCCGTCTCACTCTACATTTTTGCTCTTCTCAAAAGCATTGAGTCCCAGTAGAACCAGAATGGAAAACCCAATCAACGAGAAGCAGACGAAGGCTGCTTAAAGACAAATCGCTAGCGGTTGGCTTGACGAAACGGAAGCTTCTGCTGTGAAGCCTTACTACATTTTGCTGTTAAGGGGCTAAACCACACCAGTCACGGTTTTCATCAGGTATTTTGTAGCGTCAAACTGCACTACGGGACCTTTTAGAAGGAAGTGGCCAGCTCTGCAATGGAATGTGTCCTGCCAACTGGCAGAGAACATCTCATACTGGCCAAGTCATAGCGGCTAAGAGTGCCGAGTGCGTGCAGCTGTGGCGCTTGTTGGAGTACCATGAATAGTTTGTGCTTTGAAGAGTCGTACCTGCTAGCAGAGCCTACTTTCGCCTACTTAGTAGTCGTTCAATTAATAACTGGCGCACTGGTTGCTTGAAAGAACGGAAACAGGCTTGGTCAGTGGCTATCATTCACAAATAATTTTGCAGAGCATTAGATTCGAAAACATGGATTTACCCGGTTAATCGTCCGGCTGTATTCAAGTATTTAAAAGAGCAAAAAGTGCATGGCGCATCCATGGAAATCGGAGAAGGCAGATCACTAAATCCATTAACTTATTGTCACCCTGAGCTCGAGCCCTAATGCAAAGTGGAATTCAATGGGATGTTGAAGTGTTTTGAGAACCAAGAACACGGCTTACGGCTCTAACGGGTAAATCCGAAGATGAATATATGTTGGTGAGCTTTTCATTATCTAATCCGCACGAATTCGCGAAAACCTTTCAGTATTGATGATCTCTTCATTATATTCAGAACAAATTTCTGGCATACACACCCTCTTTTTATTGTATGCTCTCTCTTTTCCAAGGAGAAGGGGAGAGCCGTTAGCTGGATGACTGAAAAAGGTCACTTATTCGTGACGAAATTCATGGATGATTTGCGGAAACCCACGTTGGCAACGTTGTTGGCTTTCACATTGTGGGGTGGTCTGTGATTTAAACACTTCCGATCAGGACTGCCAAAAAATGTGGTCCTGCAGACTTCCAAACACCTGGGATAATCGCTGTACTATGCAGAAGAATTGCCAACCTCCTCCGGACAATAAGTATAAAATAATGATAATAATAATAATGTGATAGTAATAAAGATAAAATAAAAATATGACATAAATATAAACACTCGAGAGAATGATTCAAAAATATAGCAAGAAGGCATGGGACATAATTTATGAGATCTCGGCGATTTCCAAGCACTTCGCGAGCTCCAGAAAAGATCGCTTCTTTAGGCTACTCTCACATTCCAGGCAAGGCAAATGACAATGAGCTCTGACAGCTCGTACTTAGTCCATTACCAAAATGAGGTTGACGATGAACTCTTGAATACAGCACTGACTACGAACTCAGTGTAGGCACATACAGGCGGATCCATTAAACGTAAAAAACCTCCCAGAAGAAAGGATAAGCAATGTACTGTTTTATTTTCACTTGAAGAAAAAAAGCACAGAGAGCACGCTTTCGCTTCTGCTAGTTCTACACCGCTCTGACACGGGAGAACGTAGCACCAGGGTCAACCGTCACGTTGGACCGATTTCGAAAATTTTACGACCCCCTCCCCCTTCTAGAGGGCCTCGATACGACCCCCCCCCTCAGGGTCAACCCTTCACCACCCTCGCCTGCCATCGCCATCATGGGGCTCATTCTATAGTATTCGATTCTGAGACCAGTCGACACAGCCCAAACTCCGCCCACTTTTTTCCTCCAAAATTACCGTCGAGCGGGGGGTATATACCTACCACGAAACCGCAAACATCCTCTCACTTTCCCTCTATTTCACCAACATTTCCACTTCCACTCCATTTCCAATCCACAACATTTTCTAGAGTGGCCTTATACACACCGTGAAACGGCAAAATTTTAGCGCGCCAACCAACTGCATCATCACTTCCCTTACTGTAACATTAACGCTACCTCGCGAAATACGACCCCCCCCCCTCCAGCCCTCATGTTGTTGTTACTCACCACGATTTCACCCCGCTCCACCTCCCCCATAGACAAATTGATAGTAGGAAATAACTTGAGCTAACCATAAAGAACCTTAGAGAACCCATCAGGAATTAAGGTAGAGCTCGTTAGCGATAGAGGGATGACGAAAAAACAGGAGAAGTGGCCTAGATCCAAAAAATGTTAACAGTCTTTCTGCCCGCTGATTTACGCGTGGCGTGACTCATTGCTGCTGTCCTCTTCAACGCACACACTCTGCAAAAGCGGCTAGACTCAGACAGCAAGGGCCACTTAGTCATTGGGAGTGCAGTGGCGCTAACGGCGCGAGTACGGCCCTGCTTCTCCTCTGGAAGTATGGGTGCAGCAAGGATGTGTGGAATGTAGGACACTTACCTGTACTGAGTTCACTTAGAATGATCGCTTACGTATCTATCCTCAGTTTTAGGGCACAAAATAGTGTTCTGTAGAACTGACGGAAACATAACAGGGTAACCCTTTCCTCTCAAACTCTTTTCATCTACTCTAGGTCAGTTTTCTGGAGCACCCATGGCTTTTTACACTTACATCCCAATTGGCGAGTCGAAGCGGTTCTTACCAACCTAAAAGAATCTAAGCTATCCTGGAGTGGCTTTTACCTGATCTCTACCCGTTCAACACTGTGATTTTTGCATGGCTACAGCGCTAAAGATCGTTTCCTACAGAAGAGATCCTTGTAAAGCGAAATATACTAGTTCAATTTTGGAATTATTCAGTGCTTCCTGGAAGCAAAACACTAATTCGGTCCAGCCTCCTGGTTTCGTCGAAGGCGATCCGTTGTCTTCACCAACCTTGTAATGATCATTTGGAACTTTGTGAGAATTTTCTCTATAATTTTCAATTTCAATATTTCAACAAAAGTTTTTTCTTTGAATGAAAATTAGCATCTTTACTTTTTCAACAACCTAAAAGAATCTAAGCTATCCTGGAGTGGCTTTTACCTGATCTCTACCCGTTCAACACTGTGATTTTTGCATGGCTACAGCGCTAAAGATCGTTTCCTACAGAAGAGATCCTTGTAAAGCGAAATATACTAGTTCAATTTTGGAATTATTCAGTGCTTCCTGGAAGCAAAACACTAATTCGGTCCAGCCTCCTGGTTTCGTCGAAGGCGATCCGTTGTCTTCACCAACCTTGTAATGATCATTTGGAACTTTGTGAGAATTTTCTCTATAATTTTCAATTTCAATATTTCAACAAAAGTTTTTTCTTTGAAATGAAAATTAGCATCTTTACTTTTTCAACTTGATTAACGTAATTGCATGAGTATGATACAATGGCGATTTTTGTCGCGTGAGGAAATCTCAGTCATGAGTTCGAAAAGGAGGAAATGACGTCCACCTCATAGTTCGAGGAATGCTATCCTTTTGTTCCGTATTCCGTAAGTAACACCCCAGACGAACACAGCACAAAGTGCAACCCTAATTGAATTCTAGTGCCAATGGGTTCGAGATGTATAATGTCATCCAGAGCTGGCCTCGGCCGGCCTGCAGCGAGGTGTCATCTTCGCTTTGCTTAAAGGTCCTTTGAATATCAATGAAAGTTGTCCAAAAGCCCCAATCACAACAAGGTTCTTTCTAAAAAAGGCAAAAAATCTATCGGTAAAAACGTACCAAATTGTTCATTGCTCCAGCCTTCCACCACTTCCACCACTGCTAACAAACCAACATACGCCGACGCAGACAAGCCTGAGTGATTGGCGTTTTCGAAGGCCACGATGTTGTTATCTACAAAATAGCAGTTCTACAACAGAAACAAACTTAGCCGATCTTTCTCAGAAAACACACTTAGCGCTCGATTCCGGCGAAACAAACAAACAGGAGAAAACAAGAGTAAGGAAAACGAATAGAAACAAAAATTGCTCTCTGAAAAGCGGGATATAATAGGGATAAAAACAGGCGGGGAAAGATAAAGCTTATGGTAATATTGCAGAACTCATCAGTCCACGGCCGGTAGGTGCCGCAGAGCAATTAGAATTGCTCTAACCTTGTCAATCTTCTGGAAATTTTTCGTAGTCGACTGTAAACTTGAAAACATACTAGTAAAATAGGCTATATTTAGAAAGAATAGATGTGATTGTTTAGCGACGAATCTCTGACTCGAAATGGGAAAAGCCGTTCCGTGTGAATAGGCTTGATTGTGGCCTAGGCAAACTTGATGGAGGAACCTTTTTAGCTCAGCACGGCTCAGCGATAATTGACGAGATACGAGACGCGGAGAGACGATGAGATTGCGAAATGTATTTCTTCGGGTCTAAAACGACTACAGTAATCGTCCAAATATGTAACAGCAGTTTCACAAGAATGCTGGGTTGTGAACAAAACTTTCGCCCCAGGCGGGACGAAATCCGTAACAGCAGCTTTTTTTTAGCTTTGTAGCTTTTTTTCTAAGAAACCCCATCGGATTTGAATAATATTTGGACAGTTTTAATAAATAATAATAGATAGTTCATTTGTGCCCATTCGTTCAGTCATCAGAGCTCAAACTCGCTCGAATACCGTCGAATGTTACTTTATGTAAGGCTTTCCGGGCACTAATTCAGCACCCACCTATGATATAACTGATATTGAACTAATTTTTTAACCATAGATACACAAAAAAGCTAGGTGATTCAGTAGATATATAAATTATGCAGTCGCTTTGTAAAGCACTTGTGAAGAGCTATGAACAGCAGCCATTCGTTATAGCTCAAGTGTAATCTAGGTTTTTACTATCCACTTTCTGCACTTGGACATGGATACGGTTCTCAATGAAGTACCAAAGTTCAAGGCGAAGCTTACGATTAGAAGGTATTAAGCAGTGGTGGTCAACGGTGCCGGAGTGAAGAAAAACCATGAGAAACGGCTCACCCGAGAAATGGGACCCCTTCCTTGCCCGTTGATTTCCGCATTGATGCGACTCTCATCGGTGCTGCCCTCTTCAACGCTAACGCTCTCTCTGCTAAACGGCTAGAGACCTGCGGCGAGTGGTTAGCCAGTCGGTGGGCGTGCCGCGTCGATAGCGTTTAGGGTCGGCCATGCTACATCGCCGGGGCACATTCTTCGCCGCAAAGTGTTCGGTACAAGGAGTAGTCGGTACACGCCCATAGGGGGTCCGGCCATCCTTCCCTAGGTAGGTCTACCCTTTTCCGACCTTCAAGCCTAGTGAGAACCCTCCCTTAATATTGCAGATCCACGGCTTAGAGCACCATAGCCTAGCTAATTACTTTTTTACCCCCGTATTTGAGTTTTTCTTGACAAGACTCTAAGCTGAGAAAGTAGTGAACCGTAACATGTAGTTACCGTGCAGTTACCTGCACGTGTATTGTCGCTACAGTTACACACGACACACCCAACCATCGAAACCTTCTGAAGGGGGGAGGGGGGTCCACGCGGTGGCGCGGCGTTTCAAGCGCTGCACTAACAATTAGCCTGAGGTTCAAAAGGGCTCACTCAAGCGAAATAACAAATTGCACTATTCAGAGCCTACCCACTACAGGCCAAGGACCGCCGCGTGGTCCCCCTCAACTCACCTAGCACCCTGATTGTCGATGTCTCCTTATCTTATTACTCTGTTGTTTCAATAATTCTGATACTCCAAATGATGTCCTTACCTTAGACGAGATTGGAAACTAATTATAGCCGTTTACGAAAATAAAGATATGCTCTGTGTGCATAGAGGGGGCAGTCTGTAACGCAGACTGTGGAACGTACCGAACGCACGGAACTCTGATTCTCCTTCAAGTAACTCGCATTTTACAAAAACACTGCAGTATTTCACAGTTCATTGCTCGATAAAGAAACCCTAATTGTCAAATTTTTGACTCCTTCACTTTTTTCTTCATTGGCGATCTAATTCATATTTCTACACTCATTGTCAGGTGCAATAAACACAGCTAATTGATCGTGGAATGTGACGCTAAAGAGAGCATTTAAGGCGGAGGGTGTTGGTGCTAGGACAGCTAAAAAAGACTCAAAAAATTCGCCGCAGTCAAATCTTTGTCACGCTTGGATGCCGTGTTAACCCTTTAGAAACTGGAAAATCGAATTCAAAGTTCAGTAGCATTGCTCCCGTCGACACTTAAATACTGAGCAGTTAGTTGGCCACTTCGCTAATCCAACCACGTCAACCTCAGCAGTACGTAAGGGCTACAATAACCCAAAAAGACGTAATTTGCGATGTCACATTGCCGTGATCATACACACTACCCCAGATCTGACGCCTAGACTAACTCTACCTCAACCATTTTCACTCCCTTTGGAGACCAGATCATTGAATATCTACTTGATAGCTAATCGAATAGGATGTTCCGCTATGACGTTGAACTGACGACGTTATACTTTCACTAACATCCAGCATTTTACAGTACCAATGAGTTTGGGCATTTGCGCTGCAAATGTCCAGCGTGCGTGGGTTTGCTTTTTTATCGCAAAAGCGAAGCTTCCTGAGAGAACCTATTTTGTTTGGCTTGCGAGAAGACTCCTTCCATGCAGATCCTATACGAGCTTCACAGGTTTGTGCGTGAGCATCCCCGTAAGTCGTCGCCACTGTGCTCTGTCCAGGGCATCTTCTACCGTGACGTGACCCCTTTTAAGTCCTTCTTGATGACGTCTCTCCACCTCTTCTTTGGGGCTCCTCGCGGTCGCTTGCCTTGTGCTTCGAAGTCCATCGCATTCTTTCTTGGATAATCCACTGGTCTTACCAGGAAATGCTTTGAACTTCCCATGGAACTTTGAAAGGAGACCTAGGAACATCGATAGAGTCTTGAACGCTGATTACAAATATGGACACTAAAACTGCTACGTGAACTTTATAAGAAAGTTACGAGCATTCAAAGTTGGCAAAAAACGTTACTGAGGCGAGCTCACCTGATGAAATCACGGATGCTTTTTGTCTGGTTTCTTGTTCTATAAGGGTTAATGGGTGCCCTGATTACGAATTTGAGACTCGTTTTTGCGCAGAGCCACGGCGACCGTGATTCCATCAGGTAAGCTCGCCTCAGTAACGTTTTTTGCCAACTTTGAAGGCTCATAACTTTCTTATAAAGTTCACGTAGCAGTTTTAGTGTCCATATTTGTAATCAGCGTTCACTTCAAAGTTGGCAAAAAACGTTACTGAGGCGAGCTTACCTGGTGAAATCACGGTTGCTTTTTGCCTGGTTTCTTGTTCTATAAGGGTTAATGGGTGCCCTGATTACGAATTTGAGACTCGTTTTGCGCAGAGCCACGGCGACGTGATTCCATCAGGTAAGCTCGCCTCAGTAACGTTTTTTGCCAACTTTGAAGGCTCATAACTTTCTTAGAAGTTCACGTAGCAGTTTTAGTGTCCATATTTGTAATCAGCGTTCAAGACTCTATCGATACATCTAGGTCTCCTTCCAAAGTTCCATGGGAAGTTCAAAGCATTTCCTGGTTAGTAGCATGTGCCCATACCATCGCAGACGTTTTTCGCATCTTCAGCTGGACAGGGGCAGTCTGCATGACCGCTGACATCCTCGTTTCTGACCCTGTCCAGTCGCGTCCAGCCGCAGGCCCATCTCAGCATCCTCATTTCAGCGGAGTGAAGCTGCCTTTCGTGATTCTTGTTCAGGGGCCAGCACTCGCTGCCGTAGAGCATCGCAGGCCTTACACTGCCCGGTACCTTTTCTTTGAGCGTTCTGGAGCACCTTCAACCCAGCGTTGATCCAAGCTTTCACTGTTTATTCCACACGACCGTCAACGGCCAGATCGCTGCCAAGGTATTGAAAGTCCTCAACCTTTTCCATGTTTTTCCTATGTCCGTCCACGTTCGCTTTTGTACCTTTTTCAGAGTTCAGGAACTTGTTTCTTGTTGAGTCGGATCGCAATCCCCTGCCTTTCTCGACACTTGCTGCCATTTCTGCACTTTGCTTTCTATCATAGTCTTCTCTGCTATCCGCTATCAGTGGCGATGTCGCCAACGTAGGGGATGTTGCAGTGGTCCCTCCACTTGTCCCTTCACCATGACATTAGCCAAGGCGAAGAGGAATGGGCTCAGAGCTGATCTTGGTGCACCCCAACCGTGACGTCTAACTCCTTCGTTAGGCCGTGTGGGGTGCGTATAGCTGCCTTGGCCCATCGTACATGTCCTTCACCAGAGAGATCAGGTGTTCTGGCACGTTCCGTTCCCTGAGCGACTCTCCATAGTACTGCTCGCGGTAGCCGGTCGAACGCCTTCTCCAGGTCGAGGAAGGCTAGGTAGCAAGGTCGGCGCTTTTCTCGATACTTCTCCATCACTTGCCTAGCGATGAAGATGGCATCCGTTGTAGACCTTTCGGGCATGAACCCGAACTGTTCCTGGGAGATCGGGACCAGCTCCCGCAGCTTCGAGTCGACCAATTTATCAACTTCATGGTATGTGCAGTACATCGCGTCGCCTTCCTGTTTGAAGATGGGGACGATAGTACTTGTTCTCCAGGCATCGGCATCCTTCCTTCCGCAGTTGGCGTTGTTGAGGAATCGGGTGAGCCATCCTATCCCACATCTTCGAGCGCCTTCCATGCCTCGGTTGACACCCTATCTGAACCAACTGCCTTCCCAACCGTCCCATATCCTACTGTGCGGGTTGCCTTTATGGGAGGGCTCCTCGTTCAGAAGTGCTTTGAAGTACTCTTCCCACCTCCTCTTGACTTCAGCTGGCTTCCTCAGGATGGCACCGTTGCTGCTCTTCACACTCTTCACCACCCTGATGTCTTGAGTAGCCGATGCCGGGCCTTAGCCAGCCTGAAGACGAACTTCTCTGCGTTTCTGCTCTCCAACTTCTCGTACAAGGCGTTCCGTTTTCGCCTTGGCGACGGCTGCCTTAGCGAGCCTCTTGCAACTCTTGTAGGTGGCGAGGTCTTCGGGGCTCCGGGTCTTCTGCCAGCGCTTGTATGCTTCCTTCTTCTGTTTCACGACTCGCTGGACCTCCTCGTTCCAGAACCACGCTGCCTTGTCTCCCCTGATCCCACTTCACGCCTAGCCCAATACGGATTTGGACGAAGGGATACGGACCATCGTAACGTTTATCTACGGGGGTGACTTTTGTTTTGGGAGTAATCCCAAGTTCCCACTCAGCGATACTAAGTTGTCCCACTTCGGATTAACACTCTTGGCTGAGCTCGTTCCCCAAACAAAGCTCTGGTATGCTTACACTCGGGCGAGGGTTCTACGCACCATTCCGAGTGACTTTCTAGCAAAATTGCTGACACGTTTATGACTTCTAGAGGTGCCTGTGCGACTGGTCTTTACCAGCTCTATTGGTAGCCTACACCCAACGTTGGCACTGGGACCATTTTTGCACTTTTTGCAGGGTATCGCGATCCTTCAGCAGGGATGAAACTTGTGGCCCGTACCGGCGCAGGCGTGAGCAAACCTCGAAAGTTTTTCAATTTCTTCTTTTATCAACCACTCGGTTGTACCTGCTTATTTGACATGAAGATTGTCACGTTAGAAATTATATTCAGGTATGTACCATTTTACTTAAAATATACATGAATTTTCAGTGAGTTTTCGAGGTACAGTATCACTACTTGGTGCATTTCCGTACCAGTTTCTAACAATTCAATCCATCTAATTTGCTGCGTAGCACTACCCTTGCATGACAGTGCCACCAGAAAATTCAGCCAAAAGAGAAGGTCAGCCCAGAACAAATGTTGCGGTAATGATAAGAATTGCTGAAGAATCCGGAAAGAGCATGACCTCGATTATGATGCTGCAGGAAGCTTTTTGTCTTCAAAAAATTGCAATGCTTTTTGAATGGCTACACGGATTTGACCTCCCCTTCAAAAAGCGAGAAAGTGTCGGGTGCAGACCAAACACCACAACTGACGACCTCCAAGTAAATCTGGTTAGAAGTTGTTCATAGTGATAGCTGATTTCTGGTAAATGATAGTTGTAATTAGTGACAATCGATAGAATACAACTGCAACAGGCTAATCATTTCATTGGCAGAAAACATTAACATTTTGTGAAGGCCGTCGTCACTTGTGGTGCATGGTCTGCACCCGACACTTTCTCGCTTTTTAAAGGAGGGGACATGTAACATAGCTATAACTACCATGAGTGACAGCTGTTACCAAAGTTCACTGGTAATATTTGATAATTGTGATAGATTGTAACGGCTGTTCTAAAACGGGATCAAAAACCGTTCAGAAATGCATTATGAATGTCCGAATCGTTCTCTTATAAAGGCACATGGTAAACGTGAAAAATGAGTTGTAAGACTTACTTTTCACGTTGTAAGATGCAAAAAATTAATAACTGTACATCGATGAAAGAGCTCCACCAAGAATGGCTGGTATGCTTGGCCTACAAGTGGGGCCGAACGCTAATCCAAGTGAGAATAGGATGGGTCTTGGAGGTTTATTAGGTTATCAAGAAGATGCGAAGGAAGCCAGGATAGGCTGGGTATTGAATCACTCGAAGGAATTCTGTATTAAAAAGCAGTGAAAGGTCGAAGCCGTCCAAGAATGTTGGAATAATTTACAAGAAGGCAAGGAACCAGAATGGAGGAAACCTTACTGCCCTGCCTTCCCATTCCGTATGCATGAAAGAGCGGAACATCAACACTTCAGACAAAATCCGACTTTTTTCCTTTATTGAACGTGACCGAAGGAATTCAACAAAGATGCCTCTGTCGTAAGAAAGTAATGTGTTTGAGTTTAAGCTATTGCATGTAAACTAAACGTCATAAGTAGCGCCTGGGCAAGGGAATGGCGTATGTTTTAATTCTTGAAGGACAACGGTAATTGAAAACAGCATTGATGAAGTATTTGGCGGCGGGGCGGCTTTGTACTTGGCGAGCAGTGCGACTGCTTTAACGTCTGTTCAATTTTGAATGCCAACATTACTCCATTAACATTTAATGGTCCAGAAAAAAGTAATTGCGCGCTCTATCGGGATTTCTACGGAATGAGAGGGCAACGCTGACAGCTGTTAACTTTTCTTTGCTTTCGAGGGAGGAGCTTATCTAAGACGGGCTCATGCAGAGTAGGATTGCGAATAGCGCTTAGTAAGTTTTAACGGATTTGTACTCAAGTTGGCACGGGCTTCACATGAGCGGGCTTTGGTGTTTCCTTTAAGACAAGGGCCGGCTCCGTCGCGCTAAAGAAGTCCCTCCCGTGAATCGAGGTACTGCGTCCGCCGTCGCGTTTCGCGCTAATTTCGTGCCTTTAAACGCGAGACGAGGACGCTAAGCGCTTAAGACTTGGATCATCCTGCGCCCAAAAAGGCACGTGCTCGCCCATCGTTCGATACAGGGTCAACCGTCACGTTGGACCAATTTCGAAAATTTTACGACCCCTTTTTTAGCGAGTCTCGATACGACCCCCCCCCAAACACTTATTATGTACTGTACACTTGGTATTTGTGTGTGTTTGCGTACTACTTCGTACTACTACTTCGAGCGTTACACCAGATTGAGCGCGGTAGCGTCGCGTTTGCATTGGCGCGCACAATCTTCCCTCGGCCCAGCGCGGATAGACCGAGGCGGACTACTAATTTTCAAATGAGTGTAATTCTGTTCAACTTCAATATTTTCAAAACGCTAAGTAGATTTGTAATCTACGAGACTGCTAGTTTAACCACGTTTGTGCAGTATCTCCAGAACTCTTTTAGTTATGGGGTAGAGAATTAAGAATTCCACAGAAATGCGCACTTCTTCATTTGAAAGGTTGTAATTTCCAAATAAGTGTGAGAAGTGGTAAGAAAATTTTGAACTCAGATTGTTTTCTTTCTAAAAAGTACTCAAACTTTTGTAAAGTTTCATTTCTTCAAAAAATCGCCCCGTTGGACCGTTTTTTTTTTGTGCACAACCGGGTTTTTTGGCTTTCAATGACTATAACTTTCTTCAAGATTCAACCTTTTGCAATTCTTGTCCCCCTGGGAATAAACTAGAAGGTTAGAGCTTTCTAACGAATACTTGAACTCTTTTCAAAATTGATGGAGTCAAAAATCGCCCCGTTGGACCGTTTTGGGGAATCGCGGACCGATTTTTGGCAGAGCGCTGGATTTTTCGGCTTTGAGCTGTTATAATTTCCTTCAGATTAAACTTTTACTGAACTGAAAGAACTTAGGCAGATTAAACTTTTACTAAACTGAAAGAACTTAGGTGGTTAGCGCTTCCTAGTGGATACTTGATCTCGTTTTCAAAATGACCCGTTCAAAAATCGCCCGTTGGACCGTTTTTTTTTCATGAATTTTCGGAGCTACTCTCCTGAAAACACGAGTTTTCAACACTCAAACACTCACAGCTCTCTTCAAACTCAATTTTATGGGAATAATGATACCATGACATCGCACAAGCTTTGTGCTTCATAACAGATACTAAACCCTTTTCAGGAAGTCGCCGACAGGCAAATATTTTTTTTCCAAACTTTTCTTGTAAGCCTTTAGCAGTCAATCTACCCAAGTGGTCACTCTTTTACTAACTTAGGTCCAGTTTGAAGACATTGGTTCTCCTCGAGAGCATATTTGTGTACGTGAACAGTCAAATATGGACACTTCTGCAGTAGACTCTTCTGCTCTGAGGTGCGCCATGCACTCGTTTGTGGTTTAGTTGGAGAAGCACTCGAAAGTTATGCCTCTCACCTACGTATTGCGACGTTGACCTTTGCAAATACGACCCCCTACCTTTTCGGTCGGCCAAATACGACCCCCTCGTTGGACTTGTCCAACGGACGGTTAACCCTGGTTCGATATCTTTCCTGTGTCGTAGAACAGAGGTCCTATGCTCGGTCGGATCAGTGCTCTTTCCCCTCTTGACGCGTCACATGATCTGTTATCTCGCTCTCTTCCCTTCACTAAGGACATTTTAGAGCCTGCCTACGGATACTGGCGTTCGTCACACAAATTTCACTCGAGTTATGAGTGCTCATGCCCCATGGAAACTTGACCTTTAGGTAACAGCTTTTTCTATAAGGGATTACGACGTACAGAGATCGACCGCATAAAACTAGCCATGAAAACCTTGGCGCAGATCGCACCGATATTGTGAACACTGCACTCGTTATTAAAACCAAACTGCCAGCTTCTGAGCGACATGGTGGCCCATAAGAACTTCAGTGGTTGACCTCTTCGGATAGTATTTCCCATCCCAGTGTCCTATATGCCTTTAGGTGAAGGCCAGCAGGTGCAATGAAGCGTGAGCGCTGAAGAGAAGGAATAGCTTATAATTATGCAGGTCTCAAGAAAACTTTTTTCTACTCAGTACTCCAATACTAAGAAAATGTGGATGTTCGAGTAAGCTAGGGTGGTGGTATAGCTGTATGGACTGATAAACGGTGATCAACTCGAGGGACCCATTCTTATATCTTAATACTCAGGAAACTGTACTCAGTGAAGTGAAAAACAATATTTGTACTCTTAACGGAAACGCAATAATTGTATGCTTTGTTTGATTCTTCACTAGCATTATAGCTCATAGGCGTTTTATTTACAAGCACCGTATCTACTGAATCCCAATGCTGTCCAATAATCGGATGTCAAATTTAAAGACTTTTTGTATGAAGAAAATTAGCAACGGCACTAGGAATTAAGGCGGAACTCTTTCACAAGTTATCCAAGAAGTAAAAAAATCCTTAAAGTGCAAAATGGTGGGACTGATGAACAATTACAAAGGAAGATGGAGTAGAACGAAGAGCAGCCCCGAGTTGAGGTTACTACGTGTCATCTCAATTCTGAGTTCTACCGCCTCTTTACCTCGCTCCACAAGTGATCCTATAAAGTAGTCCATCAAGGACCTGGAGGGGTTTGCTCTACAAACAGAACAGGAAGAATATGAAATGTCACGAATTTTCATTGCAAAAAAACTTGAAAATCGCTCAAAAGATTCACACCAATAAAAAAGCCAAACTCTACTTTCTACCGATTCTTATGTTTTCCGAAATACCAGTCGTTGCCGAGCACGAACTCTAGATCCGAGTCAAAATCTACCTTGCCCTTACTTGTTGAGCTCTTATTTTCCACGAGGTATACCTTGATGAATAGAAAAAAAGAATTCCTTTCCTGAGCCTATCGAATACACAAACTTCTCTCTTCAAGACTTGACTAACCAAATTCCAAACTAATGCCTCTACTGTTCAATTTGTCACACTTTTTCTTGGAATTCGCCCTAAAACCTCCTTGCTCTAACGTGGGTTTTACTAGTTTCGATCAGTGTCCATCCACCGAATGGAAACGTTTGGAGTCTTCCTTGGGGAAATTATGATGCTACCTCAATCATAAATCACTGGTGAACAATTCGAGAGAGGAAGGACTGCTACGCTTTTGTATTTTCGCCGGACAACTGTCACAAATGCTGGAGCGCTTCCGTTGGGTTCACGGAGTGTTGTCACTAGAAACTTTTTTGACCTTTTGACTTATTGCACTAACATCTCACACTTCTACTGCATCCCATTCTATCGATTGTATTGTCTCTGTTCTCCGAAATTGCACGTTCTTCCCCAAGGCGCACTTCCTACGATGCGTTACTCTATGCCCGCCCGACCTACCCTTGATCGTCCATATAGTGTGGTTTTCGTAAGTTTGTTTCTCTTCGGAAACTGAATCTTCTTGCGTGAAACTTTGTTTGTTGTCTCTAGTGATCACAATTGACATATTCATGTTGGGAAAGAATGCTAGAATTCTCCCGGGCCGATTCCTCAAATGCCGCAGGTAAAAACAAGCAACTCACAGCGTCTTACCTGTAAACCTTACAAAATAACAGCCTATAGTAGGTTCAAGAAGCTCACAGAAGAATATTTTGCCTCCACATTTCCTGCTGGCTGAAGAGTGAATAAAACCAAAGCTACCCCTAACTCGAAGTTTCTTATTTCTTCGCGCATCAAGTTTGGTTTCATCCATTTGAATATGAGAGGTATTGATTGGAATAACTTTTTTGTAAATTATTTTCTTGAAGGAGACATTAGGAGAAATTCAGGAAGATACTCACCGTGCGTGGAGGCCTTCCGCCTTTCGGTGAATGGATGGAGAGGGTCTTCGGATGTCAGCAGCGCTCAAACCATGACAGCATAAAGACGACAGCCGTCCGACTCGTTAAGTGATTGGGTGGGAGAAGATTAAGAAATAATCAATGCCTCTACCCACCCAACCGCTTAGGCGTGATGATGGATCGCTTGTAGATCAAATCTGATTCAGACAGAACGAGAAACCATGAGAAACGGTTTAGCACCCACGAAATGGGACTCCTTCCTTTCCCGTTAACTTCCGCATTGATGTATTTTTCAAGAGTGCTGTTCTCTTCAAGGATAACGCTGCTCTATCTGCTGAACGGCTAGAGTCAGATGGTGAGGGTGTGGGGGTGCCATGGCACAAAGGAGCAAGTACGGCCTCCCTGGCTGCTGGGGGCATACTCTCGCTCCACGGAGAATGAAAGACGCTTGCTACGAGACAAGGGCGTTACGGCCTTCCCAGTGCCGCATAGCCGCTCCCGCCTCTTTTCCGCAGTCTACATGTCTGCGCCCTCTCATTCGTTGCGATCTCTCGCACATCCTCTTTGCGCTCGGTGTATCTTTTAAGGCACAACGAATTGTAAAAAAATGAGTTCACCCTCCAATTCAGTATGACGGATTCGCATCATTTTCCTTCAGTACCGGTTCACTTCACAATCCTACAATAATTTGAGACTGTAGGAATCACACCAGTTTAGTCGTGGGTGTACCTTTAAGCAGTCTATAGCAAAGCCCGGCTCGTTGACCTTTCTTTCTTCCCCATTAATTTTGAGACTATTCAGCAGCCTGAAAACCAGTTACGCAGAGCATATCAGCACAGTCCTTCACTGAAGTTTAACGTTACACATAGAAGTCCTTTTTGCTTCCGAATTATGAATTTTTGTAATACGCCCGCCCGGACTCAAACTGAACCTTCTGTCTTGATATCAAATTTGTGCAGCAGATCACATCAACGACTCAGTTCGAAAGCAGCAATTCCGCGTTAACGAAAAAAGGAATGAAATTGTGTCTAGAAAATTGACCAAGATGGTGGAGACAGGAGGGAGAAATAGTTGGATCTTCTAGGATTTCATGCTTCTGTGCAAGGGCCAGGCTGTTTCTGTTTTGTAGAAATTTCAAACAAAAATAAGAAACTTTTTTCGATCTGAAGTATAATCTTGTTTTCAAAGTTTTATCAGAGCAAACCTTCTATCAAGATTTCATGAACCCATTTATTTCTCTCGTCAAAACATATGAAATACACCACATTTTTCCTACGCAACAACAAAAAGCAGCAGAAATTGATGGGGCAGGGGACGGTATTCACAACGCCTGTCACAGTTTCTCCTGTCGCAAGTTCAAGGTGACCTGTCTTTGGACATTGCAGGGGAATGAAGAAAGTCTTTCGCGGTCCTCGAGTTTTCGAATCCAAAATCTGACAAGCCATGCCGAAAACTGTACTGGAACATTTTCATAAATCTCAGCTATTTGTTGGAATGCAAGGGGCACACCACATCTAAAGCAAGCAGGACTGCGCTGTTATACACAAAGTGACTTCCGCACGATGGCAGCATCTACCGTCTCCTATTCGAGCCATCACTCCTTCAGTCCAGAATTATGTTGGGCCAACAACCCCAGACGAGGTTGTGGAGAAGAATGTTATTCTGTAGGTGGGATATAGTAGTCCACGAGCATCACAGATGCGCCGCTGACGCGACTCGAAACTGTGCGACAACAGCGGTAGGACCATACAAAGACAAGAATCTACCATCAGTACGCAATCGGTGGCTACCGTAACCTGGCGCCATCAATATGCGAGACCGCCGCGAGCACGTACTTCTCGCGGATCGTCTCTGATTTAGATTCCGTAATGGGCAACATTGAATCTTCGACTAGTTGAGAATAGTTGTTGTTAAACTGACACAGCTAGAAAAACTTCTGATACATTGCGCACGAACTTTACTGACGTCTCATTTACAATTGTGAGTGTGCGTCTCATATTCGTCCCGACTAAATCTGATCCGCATCGACTTGTAGTATATGGGTAACCTAAGTCAGTTTTACTGTATCATCCAAGTTTAGATAACTTGTGAGTAATATCTCGGATTGAGATGGGGCCGCGTGCAGGTTGTAAAAGTGCATGCAGGTGCAGACTAGTATCCCTAGGTGTAACCTTAGGTACTTGAGATTCTCTCACATGGCTGTAAACCTAAGGGCCATGTCCTAGTTTGCGAAT
>MU868344.1:366339-377446 GCA_036418205.1 Ostertagia ostertagi | reverse complement strand
GACACATAAGGGTAGATAAGATGGTACATATAAAAGCAGCGGGAAGTGGTTTGCATTTCAGTTCGCTTGCACCGTCTTGAAAATGCGTTGTATGCTCCTAGTTCTCCTGCTCTCAACGCTCATCCTTTGTGCTGATTGTACGTTGCTTTCGTCATCATAAGCATAGCTATTTTAGCGAAAATTTTCTATTTGCAGACGACATTCACAAGTTGGCCAAGGTTTTCACTGGAATGACCAGGAGCCAGTCTGATAAGCTCGATCAAATTACGGGTAAAGCCACAGATGCTAACGGCAAAATAGACCAGGTATATAAAGCTATTTTTGTTGCGAAATACAGAAAAAGCACAACTCATACAGACTGACTAGTTTTGCTCATTAGCAGCTGATCGGAACACTAGTCAGGAGGCATGAGGCAGAATTCAGAGTTCGCGATCGCGCGTGCAATCAGCCTATTGGCGGTGATTCCAGATGAATGGTCCGACGTCATAGTCGCTCATCTAAGCGCAATCGCTCGACCGAGAGCGATTGGCAAGCGACGGAAAAGGTCCGTCGCCGACTATGACGTCGGTCTTACGTATCGTACAGGCGATTAGGCGAGTGAGCGATCATGAGGAGAGGCGATCAGGCGAGGAGGCAATCAGGAAAATAGGCGCCCAGGCGATAAGGAAAGGGTACGTATCGATTTTGTTCGCTTCGCTTATTGAGCGATCGCTTGGGTCAGCTACTCGCCTACTCGCCTAAACGATCGTATTCCTTTCCTTATAGGCTGCCGCCCAATTGCCCAATCACATGCACGATCGCGAACTCTGAACGCTGCTCGACTGATCAACGATTTTTGGAGTATTTGATAGCTTTAGGCAAAGTACCAGCGGCTTTTGAAAGAAAGTGGATTGGAGGCGAAAGCGAACAAACTTCGAGAAACATTGCAGGCAGTAGCTAAGGAAGACAAAATAGCTGTTATATACATAGCAGCGGTAAGATAATTATAGCCTCTCTATGATACCCTGTGTGATAAATTTACAAAATCAATGCATCAATTAAGGCGCTTGACTACGCTCACAGAGCAAGACGGGGCAACATGACAGATGATGAAGCATCGGAAAAGTAGATGGTTCATTATTCCTGCATCCCCAAGTGTACGCTTATACTGGTGATTTCAGAACTACGGACGAGTGGAATCGTTTGTCACTGGCGTCGCAAAGATATCTGTCAAGGAAGTTCCCCAAAATTGCGGATGTGGCCGATTAAATGTTATTGTTTTTGTTTGTTTGTGATTAATAAACCTCCCAAATGTTCACAGCTGATATGGTCTGCACCCTTCAAGTTAGTGCTTTGATGGTGCATAGTGGTTTTCCGATCACGGTCATCTTAGAGGTGGGACTGGGAGGGGAGGGAGGGAATGAGCGGCGGGCTAAAGCGGGACTGACGCTATAAGACGGCTTGGAAAGCCGTTGCTGTTGAATCCCGTGTGCTGTCGTAAAGCGCGTTTTTGAAACGAACTGCTTACAAGAAGTCGACGAAGGGGGTAGCGCAGGAATATCGTCACCGATGGAAATGAACGGCAGAGGTGGTACGCAGCGCTTGGGCCGACGTCATAGTTTGCGAATCGAGCGTTGCGCCAGCGAATCGAACGTTGCACCAGCGAGTCGAACTTGTACCAGCGAGTCGAACGATGTACCAGCGACTCAATAGTGGCGGGACCCAACGTTCAAAGGAAGCTAACAGTGTCACGTGACAGTGGACCTTTTTGAAAGTGGCGGGACTTGACAGTGGACACTGTTTGAAAGTGGCGGGCTTCCTTTGAACGTTGGGTCCCGCCACTATTGAGTCGCTGGTACATCGTTCGATTCGCTGGTGCAACGTTCGATTCGCTGGCGCAACGCTCGGATCCAGCGATTCGCTAGCGAATCGCTCGATTCGCAAACTATGACATCGGCCTTTTGGCGGTCGTAATACGATCGTGCCCTGAGTTGCGGGGTCGAAACGGACGATCGAGGTATGGTTCAAAAGAAAGTGTACGTATCGATCGATGCGAATTGAGGCGATGTAGGCAGAGAAGAGGGAGATACGTATTCGTTTTTTGTTGTTTTGCCTATTGAGTGGTCGCCGAATCGCCTGCTTCGCCTACTACGCTTAAATCGATACGGTATCCCTCTGTTATGGGTGATCCCTAATTAGAAAAGTCGCATGAGGTGGCAATCGCCAACATACTGACCGCTGCAGGTAAAGTACGCATTGATGAAGAAAAACCTGGGCAAACGATCTAGCAAGACCTGCAAAGCGGGAACTTTGTTTTCAAAGTTGATTTCTGCTTTGCACGAGTCACATCGAGGGATTATCAACCCTGTCATGCTTAGCCTACCAAAACGGCTAGAGTTCAGCAGAATCCATTGGGTCGGGGGAAGGATAGCACGCGAAAAGAGACGAGGAAACCTTTGCTGAGCCGCTACGGATTGCTCCCTTGTATGGCAAGCACTTTTGCCATTCTTCAACATATATTTATCATTCCATATGCCTTTAAAGACACAGTTTACAGCAATGCCTGCCGTGGAAAGGTAGAGCTTGGGCGCTCATGTCCTTAGGGGGGACATTCTGAACAGGGCATTCAAAAAGCGCTGGTAGGTGACACTACGACTAAGCCCAGGACTGGGAATAAACACAAGGGAGAATAATCGTTGCCCACAATTTCTTTCCCTTCCCTAAAGCTTAGTCCTGAGTTTTATCAGTGGCCCACCCACTCCAATGTCCCCCTAAAGGACCATGAGCGCCAGAAGCTGCTTCACAAAAGGGTAAAGATGTCGCGTCAGACTCTGCGCGATTGCATCGCGATGCCGTGCCATGTGCTCTGCCGGTGGACAAGCGATGGAGCGATCGCGTCGCTCCGGCACTGGTCCATCGCGATACAATCGCCGAGTCTGACCGACATCTAACAGATCTGTCAGAATAACGTCTCAAATTGTGCGACAAAGCCTATCCTACCTGTAGTTCTAATTACCGACCTAACTGGCTCAAACATTGCTATGCAATGGCTGTGTGTTAGTATTCGCTCGTAAGGGATGTGCAATATTTGCTTTGCCAAAATCCAGGAAAGACGAGTACTCTCGAAGATACACCGCGGTTAGGTCCAGTAATGGAGTTGGACTCAGAGATTAACTGCTGCGATATACAGTGGAGAAGGATACAAACTAAAAGGAACCTAGCGGCGACGTTCGACCGTGCTCATCTGACAGTTCCACATGGGTTAAATACAATCGGTAAAGTTACCAATCTTGATTATTGATCTTCCCATCGGCTCACCACCAAATGCGACTCCATGAAGGATGCTGTTACTCACGCTTTTTTTCCTCAGTTTCAGAAAAAGGACAAGAATTTTTATCGCTGAAAATATGAAGTGGGCCCTCTGTGAATGCTGTAAGAAGCGAAAGGGAGTCATTTGAAGGAGGAGCTTTCTTCCCGGGATAGATGGTCCCCTACTTCCTAGGATTATTTTGCAATCAGCCGACAACGGGATTGTCACCCTGTAATCGATGCTATTTCTCCCGTCTCCTTCACTTTGTCCAAGCCTAACGTTTTGCTGAACATTTCTGTCGTAGTGAACTGGAACAGAGCAGAAATGAACTTTATTCTTAGCCACATCTTCTCAAAGTTGTCTACTTTTCGCGATGAATATCGGGTTTATAGTCCGGATCTGCGGCCGCAGTGAGACTTTTCGCGTATAGATCCAGTCTCTGCGTCATCTGGAAAATTGATTTTAATTTTCAGAAAACCTATGCAGCTCAGTAATTTCAATATTTTGTAACAAGGGTCTTAGAACTGTTCAAATTGTTGTGATTTTCCAATGTCTCACCCTGAAGCATAGGCTATCCTTCGTCTGTCGACAGAGGTTCAAGTCGATCTCGGCAATAAGCACACCGTCTCTGGTTCGCGAAAGTCCCTAGAACTTTGTGAGATGATAAGACGTTTTCAAAGTGGGATATGTTCTTTGACCTATTTCCCCCACTATGTTGGAATTTAAACTTGGTATTTCAATTTCTTGAAGAGTAAACACTTTGACAAAGGTAAACACCAGGCGTTGTTGAGAAGATACTCAGGACACTGAAAAAAGAAACTTTTTGCGAACTGACCGGAGTACGACTGCCATCTGGAGCTGCCACATAGGCGCTGCCATAGAACATTCCGATTTCCTTGTGTGCTGAAATTGTAACTGCAATTACTCCTCACTGGTGTAGCTACTTTGGTTACTACATTGATAAGCGAATCGAATGGAATAGAAGTGGACGCATCACCAAGCTGGGCATGTTGAAATCCGACCAGCCGTGCGGATAAATGGAATGGGATGGTTTGCCAGCCGAGAGCTCTGCCAACAGCGGGCTCCGGCTTGCTTGCGGCCGCTGGCTTGTGCAGCATATAGGGCACTCCCACCTTCTGGCTCTATACCGTAAACAGGTCTTGCTTAAATAAGCTATTCGATAAATAGTAAATAAATAGGATCGCCAGGCTTGGACCTCATTGAATCTAGTTTGCCGTATTGAAAAGTCCACCGCAGGCGTGGATGGGTGTAAAATATCCATTATGTGCCCGAGAGCCAATATAGCCAGCCGCATTCGAGAGCATCCTCGAAGGCAAGCTCTGCCTGCGTACGGTTGTAAATTTTCCTGGTTGCTCAACCCACTTTGAGTTTAACTGATCATAAAGGGCCGTTCTTTGTTAGCAAAAACAGCAGAAATAAGCGCGAATGTAAAGCTTTTCACTACATGAGAAAACTTTCTATCAAGGCGCCTGATACTGAACGGAATCAAAAACAATCCTATTAGGCCGCGTTCATAGTTCGCGACTCGGGAGATTAGGATAGTAGGCGACAGGATATTAGGATAGTAGTAGAGTAGGAGATTGCGCTGACAAGATTGGATACGTATCGATTGAAATCGCTGGAGAGTAGTAGATTGGGCGACTTCAAGCGAATAGATCAATACATATCTAATCTTGTCAGCGCACTATCCTAATCTACTACTATCCTAATCTCCTACTCTACTACTATACCGTACTATCGGCTAATATTATCGCAATCTACTACTCTCCAGCGATTTCAATCGATACGTATCTAATCTTGTGTCAGCGCAATCTCCTACTCTACTACTATCCTAATCTCGCCGTCAATACATATGTTTTTCATTGTCGCGTACTATCCTAATCTCCGGAGTCGCGAACTATGAACGCGCGACCATGTTGATTTGTTGCTGTACGGTCTCAGTTTTGCTAATGAAAAGCATCTATCGCCAGCAAAAAAAAGCCTAAAAAAAAAAAAAAAATTACAGAATTCGAGTGAATCCTGCTGACGACTCTTTTGATAGATTGTCAAACAATTCGCGAAAATGGCTTACCTGGACGAGCATCTCCTGAAGTAAACTCGTTCGGGGAACGACTCTTTTCCAACTCTGTTGATGGGCACAGTATAACAGTGATTGGCGATTGCTGCACTACGAGCTTCGAAGGCCCACATTGGCTCACTGAGAAGAGGCACATAGTTGGAATGAGACAATAATAAAGTTGAATAAGAGAGCAATGGTGCATGACCTAAAGGCGAGGTTTGTCATTAGAAGGCAGCCAATTAAAATCAGGGTGCATTAGGGTGGTCAGTGGTGTTAGGATGAAGGAAAAACCATGATAAACGGTCCATGATAAAGAACTAATAGACGATCGTTCCGCTTTGTGACATGTCTTCGCTTAGAGTTAATCAGGGCCTTCTATTCTCCTGATCTTTAAGGAAAGGTGAGACAGCTCAACTCGAAGTATGACACTACTCGGTCGATTGAAATGGAAGACCACAACTGAAAGAATCCAAGGAAGTACATATATAAATTCTCTTTAATAATACTCCATTTGATACACCTGCTGTCTCACTTGACCCTAGGATTACCGAGCAATTGAACTCCATCGACGTCATCCAAACTGCATCGTCCCCCTGCCATTAGCGTTAAACTTAGTACACCCCCAAAAGTCTTAAGGCAGCATCTACATATTGGTTTCTTTTGGATGGAAATCGTATGCATAATTTGGTGGACTCCTGAGGGAATGCCTCCCGCATCCTTTTCAGTCCTTTTCGATCTACGAAGCAGTGGATAAACATGTTCATTCACTATGGACTAAATAATAAACGTCTGGTGCTCAGCTCTAATCACGGCATGGTTCGCCCCTCATAGGACCACCCAGTGCCCATGCAAAAAGATGGATTGGGGGCACCCTTACCTGCCAGTTGCTCCGGGCCAATAAAATGGTGTTTATAATTTCTCTGGGAGATTTTGTAAGGGAGAGCTGTGGTTTCAGGGAGAAGGATCCAAAGGAAGACGTTATTGACAGTTGAAGAGCCCTACTCGCCGAACAGTAGGTAACCTAGCTTCACTGGAGTTCAGATCTGACATTTCAAAAAACGAACAGCACCTCTCATTTTCAACGACCTCTGCGCATGGATTAAAAATGATTTCAGCTCCATTCAAAGCGTACATCATCCAATTTTGCGGGTGATGGCGACCGTAGCAAACATTGATAGCGACTTTGCCTGGAATTCGCACTTTAGCAGACTTTTAGATGACTAGCTTGAAAAAGTATGAAAGTGGATCCACTCAGGGTCAAGAAGCGGTTCGAAAACGGAGATGATACAAGTAAGTGGATTCCATATATTTAAAGTAGGACTGGACAAGTGAAGAAATTAATCGTGAAACATATGAATACATCAAGTTACTTAGAGTAATTCACCTCAGGAAAAAGTCTCCTAATTTCTACGGGATATGATTCTTTCGGCCTTTTGTCCGATCACGCTTGCCAGTGTGCTGAAATGAACAAACAGACGGGCCATTCAACAAGATACGTCGTTTTCTCTTTCGTCCCTCCTTCCAGAATTGGGCAACGAGATTACACAGATTAACGTAACTTGGCGACATCATGTAACTTCCTTCGTTTTCTATTCCTCATGGATCTGACAATCCGCAGCAAGCTTATCACATCTTATAGTTTGAAGATAGTGCAAAATCATTACTAATCCAAAATAATCGCGGAACATGAGTCTATCTTACCCTACTATCTTTACCTTACTGCCTCCTCTTCAATTATGATTCTAGGGCGCCTTCATCGATAATAAAGTCATTACAGCCAATACCTTAACTTACATGGCTAAATCCTCTTGACTTCTCTAGTGAAGTGACCAGAGACTGGTAATCCACGTACTGCTGGACTGAAGGTTAAAAGGACGAATTTACGATGGAAAAGCAACCCATTCCAAATTGAGGTAGAGATGGTGAGTAGTACCAGAAAGAAAGCGAAACCACGAAAAACGGCCCAGAACCGGAGAAATGGGACCCCTTCCTTGTCCGTTGATTTGAGCATTGATGGGACTCTCATCGCTTTGCCCTCTCAACCCTACGCTCTCTCAGCTATCTAATCACTCGCCACCTATTGTACTACGGCGAGTGATCAGACGATCGGTGGGCGGAGATCGCCGAACTCGCCAACTTTGAGCCATGCTAGATCTCAGAGGTCAAATCTTTCGATGCCGATTGCGTGTCTGTCCGCACCCTCAAGAGATTCACCGCTCTCCCCACTAGGCGATTTCTCCCTTCTTCGACCTTCGTTCTTTCCGTGCAATCCTCCTTTAAAGTGAGGGTTAGACTCCGAGGAGCAAACCAAGAATCTTACCTAACTTTCATGAAATTTCTCTTCACAAAGATCTCCCGCCGAGCGCGGCTGTTATGCTGGCAACCGGAGCATTTCCCAGGGTGACGGTCTTGAAACCCTATCTGGGATCGAATCTTGCCCAGATCAACCAAGCCTTCTACCCATTCGGAGTCGGTTGCCTGAATTGTCTAGGGGGAGAAAAAAGTCTGTATATAATTTAGATCGGGTTAAGCCCCATAAGTTAACTGGGAAAGCCTTACGCATCATGCTTCTACGATTCTGAATGAGAAGTAGAACGCGTGTGCGTATCCAAGAAGAATGATCAAAAACTGTAATGAAACTTTTATCTTTAACTTCAGTTTATATGAACCAAGTGGAACAGCACCTGTGAGAAGGAACTTTGCGTCGTAGGGCCATGCTCCGCTGATTCGGCAAACTGGGTCCATGGAAGTCGTTCACGAGTGCAAAACGCAAACGGCATCGCTAGAAAAGTCCAAGATGATTGGATATCATTATGATCGGCTTTCAATTAGGAACAAACTCCAGAGTTCGTGGAAGCAGATCATATTGGCTCCAGCGAGCACAGCGGCGTCGACCATTGTAGCAGCTTTGCGATGTATTGCTCTTCTTTGCTCCTCGATTGGTGCTGTTGTGGGAAGCACACGCCACAAGATGGAGAATTTTTGAATTGCCGGCTACCCTGACCATTAATATGACATTACATAAAATTCTTTTTTGACAGTAAAGTTTCTATAGGGCTTCAGTGCCTGACGTTACCGTAGCAGCTGTAAATAATATTGTTTTCGCTCAAATAAGAAATACTTAATTATGATAAAACCCAACAACCTTTAGTGCGTCGGTATGTAGGTGTGAATGGACAATGTCGTTGCAGTCGTCCGGACCAACCGCTAACAAAACGTGTCGGAGGCAAAACAGATTTTGAAGGCTTCCACTTCGTGATGTTGATTCCATGATCATGCCCGATCCATAACACCCTCACAGGCCGCCTGCCCTCCTATAAACATCTACTCCGAAACACGCATATTCAGCTCCATTCTTACATGCGCTTGCTGCCCCGTTGGCAGCCCGTAGCGGCCCGAGCCCCGGTCCTAGCAAGGTCTGAGGGGCGCGTGGGCGAGGAAAAGAGAAACGGCAGGCACACAGGGGGCGCGCCGGAGAGAGAGAGTAAGAAGGGCGCGCGATAGCGAGGCGCGCGAGGCCGACCCGGAAATGCTTAAAGGCGACGTAGCCACCGGCTTTCACCGATTAGGTTCGACCTTCCGGTGATGAGGCGTATTATCTTGCAAAGTGGATTGATGAATATACTCAACGGCTACATAAAACAACACTACTTAGTTCACCTTTTTAGTCATGCACAAGGTGCTGCCTAGTTAGCAAGCTGAGAGGTGGGCGGCAGCGTAGGCCCCCCCGCGCTAACGGCGCTCCGAGCGCATGCAGGATCGCCCAAAGCTCGCGAAACAGGGAGCGCCCTACGGTATCGGGTGCCCGGCGAACCAATGGGGTATATGAAATGAAATGTGTTTTTCAGACTGAGCTAAGGACCAGTTCGGCTTTTGAATGAACAAAAATGTAAAGAATTAAAAAATCCATATTGAGATGTGAGGACAGGAATACCTTTTTTATTGCCCCTCCCTCTCCAAAAAACACGGATAAGCCGACCTGTACATCGAATCAGGCCAGAAAATTATACAAAAGGGAATACGCTGAACTTCTTGAACTTGTATAAGATGAAGTCCTTTCCTCGGGGCTCATTGTTCTCATTTTCACTTGTTCCCGACCCTAAGGTCCCCCCCCTTCTATACTCTCTCATCGTCTTGATACGTCTACGTTATCGTGTTTACTGCTGATGAGATAATGTTGTCCAGTCGAATTGTAATTGTTCAAGATTGAGTCTAGATGATGAATTATGTGCGATAATAGCAATTAGCCATAAATGTGAAAGCATACGAAAAGAAGCTTCAAACTTTAGAACATTCAATCTACGATCCAAAATCAAGTGAAGCTCAGAGATATCAGCATTTTGTCATAATTGTCATTTTTTGTCATGTTCTCTTCTTGCAATCCATCACGTTAGATGTGTATCATGGAAAGATTTTGTGTCAATACTCTCCGCAGTCCTGCATGAGGTTTTCGGAAATGGTTTCCGAAAAAGAGGGCGGAAGTGGTGTAGTGGCAAGTGGCACGCTTACCACGCGAGCGGTCCGGGGATCAAATCCTGGGTCGTGAGTCGCCCGGGCCAACCAAGCCTTCCATCCCTCCGGGGTCGGTTAATTGGTACCAGACTTGTCTGGGAGGATAAAAACACTGACTTGTACATCGGCTGGCCCCGCAAGTCATTGTATAGGCCACATCGCATTCAAACGCCACTACGAATGTACAAATGGAAGTAGAATGCGTGCCGCATCCCAAAAAGGGATTGATCAACGGCAAATGCTTTATCCTTTATTTTATTTTACTCTCCGCACTATTTCACCCGTCACAATTCACATGCTTTCACTTACCTTTCTTGGAGCTCGCAACTCTTCTTCCTTCGCAAGCACTTCGTATGCTTTCAAATCAAAATTATTCTTTTTTGCAATTTCCAGTGCTTCCTTAGGGATCTCGAGTTCCCTGAAATTATTAGGGATTTCCCTGGTTACCAGTGAATGAAAAATGATATACAGTTTCTCTGCTTGCGAGCTCCCAAGGTTAACAAAAAAGTAGTCCCCGAAGTTATTTTGGTGTCGTCTGATATTTTGCAGAGAGTTTCGCAAAAAACACCTACGAACAACCGGCGTTCGGGCCATGATAACACTGGCTTCCGAATCTGCATTCTACCGCATACACTCCTTACAATAGTATTCAAAGTAACCTCCCCTTCAAAAAGCGAGAAAGTGTCGGGTGCAGACCAAACACCACAACTGACGACGGCCTCCAAGTAAATCTGGTTAGAAGTTGTTCATAGTGATAGCTGATTTCTGGTAAATGATAGTTGTAATTAGTGACAATCGACAACTGCAACAGGCTAATCATTTCATTGGCAGAAAACATTAACATTTTGTGAAGGCCGTCGTCACTTGTGGTGCATGGTCTGCACCCGACACTTTCTCGCTTTTTGAAGGGGAGGGTAAGTAGCATGCCGATAACAGCAACATCCAAAGTTCACACGAGATAAATAATTTTGCGAAAAAGGAGTGGAAAACATTTACTAACTTATGCTCTCTGCCATACAGTACCCTGTGAACTTCATCGTACACCGGACTTTTGAGCGCCTCCTTCAAGGCCTCATCGACGCTATCCAGTTGGAAGGCCGACGACATTTTACCTGAATGAAAGTATAGATTCAATTCAAAGTATGCAGTGAAAATCAACACTTAACATAAACCAGGTCGGAATGTCTACAAATCCGAGCCAAACTGAGAATGAAAATCTGGCTCTG
>MU868344.1:317252-366239 GCA_036418205.1 Ostertagia ostertagi | reverse complement strand
CTCCTCGCCAATGGATGTAAGTCACCACACTTGACTGCAGTCTAGGGCACTTTACTACCGTCCCTGATCTGCATCGACTTTTAGTATATGGGTAACCTAAGTCAGTTTTACTGTATCATCCAAGTTTAGATAACTTGTGACTAATATCTCGGATTGAGATGGGGCCGCGTGCATGTCGTAAAAGTGCATGCAGGTGCAGGCTAGTATCTCTAGGTGTATCCTTAGGTACTTGAGATTCTCTCACATAGCTGTAAACCTAAGCCAAGTCCCCATCTATTGTCGATCCGTCTTCTGATCGAGCTGATCAGTCAGTCGGTAGTTTTGCCGAGTCGCGGGATGTGAGCAGACCGGTTTCTCTCGCAATACGAGAGGAGAGTTTTCCGAGGCCGTTGCGGACGACTAGGTGATTAACTCTATGTGCTAGAGGGCTCCCTTGACTCTGAAGCGTCGCCCGATGCGAGCTTCGTTCTCTTCACAACAGTTGAAGAGCGGATCTTTACCCGTGTGAAAAATAGTGGTGCAGTAGTTCGTACAAGACGACTACAGATACACATTGGCCTAAGCGTGGCTCACGCGATGGTTGCCCTCCTGTGTTCAGGAGGTAGAGTACGTTTGAGCATCCTCGGCGAGAAGATGTTTCAATAGTACAAGATGGCAGGTGAATTGCTGACAGTCTCCGTTTCCCTACCTAGGTTGAAGCCTAAAATCTACAGTAGTAGATTCTAGCAGCTTTTGTATATTGATTGGCTCATTGCCAATCTCACTTTGTAAATAACTTGCAATAAATGATTAATTACGGAAGTGCGTTGTGTTATGTGATTGGGTATGGGCAATCGTCACAGCTGCTACATAACACCCACTTCTGTCACGAAACTTTGGATCTCGCGGTTCCAAGACTGCCTTTTAGCAATATGAATCCCATCTATTCAATCACCTAGCCTATAATTTAGAAGCGCTTCCGGCTATTGAATTTTGCTTGGCCATCTGGAGCAGAGACTTTCAGGTATCATCGCCACTGAAAACGATGAGCTACTTCGGCCGTTTGACGAGCGGGGTACAAAATATTTGCTGCGAACAGAACCTGAACTCTGGATGACGGAGTGCAGTGCGCAGAGGTTGAAGGGAGCCATTTTATTCGTAATATTCAGTAGCCTCTGAACCACCTGGAACAGCAAATTTCGCATTAGGTGGTTAAGCAGCATACGAATGATATTACGTTTTGCATCTGTTTAAAGTCTCCTATAAATGAAGTGTTTAGAAGGTAAATAACAGAGCTGGGAAGGATTAGTACTCACTCATTAACGTTTGGCTCCCTAAGCGCAATCAGCTTAACGGAAGTTTGAAATAATATGAATGAAAATGAAAGGCATCATAAAACAAAAAACACAATATAACAAGAAAAACTATTGACAGGAAATTCCTGAATTGAAGAGAGAGCACAATCCTGAAAGATAGTCCCAGTTACTGGAAAAGAAGAAACCGTCTAGGAGAACCCTTGTCCCGGTAAGGAAAGGCCGACATTCCTAACCAACGATGCTGGAGAGGAAACCTAACATAATCACGCTAATGAAGTGAGAATTCGTTTTATGTGAGCACAATCCTATAGAATACTTCTAAGAAAGGACCATACTCAGAAGTTGTGGTGGCATTCAGTATATTTGAGTCAGCAATTCTACCTTACCACAGCCTTCTAATGTGAATTCCGGTTCCTCCGGCTAAAATCTATTACTATTTAATTGTTAGAAAACATTTTCGCCCTTCTCACTATTCACCACACGAGAGAAAGTATTACAATACGAGCAGACAACAATGTGACGAAGGTGAGATTCCAATAGTGAGGACATCCATCCAAAGGCTTTTACTCATTAATCTAAATAACGCCGTTTAGCAATGATGCATTACGCAACGGGATAGCATTGTCACACTCAATTACTTGAAGTTCAACGAAGGCGTGTATGGGCTATTGAGAGCATAGTTTATGAAAAAGTCGACATCAACTGTAAAATGTAAAAAAGACTAAGTTTGTAAGCTCTGATGGAATCCTCTGCGATCAAAGGTGCTCCAAAGCGCTCAAAGGGAAGATGTAACGAACAGTTGTAAGGCCTGTGATGCTGTACGGTAGCTAATCCTGGCCCCTGGACAAGAATCACGGAAAGTGGCTCCACTTCGCTGACTGATGATCCTGAGATAGGCCTATGGCTGGACGCGACTACACCGGGTCAGAAACGAAGATGTCAGTCTGGTAATGCACACTGCCACTATCCGCTAAAACTACGAGCAGGGATGGAGTTCGATTTGCAAGGCGAGTGATCATGGGAAGCCCCAAAAAGAGGTGGAAGGACCTTGTGAAGAAGGACCCTCACTGAAATCAGCGCCACGGCAGAGTAAGCCTTGGACAGGTCCAAGGGGCGACTTTAACAGGATCGCGGACCTTAAGTGCGCGGGATTAACGGAGAAGATAAGGGTGTTGGGTGATACACTGTCCTGCCGACTCGAAACCCCATCGATCTTTGAGCTAATTTTCGTATCGCGCACTGCATTCAAAGGCAGCGATTACGACAAGGAGGAAGTGCATGGGGAAGCATATGCACCACACGAAGCATTTACTTGGCTACCAAGGAAGCGAGATGTGGCGCTTCCACGACGGGGGGTGCGCTTGCTGCTGAGCAGGACTTTGAAAGCACTCCGCCCCAAAAGCGATCCGCCCACTAGTTAAGTTGGTGATTTGGAGATGTGCGTTGCCAGCCGGCGCAACTTGGGTAACTCGATTGGACCGTGGTTTGGCATGCTGCCACCAAACGCATTGCGGTGAACTAGTTCATACGTTCGATTTTTGAGCTGTTAGCTGTTCATGAGTGAGAAAGGAATGGCCAACAAGGGGGTCCCGTTTTGCGTTTCCTTGATGGATTTCTCAGCCTTTTTCGTCACTGCGTGCCATTGAGCACCATCACGTCTCCTTCGAACCCATCTCGAACCTATCGTAATCGCTGCCCTCAACTCTTCAACAAAATTACAAATAGGCCACTGATTACTCAGAGAAGTAGCAGCGAAGGTTCTGCGCTGTTCAGTGACCCCTTCAGTAGACGTCGAACTCCCTCAACAAACCCCTTTTCGTCGATATCAGAAAAAAATGATGGTCAAAGTTCGATATACCAGCATGTTCCTGTTTCTACGTATATATCTGCACCACATTTTTTTATAGAGCGAGAGTGACTAATCTTTCATCAAAAAACTACATAATGTGCACTAAAATAAAACAAGCCAAAAAAGATCGATAGTCATGCACTAACCCGTACACTTTTCAGGTGAGAGTTCGGCGAATGGGGTGCACGAAGTGGGAGGACCCGCAAGTGAATTCTTGTTAACATAGTCGTGCATGGATGGAGAAAAGAACATTTCGCTCTGTGTCATACGATCTGAAAGGCCACAAAATTCATAAAACAAATTGTATTTGATGTATATGTACCTATACATGCGTACATGCTATGTCATCTACACAAAAAAGACCGTACAGCGGAACAAAGAGAAAGGCTATTCAGCTTCTCAAAAGAGTACTAAAATTGCTTCCACCGCTGAATTTGAGGGCTTGTATGACCTTCAAGCTTAGAAAACATAGATTAAGAGGAAAAACGCCGGAGTTTGTAGTAGTGCTGCCAGATGGGGATGCAGCGGCAGCAAATCCCATCGAATTTTCTAGATCAAGAAACGGTCGGATAGTTGACCTCTCCAACCAGGGTCAACCCTGTGTTGCTAAAAGTAGCAACGGGGTGATGAGTTTGTAGAGGGGGGTCGTATTTGCGTAAAAAGTTGCATGTGATGAGTGGGCAGTGTCAACCGTCCGTTGGACAAAGTCCAACGCAACGACGAGAGTAATGCCGAGAGTGAACGTACGCACGGAGACACAGACAGCTCGCGGGTGGCGAGAGTGAATGCCGGCGCGGAGAGCGGTGAACATCGGTCCAACGTCGCTCCAATATCGGTCCAACGTAACGGTTGACCCTGTGAGTGGGGAGCGGCGCGGGAGAAAATTTGCCGTTTCAGCGCGGTTATATACCCCAACCCTCCCACCCTCGTCCCGCTCGACGGTGTTTTGAGAGAAAAGATGGTTGTGAGGAGGGGGTCGTATGAAACATCTCATGAGGGAGGGGGGTCGTGAAAACTTTTTGAAAAGTAGCAACGATAGGACCGACCTTGTCTCCAACCGTCGTCGCTGAGGCCCTGTTCAGAGATGACCCCTTACGCGAAAAAAAAACGCAGCAGCGAAATAAAATAAAATATGTACCGACTGAGCGAAGACGCACAGGAGATCGTGAAGTGGGAGGATCGACGAAAATTAGTAACATACGCATTGACTTCCGACGCTTCGCTCACGCGATTTTCCGCCGGTTCGTTTCTCATAATCGATACATATCAAACTCTTTACTGAAATCCGCCTACTCCGGACGTTCCGTTTAGGCGTTCCCCCAATTAATGAGTATCTAAATCTTGGCGGAGATTTTCGCTTCATTTCGCCTCTGCGTTTTTTCGCGTAAGCGGGCATCTCTGAACAGGGCCTGAGACAATCTTTAGGCCGATGTCATAGTTTGCGAATCGAGCGATATGCTAGCGAATCGCTGGATCCGAGCGTTGCGCCTTCGCTGGCGCGAAGTTCGATCCGCTGGTGCAACGTTCGATTCGCTGGCGCAACGCTCGTATCATAGTTTGCGATGTCATAGTTTGCGAATCGCTCGATCCGCAAACTATGACATCGGCCTTATACTGGAAAAGGCCGATTTATGCAAACAGTAAACAGACTCTGGAGCTCAAACCTGTCAACTTGGCAATGATACTTCAATTAAAGGCATGAGTCGTGATACAGTTTGTGCGATACTTTGCTTGGAAATCAGGTATGAAGGGCGAAGAAACGTCAGTGGGGGAACAGGCAAAAATCACCATGAAAAACACTGAAATTTTTTTGTGCGCTAGATCGCAGTTGTAGGAAGAACACGACGCTGCCAGGAGAAGGAAATTGCGACAGAGCAGTCGCACGCGAGAGGGCGCAAACTCGGCGTGGTATGCCACGACTGAGAGGATACAGCGGTCGCAGCAGTCAACCAAAGGCACTAGCACCATTGTGCAGCACTTTTGACGCTAGCGTTTCACTTCTCCTAGGGTTAGGGGTCCTACTACCTCGCTCAAGGAGAAAATTTCTTCAAGCATCTGATCGCTGGTGCGTGCAACGCTTTTGTCAAGGACTTCCCACCAGGGTCAACCGTCACCTTGGACCATTTCAAAAATTTGCGACCCCCTCCCCCAGCATTTATTATGTACCGTACACTGCCAAAAAAAGCTAACATTAAATATTTCCATTCTGATAAATAAGCATATATCGAAAGGAAATATTTGTAGTCATTCTGAATTGCAAACGAGTGCATGGCTCATCTGGACCATGAGACTCTACTGTAGAAATGGGCATGGGAGCGCTGCGTTTGCATTGGCGCGCGCAATCTTCCCCTCGGCCTGTAGCAGACCGACTGAGGCGAACTACTAACTTTCAAATGAGTGTAATTATTTCCATGATCAACATTTTTTGAAACTCTAAGTAGTCTTGTAATCTAAGAGACGCTAAAGGATAAAGGATAAAGCATTTGCCGTTGATCAATTCCTTTTTGGGATGCGGCACGCATTCTACTTCCATTTGTACATTCGTAGTGGCGTTTGAATGCGATGTGGCCTATACAATGACTTGCGGGAGCCAGCCGATGTTCAAGTCAGTGTTTTTATCCTCCCAGACAAGTCTGGACCAATTAGCCGACCCCGGAGGGATGGAAGGCTTGGTTGGCCCGGGCGACTTACGACCCAGGATTTGATCCCCGGACCGCTCGTGTGGTGAGCGCGCCACTTGTCACTACACCACTTCCGCCCCCTACAAGAACGCTAGTTTCAGGGGACCACCACGATTATGTAGTTTCTCCAGAATTCTATTAGTTATGGGGTAGAGAATTAAGAATCCACAGAAATGCGCACTTCTTCATTTGAAAGGCTTAATTTTCTTCAAATATTAGGTTGTCTCATAAGTAGTGTCGCTTTTTTTCAATCCAAATTTTTTTATCTAAGTCTTATTCTTTAACATATGTTCATATGCCGTTCGAAAGAGAATCGTCCGCTCTACAAGATGATTTGTTCCGCTTCCACCTCTCTTCCAGACTTTTCAAATTTTAGGCCTGCGAAATGGCAAGTCCAGCCGAAAACAAATGACCAAAGCGGACAACTTATCTCTAACTTTATTTTCCATTCAGATAAATCAATCAATACGTACCCTCTAGATAGTGTGCTACCTTTCTATACATTTCACTATTAGCGTTTCCCAACAAGACTCTCGGCTCAATTCCAGACCTGTTTCAATCAGAATCGACAGATCAACAGCCGACCATGTAACCTGAAATCGGGGTCGAGAATTTTTTAGCCGTAGACAATTGAAGAATTAGTCAGAATTTACAAGACACAGGTCAGGACTAAGTCACGTTTAGCTGATTCTCATCTCCTTCGAGGGGCGCCCCAGAGATAATTTTGGCCAAGAATTGCGGTCACATTTCGTTGGAGCAACAGTCACCATACTCGCTACGATCCTAAACGTCGAGCCTAGATTGCTAACATAACTAATAAAACGAAAGAACAAATTGATGCGAGATAGAGCAAAGACGGGCTCACACAAAGGATAACTCCGAGTTGGGGATACTAAACAAATACGTTTCAGAGGAAGATTTTCAGATGTGAAATTGTCCCATGGCTTAGTTCCAGATAAAGACGCCAATTCGGAAAGAAAAACAGGCGTAAACGTTTTTGGAACCCTTTATGGGGGAATGTTTAGAGGAGGGTTGCATGAGTACTAGTCAGAGGGACTCGTTGACTTGACTCTCTCGCAAGGGAAAAAAAGTGTAGAGGTAGTTTGGGTCGTGTTTTGGTCATCAGATTTTTTGATGGTGGCGCGTCGCTCCCCATTTTCGAGAGGCCTCAACTTTGAACACACCATCGGGAACTATTAGATGGTAAGAGATAATACAACCCTTTGTAGTGAGTGCAGATTCAATTCTCTTTCAAATGGTGTATGACTCGATGTAAAAGCATGGGAATTTAGATCACAATTTTTTGGTTGAAAAAAAGCGACACTATTTATGAGACAACCTAATAAAATTGTGAGAACTGGCAAGAAAATTTAGAGAATATAGATTTTTTGCTCTCTAGAAAGTAAAACTTTTTTAAAGTTTCATTTCTTCAAAAAGTCGCCCCATTTGACCTTTTCTGTACAATATTTTGGCTTTCGATGACTATAACTCTTTTCAGACTAAACGTTGCAAATTTTTCCTACTGTAGAAAACAAGAGGGCTTGAGCCTTCTGATGAATACTTGATCTTGTTTACAAAAGGACGCCTTCAAAAAATCGTCCCGTTGGACCATTTTTTCATGACTTTCGGAACAACTATCAGGCACTAAACCCTTTTCAGGAACTCTGGCAACTGGTAAACATTTTTTCAAACTCCTTTCAAGCAGTTCCCTTCGAGAGCTCGATACTTGTGTACGTGAACTGTTAAATAAGGGCAGTTCTGCAGTGTACTCTTCTGCTCTAGGGTGCGCCATGCACTCGTTCGTGATTATTAGTTGGAAAAACACTCGTCATATCCTTCGTCCGTTGCGACAGCTAACGCTTCGATTCTAATCATTTACCACTGTGAGCCTAAGCCTGGAGCTTTGTTAGCATCTGTGTTACATTTCGTCATTCCACGCACTGCGACGTTAACTTCAGCGAATACGACTCCTCCTCTCTCCCACAGGCCAAATACGACCCCAACTTTGGATTTGATCCAACGGACGGTTGACCCTGCTTCTCACACTGTCATTTTGCGCCTAAATTCTCTAAGTGGGTGAGGAAGGAAACGGAAATTTGGAATCAGCCTGAGCGATCGCGGCAAGTTTTGTCTGCTCAACAAAGGAGGAATTCCTCATCAGATCTTTAGACACAACAAGCTTAAGCAGATTTATTCAACTGCAGTAAGCGGTAAATAGTATAAACAAACTGTTTCGTCACCGTTTCGACGAACCCGCACGGCCACACTACGGCTCGCGGGACAGAAGTGGGCGACACAAAACGATCACAGAATCCTTACAGGTTACAAATTTACTACTTACATACTATGAACTGAAAATATTTACCTAACACCTGCTATCCAGCAAATAGAATAGGGTCTACGTCCACTGGGATAGGGCTTGGGCCACAACTTATTACATTAACGACAATAACAAAAACTGTGCAACGCTTACTTCAAATCAGGAAGAAAAGGATCCCCGAAATGAAGTAAACTTAGAAATTACGGTATATTACAATTACTAAACAAATATGGAGACACGTAACTGAAACAGGGGAAAAAGTAATGACTAAGTCTAGAAAATGTATTTGTCAACAAAACAACTATGAACATTGTACAATACTGGGGTAACAGAAATCACACTCGTTTCACAAGATAACTGTACTCTTGAAAAGTGACATTTGCAAAGAAATAAAAGAAGAAACGAAAAAAAAGAAACAATTTACCACAGGTTCTGCTAGCACGTATTCAAAGAGCTAGATGAGATACTACGCAGTAATTGTATAACTGGCATAATTAGTATATTAGAACAGCTTTTCACATGACAAGAATGTATCCCGATGCTTCCTGATGATGCACTTCGTCGATGTCGATTCATTAACGAAGAATTTACAAAAACATTTACAACGTATTACAACAAAGTAGACACTAATACCTATATTTTCACCGGGCAAGTTGATTACATGTGTTTCTACCGTGATAACTGACTATGTAGATAGATATATTATAGTTTATAGTTAATATAGGAAATAAGCGAGAAGTAGAACCTCTGGAATGATGTCAGCGTAGGACATCGTAAATTTGACACGTGTTTTGTGGAGGTGCTCCTGAGATGTTCGCTGAGTATGGACGGCATGGCATATACCGTCCAGTAGAGAATTAAGAAATTCACTTTCCTTATTAAACAATCATCAAGAATAGGGTCGTAGAGAAGAGGTTAAACTTAAGCGAGGCTCAATTTATGATGAGAATCCGAGCTATTCTGGATATAATCCATTATATCTGAGTAGGATATGATCGCCTGAGGACGTTGTTCCACGTCAATAATTACCTGGAATTAGAGAAGAAATGGAAAAAGGAGTTGTTTTCAACAGAAAAGTGGAATGAAATGCTGTAAAAAAAATGAAAAGTGGCAACTTTCTCCTACTATATGGCCTCAGGAGGAGTCGGCAGAACTACTAAGTTGGTATCCGGAGCGGCCCCGCACCAGCGGCTTGCAATGTAGGCCGCCCATTGCCCTCCGCCTCCTTGTCGGGCCACTGACCCCCCCCCCCAAATGTAGTACTTCTATATATATAATATACATAGTACACCAGCTATTGCATATTGACAGAATTCTTCGCCCATTTTTTCCAATTTCTTTCCTATTTATTGGCCCTGTCATATCCCTATTGTTACTCCGTTTTTATTCATATACCTACTGGCATAACTATACTCTACAATAGCTATGATAAATAAATTAATGAATACTTTACTTTTCCTCAGTTTTCCAGGGAGAAATCATTTGGCCCCGGTAACCATGGAACACTCATTTGAACTCACCAGAAAGGTCTTCTGGGTCGTGCCCAGCGTTTTCAAGGCGAGACACATGCGTGGACATGAAACTATGTTCCATTTTTCCCGAGTGGCCCCGTGGACGTTCCCGAGTGGCCCCGTGGACGATAGGAGGGTGCTAAAAGGTTCGTTCCCTGGGTGACATAGTTGTGACGCCTCCTGATTTCACAAAACGGTGTCCACGGCTGATAATGAGTGCCAATCATATGAGTAGGTTTTTGCCAAAAAAGTAGTGTAAAAAGGCGTGGCGCTTGGGCTTTTTAGCCCTTTTTCGGCATCAAGAGGGTCGCTCAGGATAAATAAAACATGGCTCCAGAAACCGATTCCAAAATACGGAGCACGACCTCAAAGACCTTTCTGGCCAGGAGCCATGAGCTGTACCTGTGACCAAGTAAAATACGGATGACTCTCTGGGATTAGTTCTCCAGCCTCAGTCATTCCCTGTGGACCATATTTGTCCGTCTTTGGTAGAATGCAATTACAACTGGCTCTTCAAGGATCAGGAATGCGCGAGTGCTCGCTAATGTTAGGGGCCAGATCTAGGGAAAAGGTGTGCGTTACCTATCAGAATGCCAAAGTTGAGAAATCCTCAGTTTAAATATCATTAACCCCGTACTTACTTGGTAGGACGGCGTTAATGATCTTTAAAGGAATCTTTTACGGAATATTATGATTTTATTTCAGCCATAATTCACTGACTTGAGACCCATCATCCACGATAAGAATGAAAAGAACAGAAAAATTGCAGCTGTTTCTGTAATAAATTCGAAAAATCGAAAGGGCTGCTACGCGTTCAAAGTGCCCACGGACATCTTTCACAAATGCTGGCGACGGGGATGCTTCCACTTGGTTCTTGCAGAGCCGTCATTAGAAACTCTTTCTGGCCTTTTGACTTATATTCACATCTCACACTTCTGCTCCATCCTATTCTATCGATCAATTTGTCTCTACTCTCCGAAATCGCGCGCTTCAACCCGATTCTTTCATTGCGTCATCTGATGCGTAGGCGCCCCAGTGCGGACTTATTCCATGCCCCGTCTTTGGCCCGCCCAAATTACCTTCGATTGTCCATGGAATCGATTTTCGTGAGTTTCTTTCTCTTCGGAAACCGAGCCTTCATGCGTAAAACGTGGTGTTTTGCATCTAGTGATCACAACTGATTCATTCATGTTGAAAAGGATTGCAAGGATTTCCCACGAAGGATTCCTTTAAGATTTTGGGATTACTTGGTGTGTGAGGATGTCGGGTTGCATATTAGGGAATAATGAGAATAGTTCAGTTGTAGCAATAAGCGATAAAATTTGCCGTTTCACACCAACATTTTCCTCCCTACCGCCTTTGACTTGTAATTTGGGCGTAAAGCTTAAAAGCGGAGCTGAAAGTGTGTTACATAGCCATTACGTACCATCGGAAGGTAAAAGGGGAGATGAGGATGGAGGAGGGTGTTCTTATTCATCATGAAAGGAGGGGCAGAGGGGCTTTGTGAGAGAGACGGAGCCTTAAGCCGAGAATTCCCCAGCTCAAAGCTCAGTCTCTCTCGAAGGAATTCATTTTATCAATTGACCATACTACCAGAGAGAAAGAAGATTTATCGCGCCAATGGGAAGCTCTTGTGGGAATCAAAACTTTTCATCCGGAAATTTAATGCCTAGAAATTCTTCCCCTCTCAGAAAACTCTTCATCAACTATTCGTTTTGTATAAGAAGGTTTCGACTGACATTTACCTTCGGCTCACATCAAAAGTATTCGTATGACTTCAATAAGGAGTACAACCCCTGAAATGAAAAATTATGGCTCACAATAGACTGCCGATCCGTGTGAACCATTATGGCGATGCAGTCGTAGATCGTCATCGTGGAGGTTCCATAAGCCGGTGGTGCTAGGGAAGCGATTAAATCCTGAAATGTGTTCACTGTAAACAACTACTTCGCCAAACAAGGTTCACTAAAGCCTCCTTCAATAATAGAAAGGCGAAAATTCCATTATTCCTAATATTCTAGGCGAAGATCTGTTTATTAATGGCATCTCAAGTTTTTGGGCGGAAGTGGTGTAGTGACAAGTGGCGCGCTCACCACGCGAGCGGTCCGGGATCAAATCCTGGGTCGTGAGTCGCCCGGGCCAACCAAGCCTTCCATCCCTCCGGGGTCGGTTAATTGGTACCAGACTTGTTTGGGAGGATAAAAAACACTGACTTGAAATCGGCGGGCCCCGACAAGTCATACTGTATAGGGCCACATCGCGTTTCAAACGCAACTACGAATGTACAAATGGAAGTAGATGCGTGCGCCGCATCCCAAAACGGGATTGCATCCAACGGCAATGCCTTTACTTTTTTATCTCAAGGTTGTAGTTTAGTACGGGGGCGTTAATCATTTAGTTTACGATTTTCTAGCGCTTATCCTCGTAAGATTCTTTGAAGTGTACCTGCATCTCACCAACATAACCATCCCAGTCAGACGGCAAAATACTGTGAACCATGGGGTTCGGATTGAGTGGGCAGCTAGCCAGTCCTTCTTGGGTGAGGAAGCAGGGGTCCAAGGGTACGGGAGCCGCGTACTCAAAAGTGTCAAAAGTGGGCCAGCAAGCGGTGCCTAAGGCTATTCGTTGCCGGTGCCATCCATCCATCGCGGGCATTACAAGGACGCGGCTTGCGCCTGCGATGCGCAGCCGCTCTCGTCCTCATTTTTCCGTCTGGCTCGAGCCCCAGGTCTCTCACCATACCATAGCGACCTATCAAAGGAAGCTGCAGTCTCTTATATGGCTCTTTTAACTCGTCTTCATTAAGAACCCGGTTCGTTCAGTCGCGCAGTTATTGGCCACAAACAAAGCGGACACACAAAGCATATTCCTATGTGGCTCTTTAACTTGGAGTGAGAAGGCCGAATGCATCAACATCTACCAGGTTGAAATTTATGCCGTTCGATTTCTCTTGCGACAGCAAGATGTTTGCTGGTGAACCGAGGAGCCTAAAACCTGCGTAAATGTGGCGTGAGTCGATATTTACACGAAACGATAGACGAGGAAGCATTTTCGCGTCGACCGAGAGCTCGCTTTGGGCCCGCGGGATTCCTTCACTAGAGGCGTATTGGAAAGCGATAAGGCATACGAAGCCGGCTATACGGGGGGGGCGGCGGCTAAAAAAAAATACATGATTTGTCTCAGATAAAGAGGTGCATTCATTTCTATTAGACAAGCGTCGATGTTGGCCATATAGCCGTGGACGGCATCAGGGGGGAGAATTTGGTTCCGGAAAATAGTGCTCTGTCCTGAGGGCAGGAGGTTCTGAGCTTACCGTTACGAGGGTTCGCGCAAAAAGGGGGGGGCCGGGGGCGGTTCCGGAGAAAGTTTGCACAGTTTAGAGGTAACCGGGTCCTGAAACTTCCAGTGGGAATCGATCCAAGAATTATGTAAGAGCTTCAGGATAAGGAAATCGCTGTAGGGCGCCCTGAGCTCGACGAGCGGTGACAGAATGGGAAACGTCAGTTATTCTGAAGACGTTGAGGCAAGTGAAGGAAGCCTGCAGGACGGTATCTTATAGGGAGGGACTATGGTTGAGGAATAAGTATGCTGGGGAACTTCCGTGACCAACGGACGACAATCTCTGCGAAGGAAAAATAGGTTCGAAGTTACGACCTGGGCCCAAGAATGCTCATTTTTTTTCTGCCCCCTCCCCTGTATACTGTATAAGTCCGCTAAGGGTGGTCTGCTGCAGGGCTTAGTGACGTGCCTTGTGTTGGCTGTACTTTACGCTTTTCGGTTTTTGTATGAGGGAATAGCTGCTAAGGGGCACTTATAATCAGGTATTTACATAAAAAAAACTATGCAAATTCAGGAGGAGATTGTTCGTGAGCTACGATTTATAACAAATTTTAGTACTCAATGACTGAAAAATCCAGGGAACTCTTTTACAGAGTTCTGTATCTCAAACAAAACTTCCATTACTGCGATATTCCAGAATTTCGAGTAGTTGCTCGGATGACTATTAATTCAGACATCACGTCACTTTTTGCTTACTAACGCCAAGTATGGGCCACACGAATCGAGAACTCGCGCACGCTGGAGAGTCTTCTGGAAATCACCAAATCCGACACCGCTCTATGACCTGGGGAGGGACAGTGCTTGCGATACTGTCGGAACAGAGGTGATAGCAGCCTCGCAGGTGGCTTTTGCGGGTACCTAAAATACGGATGGATAGTTATACGTGATGTATTTTTTATGAAATGACGATCTCTAACTGTTCTAGGCCTATGCAACTTGAAGTTTAGCGATGCCTTAACATATTCGTTCTGATATCATACCAGCCCACAGCTGCTGAGTCAGGAAAGCGCCTAACCTTGTACTTGTCATGTGCTATCAAGGTATTCGGCGCTGAAGTCACCTTCAAATAAAAAGAAGACGCCTGGTCGCTTCTTTGCAAGAAAACCTGCGAAGCGCTTCGAGGCAAATGAAGACAACAATCTCTCACGAGTGCCCCATGGACGGTATTCACTATGCATGGTATTTTTGTGAGAGATTTGAATTACACAAATAATGGGATAATTTATTTTGATCATTGTTATAGAGAAGATTTTTCTTTGGCATAGTAATTGGGAAATGCACTGGAATGGTATCGTTCAAGGATTACCTGTCATAACATCCTCGTTTGTCTAGCTCTGAAATAGGGCTAAAGACATTTGGGTCAAGCTTCATGCAAGCATAGAATGATATAGCGCAGATCGAGCCACTTTTCATAGGCTGCACAAGATCCTGTTCCGGGTCAAAGACGCCCAGCGTTGTCGAGTAATATCCTGTGAGTATGATTCGCAGATCTCCGTCGTTGCTTGTATATTTCCTATGATGATCTTATCAGGACGACATAATCTAAAGAACTTTTCATTTACTGACTGTAAAAATTCATTCGACAATCATTGATAGCCCTCCCTACATCGTCCATAGCACATTCGCTCACTACAAGAAGTTAGCCAGATTATGCTCGGTTCGCCTTCTTTGACATAGATTCCAACTTCTTAGAGCTTTTTGTGTGTAGCTCGTTTTCGAGTGGGTCAGCCGAGCGATAGTTCTTGGGCGCACTTCTTAGAGTTTTTTCTCAGGCTCTTTTTTCATGGTCACCGACTAGAGTTTTCGTAACATTAGGCTGCATAGATGTTCAACCAGAAAGTAATTGAGGACTTTCGCCCTCTACTCAGGCTAGCTTCTTCCAATTCACACTCCAACCACTCGTTACTGGCACTCGATCTTCTGCGATGGCGATGGAAAGGAATAAGGACAGAGTAAAAGTCATTAGTCAGAGTGCTTCTGTGTGAAAACCACAGTGCTAACAGTTATTCATCTCAATAGAGTCGGACTGACCAGAGTGACCAGAGCGGTTACCGACTGGATCCCTCGGGACGTCAAACGAACACCTGGACGACCGCCGGCCCGATGGTCAGACTTCTTCACGAAAGCTCTGAACGAAGGGAATGAAGAGCTATGAGTCCATCGAGCAAGGAGGATCCACTGGACCACTCTAGCACGCGACAGGGACGAATGGACACGTTGCTGTGGCCCGCTCGAGCAAATCGACGATCAACGGGACGACAGGTGATACTGGTGAAGAGTCGGAATCAAAAATCTGGCGTTTAAACCTCACATGCCCTCAGCCCGAATCATCCCCAAACACGATCTGACATCGTCATGTTCTTGTTGGTCTCTCCCACATTTCCTTCGATCCAGCATGCTCACCAGTCATGCGGACTGATGCAGTGAGTAGCCTAGCTCAAAACATCCGAGAGTTCCGTCGAAAGCCCATCACCAATACCCCTCCCCCACACCGAATTCGATCCTTCCGAGTAGTTGGTACGCGGAGAGGGGAGGGTAGGCATTGCGCTGGGAATCGACACCCAATGATACCAGGGTAAGTGACGAAGACAAAGTCAACAGCTTGACAGCGACGCCTTTAAACTGAAAGCGAGACAATAAAAAAACAATTTTTGAGATCGCTCAACCCCACCTTGCGTGGAAAATACACTTTTTGAACTCACTTTCATTCGAATCCAATTTTTCGAAAGGTTGGAGACTTTCAGGTTGACGTTTCTTTTAACTCGACATGCAGCCCTAACCTTGTGCCGAAGAATGGTCACCTGCTCTCTCCCTAATCCCCTTCTGGTGAAGAAACTTTAACCACCAACATGTCAAAATCGACACAATTTTTTCAACTTGATGGATTTAACCCATTGCGGACCACGTGGTGCACCATGTGCAGCACGCCACCGCGCGGACAAGCATAGCAACATTCGGTATTTTTTCTAGTCGTTTTTTTTAAGTTACAAACTCATCAGTATACTTTTTTGGACACTGGATATATCATATATTTGCATACTGGTTAAGTTTTCGATAGGTTATTGGCCACTGATAAAATACTTAACAAAAACCTACGAAGGTGCAATTATAACGGCGGTCCGCAATGGGTTAAAAATTCGACAAGGAAACTGATACCTAATCTCGAGTTGCACTATGTTAATAATAATGATGGTGCATACTATGTTAAAGTATTATATGTCAGAGAATATGAAAATAATAAAATGAAAATGCAGTCCATGTGTCTCAAAAATTATGTGCCGACCAAATACCCAGGCAATGAGCCGAGCGCTTTCTAGCCGGTCCTAGTATGACGCGTGTTTCCATTAGAATTCCAAAAAATAATTCTGAAATTTTTGAGGCCTTTGCATCCTCAATGCGAAGAGCGAGCATTAATCAAAGCTATGGCTCACTCGAAAATGCAATGATGCTAATGCATAAGCCTCTGCAATGTTTATAATGGAAAGTTATAGGATTTTCTCGATTCCATCGAGCTAAGCAAAGCAGCATAACAAATAGTTCCGCATGCACTGTTATTTAGCTCAAGTCTAGACGGCTAGAGTGACGCAGCGGTAAGATCGAAGCTTCTACTTGTATAACAAATGGACCAAACCTTACCCAGACCACAGCTCCAGAGCTACGAAGTCCCAATCAAATCACACGGCAAATTATCGGCAACTTAGCCATCCAGCTGTTTTCACTCATCTTCACTAAAGAAACAGCATGGCGCATTCCAAAAGGGTTGATTAACGCTGACCACTGCAGCGCTTACTTACATACAGGGACAACTTGCCCTGTATGTAATACGTTGTTACGAGTAACAACAGGGGGGGTCGTACTCGTTGAGCTTGGAGGGGGGGTCGTACTTTCTCGGTGGCCGGCACTGGATTCTTGGTGAAATCCTTCTGATCATGGATAGTGGCGAAGGGAAAGAGCAAACGCAGCACAGAAAGTGTATATTATGTAGTGCATATTAGTGCAATTATGCAAAGCCTTCTCCCCGCATAGACGCAGTCATGAAGAGGAAGACATGTGGCATCGTCTGAAAAAAAGGGCTCGCACCATGACATGGATAAAGCCACGAAACCACATATGAAATTATTGCCTGTGAAAACACGGGTAATAGCCAGCACGTTACGTTTGCGCTGAGTGACTGATACTAGAGCATCTATAAACCACGCTTCCTTCTAAATGAGCTTCCAAATGAGTCAGCGGATCGAGCGGGTGCCCGAGGCGTGGCGCGCACTAAGGCAAGGGATGCAGCATAAGCGATGTAGCGAAGCTTTCTAGCACATCCTAATAAACATGAAATTGGTCTTCCAAGAAGTTACGGGCAGTGAAACCTGAGAAAACCGAGTTCTCGAGAAAGGCTTGAAGAATACCTCTCAAAAAAGTAACAACGGGACTGATTTTTGAACTGCTGACCTTTCAGGAACGCTTGGGTGCCGTTAGAAAGCATGAAGTTCAGAAAGTTAGAAAGCATGCGTCCTGCAGTTTATCATATCGTGTTCAGCTTCCCAAATGAATGACTTTGAAGGAAGTTATGATTGTTTAAAGGTTAAAAGTCGCATTTGCACGGAAAAAAGTAACAACGTACTGAATTTTTAGTAAATTAGTTTCCATAGAATTTTTACCCATGATTGGAGAGAGTATAATTTGAATTTCCCAAATCAAATCACTTCGGCGCAGAAGCTCAAATATGAAGGAAGTTATAGCCCTAGAAAGAGGAGTGTAAAAATTGTGTTTCAATTTATTTTTGCCTAATAACTTATTCATTCCGAAGTGTTTGAGAACAAATGAGCACTCGTTAGGAAGGAGCCACGTCGATCCACAATTACCGAAATCTTCCGAAATACCTGAAATGTAAGGAAGAAAAAGTCTCGAACTTTCACATTCCGCCGTTCGACGCTCTTCACGTTAGCAAAGCCTCCACCGTCGGAGGCCAATGGGACTTAACGTACGAATAAATATTGATGGTAAACCTGCTCTTACACAAGTGTACAAGGGGGGGCCGTATCAAAATCACCATGAAGGGGGGTCGGCAAACCCAATTTCACAGAGTTAACAACAATAGGATTGACCGCACCGCTCACATTACGCAACTACACCAGTCATGTTAAGCAATGTAACGGCACAGGGCGGGACAAGCCTGCAACTCCTGGGCGCAATGCGCTTGGATGCTCATTCGGGGACCAACCGCGCGCAAACCTCCAAGTGGGCGTCGAGCGACCCTTACTTACCGTATGCAAATTGCAGTAATACTGCCGACAGCGCGTAGGCTTGTCCGCTGATATCGCTCGGCACCCATCATGCGTATCCGTTCTCGGACAATCGATCGTTTGCTGTTAAAAGAGACAAACCGCAATAAACAAAAACACGCCAGCACCCGCATGACTAGGCCCGTCAGGCAGGCGGCGGGCAGGCAAGGCCATGTATCGCGCAGATCGCCGGAGCGGCCTTCACCTCCACCAGCGTGAATGCGTCCATGATTGCAGTGCAAACACACGCACAGACCCATCGCTTATGTTTGCCTAGGTGCAAACAACCTGACAAACTACGCCACAGCAGTACACAAAAAAGGGCGACGCAAAGCCAGTATGCGCGCATCCTCCCAGCAATCACATGGGCTAAGAATCTTTAAATTCAGTGTGCAAGGTTTGCAGCCAGAGAGAGTGCGCGATAGCGTGGCCAAGTGTTAACAGAGCTGTTTATAGCACCTACTGTTGACTGGATCGTCAATTCAACAGTGGCAGATGAATTGGTGATTTTGTAGAGGGAAAACTACTTTTTTTCTTATACATCCAGGAATCTCATGAGCTATGACTGCTAACTATTTGGTACTGCAAGTTCTAGTAGCGTCACTGTGCAAATAAGCCCGTGAGCTGAAACAAAAGGAAATAAAATCGATGTCTTCTTGTTTTTCTGCCCAGTTTTTGCTAAAAGGAAATGCTGGCTTGATGGATGTGCACCGTAATTATTTAAAAACCTAAGCTCACATTTGGCTTTTAACTCTCAGGCAAGCCTAGCCGTCGAAGGTCTGTCTCTAAGGGATAGACCTCTTTAAAGGACCTTCTTGACGGATGAATGGGACATGATCTTTAGGCAAGTATACAGGTGCGCTATCATTGAACACAGTGCGCTCTTTTCAAAGTGGTCATGGATAAAGTGCTCCAATTAAAATCCACAAAGAGCCAATAAAAAAATCTAATATTGAAAGGCACATTTCATTCTGTAAGAAAGACTCCTACGTAGGCGATTCTAGGAAAATCTACCACGGAAACATGGTGCACGAGCCGAGCTCTACAGGGTTCTCAACGGATGGTGAACCATTTCGACTTTTTTTAAGCGCTAGTTGGGAGGGGTTCGAAGAGTCAGAGCTAAGGTCTCTAAGAACAGTGAATCGATTCAAGAATATAAGAGCTAGGTAAGAGCCTCAGGCCGAAGCGATTACGGTAAACCTCCAGTACGGTATTACGGTAGCTCGAGTTGATCGTACTCCGAAGACGCTGAAGGCGTCAGGAAGGTTTGCGTCTTCCTATGGGGAGACATTTGGGAATACTTTGCTGTGAGAATTTCGACAACGGCGGCAATCTTTGTAACGAAAAAATTGTTGAAATGGAATACGTGCAAAAGTTTTTAAGGGTCGCGTTTTTTTTTGAACACTTGGACCAGCTTCTGGACCATTCCCTTTAGTCTGATCAGACAATGAAGTGAGCCACTCATTATATATAATTAACTGCTTAGCATCAACATTTGCTTAAGCTCGTCAGACATTACTCTTGACTCCCCCTGGAATCCGTATTTTTAGAACATAGCAACTACAGCACTACTAAACACCAAACTGCATATTATTTAGTAGGTAGAATAGTAAGAATGCCGTCCCCTCACGTGGCTGCACTTACCGCATGCCATTTACTCAGTCGCTATTAACGTCTCAACGGAGATGGAACTTGTAAACAACGGCTTTCTCGAAAATACTATGTTATACGCTTTCTAGTCAATCCTAGCGTATACGTCTGCATTCGTGCTGACGCTGTCCAAGACGGGCCGAAAGACCGGGAAATTGTGGCCACTTCTCCCTGCGGAGCTTGTAGTTGAATTAGCCCAGAGGGCGTTTGTCGACGAAAACAACCAGCATCGATTAGCTCAGGGCGAGGAGGTGCTGGACGGGGGGAGCTCTATGGACCATCGAATGATATCAAGAACAGCCTCTGAGTTGACCACGTGGATACGTACCACACTGAGACTCTCTTTAATGGGGGAAAGGGGTTGATCGATCGCACTGAGATGCGCCACGCACACAACTTCGATTAGATGCCATAGTCATTTGAAAGCGCATTTGATTTACCCATGTGGTGAATTGCTGGACTAGTCGAACGAGTGACGGTTTTGTAACCCTAAATTAGCGCCCTCTACTTGTAGGGTTGTCTTACAGTTATTTCAGTAGGCCTACTGAAAGGGGTTGGATACGCTGTAAAAAACAATGATATTTCAGGCAGCGACAAAAGCATTTTTCCATCATAGCAATAAAGCAAAAATATAACCCTTATAGGAAAGTTTGTGCTGTTAGGACAAGCATTGGGCAGAATCCAAGTGAACACTTTTTCACTCGTTCTTGAGGGGTAAACGAGAGTGATAATGAGCATACGAAAAACCAAGCAGTTCTTCGAATGCTCATTATCACCCTCCTCCTCTCAGGGGGAAGCACGTTTCTTGAATTATGATTTTTTCGCTGAAGCAATGTTTGCATCGTATTATATGCCATGGACAGAAGTGGTATAGCGGGAAATGGTGCTGTTTACCATGCGCGTAGTCCAGGGATCGACCAGAGTCGCGCGTAGTCCAGGTCATCCGAGCCATGCGAGCCATCCATCTAGCCCCTTCGAGCTCGGTTAATTGAAACCAGACTTGTCTGACTCGGCTGGCCCCCACAAGTGATTGCATAGGCCAAATCGCATTCAGATCGCCACTACAATTCTGAATGGGAGAGGAATGCATGGCGCATCCCAAAACGGGATCGATCAACGGCAAATGCTTTTTTAAGCCTTTTTGTGCTTCAGTATATCAAAGACTGCTACCACATTCTGCATCGAACAAACACAACCCCGAGCCACATCCTATTTACTATGGGAAGTGAATCGATATCGTGATTCATGTGAAATTCACGAATGATCGCTGATTGTTTCCATCTTGTGATAAGCGCCGTAGCGGAAGAGTTCGCGTAGCAAAATATAGCCGAGCGCTGGGAAGCCCTAACAATTGGCGCATGGGAGTCGGACAGCGACGGCGGGGTAAACACATCGACACGTTGAAGCAATTCAACAACAAAAAGCACATGGTGTTCTTTAATCGCCGAAGCGCCAAAGTCATGTGGACGCAACAAAGAGAAAGCGATTTCCGTCTAAATTCCGACTTGCAACACAAAACTAAAAAGCCTGCAGAGCCCAGCCGATAACTCAATTACAAGCCCCTTTTCCCCTTCGTTTCATTAGCCCGAATACAGACTGAATTCAGACTGCAACTGGAGTGAGTCACGAGACAAATCTAATTTGTAGTATAAATAACACCTTGAATAATAAGCGATTGAAATTATTTTTTCAGTAATCTTTTTATGTGCATGGAAAACTTGCTTTAATAACTTGAGTAAAAACAGTGCTTTTGCACATCGATGCAATTTAGAGGCGCCATATTACTTCAATAAGCCACCTGCAGTTGACCGACTATTGGCCTAGAAGTCACGTCGTCTAAACCAGCATGAAAGAAGTAACCCATATGCACTGAAAAGAACCACAACGCGGCCTATCCAAAAATTTGTATAAGATGTTCATGTAATTCTCTATAGTACTGTGAAGTGATTCATATCCCCACCGATGTCAGACTTTGCAAATCGAGCGATTCGCTACCGTCCGCGGTCGCTTCGTGCCCAACGAATCGCCCGATTGGCTAACACCGCAACGCGACCGCGGACACTAGCGAATCGCTCGATTCGCAAAGTCTGACGTCAGCCTTACTATCATCCTGCTGTAAATGGGGAGGTAGCAGCTGAGAATCACGGGTCGCGATGAGATCCTTAGAGAAATTCTCTCACTGACTGAGATGCCAGGAATCCTAATTACAAGGGATGGTGGTACTGTCGCGACTGAAAAAGCGCGAAAAGGGAACTAATGTCCGCGTGACCGCTGCGACCGCTGCCATTTATCAATCACGGCTACGTGACGTTCGCGCCCTCTCGGCCGCATGACGTGCTCTTCCGCGCTTTCCCTCTCCTTCCAGCGCTGCGTCCCACAGCCAAGCTCACTAGGGGAATTTTAGCCTTTCCTATGGTGTTTTTTGCGTTTCCTTCTACTAGTTCCTCACCGCATTTTTTTCTATTTCCCAAAAGAAATGGCACACGAAATCGATTCCGACACGTTCCTTTGGGCTGCTACGGCAACAGTGTGGCGGTGGAAATTGATGTGTTCTGAGCAAAAAGCTTCGCAGAGAGCGGAATAAACACAGGTCCCTTGATGCAAAATGAAGAATTCCACAAAAGCAATAAGGTTTGATTTAATGAAAATCTGGGTTGGACTTATGTATTTTACGCTTCTGCAATCGTGCAATCAACGCGGATAATGGTCCGAAGAAAAAATGTCCTTTAATTTCCAATGACGACCTTTCGTCTGTTCTCTATCTTACGGTTTGCACAACTGTTTTTTACTTTGCAATGACAGAGGGGGAATTCCAACGTCAACAACGGAAAACCCATTGTGCAAAATAATCGCCGATCGCCCCCCCCCCCTTATCGCCGCTGCTATCGGCCGTGCATTGTTCGACATTGTCGTATGCAGAAACTCGCAAACACACGTGAATGTGATGAAGTCAGGCTGAAGGATTAGATGACTCTGTTGAAAACCGTTGAACGCGTGCAAGGGTTCGATTTTCTATTTTTTGACGCCTTGCGTTCTCGCTGTCCCGCGCTAAATGATTTATCGCGTCGCTAAACACCGTCGTCTAAAGATCGCCCGAGTGCATCATCTCAGCTTAACCTTCCTGAGGAGTATTCGATCAGAGCTATTCTGAGTTCTGTCGCTGAATCGGCTAATCCACATCTTATACTTTACTGAGGTGTAAAGACGCCTCTGAAAATGTCGAGACTATCAAATAATCCTCTTGTCCCGACAAAAAAGGCTATGTCACAGCTAAATAGGGCTAGAGAACAAAAAAAAGCGTGACATCAAAAATCAGCTTGTCTGCTGAGGAACTGTTTTTTACTGCAGTACGGCTTATCAAAGTCACTTAACAGGAATGTATTGACGTAATGCGCGTTCCCAAACCCCATGCACGCTAAGGTGATTATATGTGGATTCCGGAAAAAACCACTACCGTAATGGGTGTTAGAATTTCGACGACCAAACAACTCCCATCTGAAAACGAAAATGTAAACACGTCGTCGTTAGAGCAAAGATCAGACGGAAGCGTTGCCGTCGCTACGAACACATCAGGAAACATGTGACGGCCATGCAACATAGTAGCCGATCGGGCTGGTTGGTGATCGGTAATAGTTTTGATCAATAGACTCATGAAGAACTGTAACAGTAAGTTCTTGGGGTAAGAATTCATTGTGAGCGGAAAATTTACGGTTCGTGGTCCAAATTTCTACGACGTCTTATTGATGGAAGCTAATCAAAACATACCGTCTGCAATCGACTCCAGGTCCCTACTCGTCGCTCAGCTACGGTCTTCTGCTTGATATGCGAACACAATGAAGGTTTCGGATCAGACTGAAATTTTTTTGCAGTTCTGAGAGAAAAGTATTGCACTAATAGCGAATATTTGGTATAAATCGTCGATAATCGGATTCGGCTGCAAATCCACTATGTCTTTTACAATCTCCGGTGATGTGGTCAAGAACTTAAAGGCACTGCCCACGACAATTGGAAGGCGGTGCGATTTTGATCAAAAGGCTCATAAAGAACAATTACTAGGAAGTTGACGGTTATGTCACTGGTGGATTAGACCCCTCCGCCTGCAGGGGTTTAATCCACAATGACGATCAAACAACCTTTAACCAATGACGTTCAAAGACGTCACCAGAACCACACCGCCCTCCAGCCATCTTGATCGCCGCCTTCAATCCGCTTCTTCATGTGGTGTCGAACCAAGTGAAAGAAAGTTCCCGTTTCAATCAGAACACAAAATTTTTGATGGAGTTATGCACATACTTTTTTCATTGAGTTAGAAATCTATGCAAAAAAAATCTTACCAATTTCACAATTGTCTCGGTGAATACGGTCTTCAAGCTGAGCACATAGAGCAATGTGCCTTGCTGTTTTCTCCCTTCATTACTGGCGCAGTTGTCTTCAAACTGCACGATAGGAATACGGTGTATTCTATTCAAGCATATCATCTTGGCCGCATCCCAGACACTGAAAACCGGAACAAGAAATTAGAATGCCAGAGCTAATCGGGGTGCTTTGAAAAACATTCCACGTAAATATGTTATTGTATATGAAGAGTAAGGAACAGGCCCAGCTTGAGCTCTTTTGGAATGCGCCAGGCACTTGACGTTCACCTAGAATTATGACGGCATTTGAAGCCGAAACCTGCGAGTTTGTCGATGTGCAACTCAGCTATTCCTTCTATCAACTGAGGCCGATGCAAATAAATTGACTTCAGTTACTAGGTTAGCTGGGCTGGATTGAATAGCACGATCCTATGGGTGCTAAAGAAGCGCCGTTTGCAGCTGATCAAATCCACTTAAGTGGTTGCTCGTGAAGTATCTCCTTCCGCCGAAAAGCGACCTGTAGGCAAAAAGCATGCTTAGGCCAGCGCATAAACGTGGACTCAAACACCGGTTAGCTTTGAACGATATTGTAGAGACCGAACTCCTAGTTGAATGCATCAACGACACAGAGTGAGAAGTATAATGCGTGGCGCAATCCAAAGGAATCACTTTCAGCAAGCACTCAGTTATTTATATGTTCAACCCCGCCTAAAGACTGTTATCCTCTTTGCCAGCAGCAACCACGACAGCAGCCACAGCGCGGCCACAAGCACGGGTGCAGCACACCATAACAACCCCAAAGCTCATAAACCACTTCATCGATTTTTCTGCTCCACAACGTTGGTTGTTGTGGATGTGGCTGCTTGCGTGTGTGGTCCAGCTAATGAATTCTATTCTGAGTGGTCTGCTGAGGGGCTTTGACGTTGTTTTGTTATTATCACATGGGTGGAACACATCGCGGATGTCAACATGCAACATGCGCGCGCACGCGCGTACACAGATGTGTTACATGATTTGGCATGTTGACATGAATGTACACAGACGAAAATAGCCGCGCCTGATTTGACTTCGTTACAAAGAACTTATCCCAGTGAAATATGAGACATGGACGGGCAAGGATTACAACACCACTCATACAGATACTATATGCCAAGTACTGAACAAGTACCGTAACAACTATGGCAGAAGAGCTTAGCGAATGAGTGATCTGCTAAATGTTAATGAGCTTTTTTACCAAAGAATTTCTTATAGTTGTAGATGTGATGAAGGGAGAAACTTTCTAAGCTGTCCATCTATCATAAAATGCCTTGGTTTGTCTTCAATCACTCCCTCTTGCTCCGCACCCTGATTCATGGACTTGTCTCTGTGCAAACGCCAGCTGCTTTTTTATGATAACCCTTCCAAACGGAACGCTTTGGAGGTCTTTGGTTCGGCTTTCATCGGGAATCCTGAGCTAGAAGATAAGCAATCGGCAAGATCGCCTGAGCCTTTTAGCATCCTCACTTGGTACAGCCTTTTGCTTACGTGGATGCTTAAAATTTGGTTAAGATAGATGAAAACAAAAGGAAAGTGATGTTTATACGCAAGGTGAGGAACGCAGGCAAAACAGGATGTTCAATTCAAAAAACCTCAGGAGAATATGCATGATTGTGTGCAATGACATCTAAGGGACATGATAGAGAGCCAGATACGCAAGCTGAAGGTTTCCTTTCGAGGAACCATTGCCATCGAAAACTTCCAAGAACGCGTTCGAGTTATGTCACTTAAAGGCAAGGTACGGGATGAGATTGGAGAAAAAACTCATACGGTAGATAGAAAGAGCCATTTGAGAAAGTCGCAGATGCACCATTGACACCACTTAAAAGAGCGCCACAAGGGCGCTACGGCCTTACAAACGGATACCGACTCTATTCGGTAGTTTACGGAAGCGGCTGCAACGGCTGCTTCTCTGCACTCTCTCAAACAGCATGCACTCTCGTGTTTTTTGTCTTCTCTCCTCTCTGTGGATCTCAAACATACCACACCCCACCTTAGAGAAAACCTCAGCGCTCCGACCCCTCCCTTCATTTTTAGGGCTGTTACACACCAGGTTTACCCCAGAGCTTGCCGTTAAGCAGATTTCAGGGTTACTTAACTGAATCAAGGCTTGATTAGTGCTAGTGTGACGTTACTTATTTATGCTAAAATGTTTTATTTGTCACTCTGCGCAAACCTTTACGATAGTGATAACAAACACCGCTTGCCGTTCTCCAACCCAGTTTCGTCATGGCACAAATAGGGTTGTCTCTAAAGCGCGTGAAAAGCACGCGAATGTCCTGTACAAGTTTTTTCGCCAAGGGACACTAACAAATTACTACGTCGGAGGCGCTCTCTTTCAACGCTCATACGAGAATGGCCTGCTTTTGTAAAGATTAATGATCAAACCTTTCTCTCACACTTGGTTCTTGTGTAGGTAAATAACTGTGCAGTTGATTGCACTTATATCGAGATACTAAACACCAGACCGTGTGCACACAAGAAACCAGTTTTTGTTACTTCCAGGCGGTACTGTGAGTGGAGAGAGGGTTCCGATCGCTGACCTGGTATTGACATCAGCCGTGACGAGTTGCTTTCGATTGTTTGACTTCAGAAACTGTGCGACTGTCTGCTCGGCCACCTTTTGTACGCCTTCCGATGCCAGCACAATTGCTTTCAAACAATCTGTGACGGTGATGATTCCGAGACCACCTATAAGCGGAAATTAGGCTCTGCTAAAGAATCTAAAAAATGTTTTGAAAATCGAACCCTTGACGTCTAAATTGGAGACGATCGCTACGTGATGGCCACATTGACTCAGGGCGGTCAACGCTTTGTGAATCTGCGAAATTACAGTTGAACTGACGAAATTCTATGAAAAAGCTATTCTATGAAAAAGCAGTCGATCGCCCTTTCATCGCAAATGCGAGTAAGCACGCAGTAAGTTTTTAATCGGAAACGTTCACATGAACGCTTCCGTTAAAACGAGCTTCCTCGCTCGAGATCACGTGTGCCTGATTCAGCAGAACACAAGACCGGAAATATTGCTCAGAACGATGTCGTCCAATTCATGCAAACATGTTTACTAATATTCTTCGACTTTAAAACACAACATATGACATGTGTAGTTCAAAAGAACGATAGGGTCACCCATTAGGCCTATGCCAGGCTTTGCGAATGAGCGCTTCGCTAGCGTCTGCGATCGCGTTGTGGCAAGCGAATCGCTCTGTACCGCAACGGACCGCGATCGCTCGATTCGCAAAGCCTGACATCGGCCTTAAGGGGGGCATGCGACAATTATCGCACGAATAATCCATTCTTGCTAGAGGTAAGCTCCGGAGTAAGCGTGAAAGCAGAAGCGAAATGTTTTATGCACCCCGCGGATTTCCTCCCTTGCAAAAATTGGAATTCCTGTAAACGGAAACAACGGTCGCACCACATGCCTCCTTACTGATCCACCGAATACGTGAAACTGCTTCACAAAACACTGGAAAATGTTGCTGGTTCACTTTTTAAAACTCACTTTTAACTCCCCATCCATGACAACCACGGCGCCGTGAGTTGGCTGTAGATCATAACAGGTAAGCGATTGCATGTAATGACGATACGGATCAGTGTAGCGATCTATAAAAGTCAAAAGGAATCACTGATAACACTAACAGCTACAGGACTACAGTAAAATTCGCTCAATAATCTATCATTCACCGACAGACGTACAAATAGTGACTGTCACGATATGCAATTTGTTGCAGCAGTTGCAGCAGCAGAAGCATGCTCGCGCAGCGTTAAAAGTGCAATCTCGCTGAAAACCCAAAGTCTGAGAACAGCCTGGCGCAAAAAAATTCCTATCAAAATTTGGAAGCACGCTAATCCAAAAATTTTCGACAATTGCGGAATCAGCAATCAATAACTATGGAATGTGAACATTTTGAATTCATGGAATTTCTTACTAACCAAATGCGGCTACGATCTCGAACTTAATATCGACTTCCATCGACGGCCGCAATATCGCGTATTCCTGAAATAATCCTTGTGATAAGATTCTATTTCTTCTCCTTATCTCAAAACTCTTTTATAATGTAATTTAGGTGCTAAATGAGTTGGGGGACGCCATGCAGCGGCATGGTGTCTCAAGGGCGATGGCACTAAGTCCGAGCCTAGGAAGGAGGCTCAAAAAACGAGAAGTTGGATTATGAAATCGAGCGAAGTCACAAATCGAAATTTTCACAGCTTACCCCCTCCACCCTAGTCTAACCATAAGGTTTAGGGTCGTTGCGCTCAAGAGACGCAGCGCCGCCCGTGTTCCCACTAACTTACTTTGCACGTGATTCTATTCTCTTCTTTTTCGAACAAAAAACAGGTGAAATTTTTTCCAATACTCACTGCACTGTGAAAGACCTTCTCGGGCACGCTCATTCTTCGATGGTACAGTGGTCTAGGCGAAAGCTCATCATCTAGATCATCTGGTGCATCGTAGAAACTCGAGTCAGAACTGCTGGTCTTTCTGGAGGCATCAGAGCCCGTCGGTATCGGTACCGCAACACGATTTGACTGGAAGGTGAGTTTTAAGAGCCAGCCAAAAACTGCTGAACAGTTTTCTGTTCAATCTGGTCCCACTTTGCCAATCATTGTGAAACGCCGACTTTTCACATATTCTTTGAAACCGATCGAATTTCGACGCGACGATTCTCCACTAGCGTGCGGCGAATCGTAGCCACTTTCACTGTTACAGTAGACATTTAGCGGTTTGGTCGTTTCCAACATTCCCTTTCACCCCTCGTTATGGCCTGCAACATAGAAAAAAGCGATGAGGATCGAATGTGAATGAATTCATGACGCAAATTCTGGAATGGCGAAAAAACGGCTGATATATAAGACTTGCGCAAAAACACATTGATGGCTGGCAAACGCGATGCGAATCTCGCGAACGCGAATGAGAACACAGTGCAAAAAGAGCGAATGGCTAGTTAATTTGTGAAGTCGTGTGTCGCCTGTTGTGCCAGAGATCCGTGCCGATGACGCGCTCGGTCGCTGAGAACAAAACGAAGTGAAAGAGATTCGTTAATGATCCGAAAGTGCATCGAAAGCCGGCCGCCGAGTTCGACAACAAGCCGACGGGCTGACTCCTCTCTCGTAATGGCTGCTCATGCAATCGGTACGGCGTTGAGAACTATCGACTAGTGAATAAATGCTATCGAGATAGATCGAAGAGGGCGTGATCAGAATGCGATTACTGCGGAAACGGAAAGTACACAACACCACTCTTCAAATAGGATCTGGCACTAGACCGAACCGGAGATGGCATCAGTGAGACTGATCGTCGTGAGAAAGACAGAATTGTGAGGCTCAGCTGAGCACAGGCTCGCGATCACAGCTGCTGCCATGGCATGGTTGCCACGCTAGTTCGCCGCCGTGTTTTGGCAGCGTATTTGGCGCTGACGGCGATCTAGGCCAACATGGGCGGGCCGAGGCGCGTGAGAAAGCGTATCGCAGCGGCACGTGAGAAATATGCAGAAAGCAAACACGGCCATAAACAAGTTACCAAATGCCATTTATCGCGCCGTGATATAGCGTTTGTTCCCAAGACCAGGGGGCGTCACGTAGCGTTAGGTTGAAATGTGCAACATTCTGGGACGAACGATTTTTCTCACTGAAATATGAAACGCTAGTATGTATACACACAGGCAGTGCCCTGCATTTTCCGCACGGTCACGTGTCTCGAAGCGAAAACAATTGAGGTATGTAAGAATAGGCTGGCGCGCACATCGGCAGTGTACCGACGGTTTGTTGCGATCGCTATTGTTTACTGGTCGAGGCAGGTTATTAGGAAACAGGGCACAAACTCGAATTAGCTGTGTCTTAGCATCGAAAAGTTTGCCCTGGTACCCAATTTTTTCTTCTTTTAGGAAGTTCATCGATAAGTTTGAAAAAAGTGCTGGACTTGAGCCAGCAACTGTTTATGTCGAGCTAGAAAACCTGACAAGCAAAAAGCACGTGAATCGCCCGAAGCGTCAGTTCTAAGGTCAGGCCACTCAAAATTGAGGCACCACTCATTTGTTCTGAGCAAGCCCTAAGCCCAAGCTTAAAGGCAGCGATTACGGTAGATTCAAGAAGGTTTGGAAAAGACGGGTGGTGCTCAATGGTACGCCAGTTGTGAAAAAAGCGGAGAAATCCGTCAAGAGAAGGCAAAACGGGACACCTTTTTTGAGCGCTGGTTTTCACCCATGAACAGGTGAGAGCTCAGAAAGCGGACGTATGAATGAGTTCACCGTAGTGCGTTTGGTGGCATCATGCCAAATCGCGCTCCAATCGAGTTGCTACAGTTGCGCCGCTGCTGGCAACGCGTCTCGTCCAAATCACCAACTAAACTAGTGGGCGGATCGTTTTTAGGGGAGGATGGCTTTCGAAGTCCTGCTCAGCAACGCACCATTCGCTGTAAAAACGCCACACCTTTCCTTATCAACCAAGTAACTGATTCGTGTGTTACATATGCTTCCCCGATGAGCTCCCTCTTTATCGTAATCCCTGCCTTTAACCTAAGGCTTCAATGATCGCGCAGCTATGGGGACCTGACTCCAGGAGGAGAACTGAACGTCTCCCCAGTTGATGAAAGCCTGACAAAGCTGAAATTTCTCTTCAAATTGGGATGAAAGGGCAGCATTCAAAGGCAGATATTTCTGCAAATGTATTCCGCATAATGCCACTATGTAAATGCTCAAAAGACACAAAGAATGTTGTTTTTAGTGCAACCCTTTTATGAAAGGCAAGAGACTTAATTGGGAATAGATAGGCAGGGATACATTGAGAGCTAAATGAAACTTGATTCAATCGAATCGTTACAGATGCAGGAATCGCTGCAGTTGCAGATGAGAGAAACGATAAGGTAGGGAGAGTGCCGAAGCAAGTGTAAGGTGGCGGGAAGTGTACATATAAGTTTTCCCCGTCAGGTCAGGTATCCTCAGACTAGAACACCTTTAATTTGCTCATAATTAACCTAAGCTCAAACATCTCGTAGCACTGACCTAAACTAGGAGGTGAACTGAACATCTCCCAAAGAAAATAGCAAGAGGTTCACCAGCCAAAATTTTCGCATTTTTGTTGATTGAGCTCGGCATGTCCAGGGTGATTCATGTGTCGAGAAAATTCTTTGGAACCCCGCTTCCGCACTATCAGCCCCTCCGAAACTGGTCTTACGAAGGGAGGGTGGGGGTGACATGTCCCTGGGGAGGGGCAGTAATGGGTGCATGGCTGCTGAAACAGTGAATTACGTGACGACGTACTTTCCGTAAACCAACAGTCACTAGATACGGTCCCTCAAAAATTCCAATCCCAACCTACTATTGAAGAACCCTTTACCGTGACTCATCTCCTCAACAACATTGTGGTTCGAGCTCGGCAACTTGACAATTTTTCCCAAATTTAGTTTAACCGCTTCAGCTCGTAGATTATTCCACCGAACTTTTTTGTTCTCCCCCTATTAGATGTTTGTATGATAGTAACGCGGTGCCTGCTCAGGAGTTGTGGGCGCTGCCGACCAGCTTCCCTATTGCACTGTACAGTGGACGACCAGGCAACTACAGAAAAGGCCAAAAAAGCAAGAACACTTTACTCATGACCATATCAGCAGGCTTTAACGCGCACAGGTTGCAGTGGTCGATAGAAGTCTTTCGGCAAAATATTGCTGAAGTGTCCCTCCATACGCGGAGGGAAGCTCTCTTCACTGCCCTCACCGTCTTCACAACAACACATTATCTACCATCGAAGTCGAGCACGAAGACATCTTCTGTAGCTGCTCCAGCCTGAGGCAGCTGCATGATTTTTCTGATCGGCTTACTGATGGATATATCTCAGAAATAGTAGTTATGTACCCCCAATTCTCTTCCAACCAGACTTCAAGACAACGTCGGAGTGGTCCACGATCTGTCGAGCACCTCCATGAGTGGGAACACCATGTTTCTTTGATTTTTCTTATTCAAAAGCATTCGGTTTGAATTCAGCAACAAGTCGAAGTGAAGCGTCTCTTTTTTGGTCACCACTTTATGGCAGCCATCAACAAGCTCGTTCAGCCAGTCCAAAAATCAAGATGGAGAAGTAAGAAACGAAATGACCCTTCAGCTACACTGCCGTAAGTGATTCTTTTTTCATTTGCCTTTGCTTTGCTTTATTTAGTCGCTTACCTGAACACGGTTCTGCGGTGCATAAGTTATGCTAACATTTTTTTTGAGTTTCATCAAGCCGTGCTCATACTCCAATGTTTGATAGACTGTGAGATAAAAGTTATCGGACTCACTAACCATAAGATTAAAGTACGATTAGAAGGTAGTGATTCGGAGAGTAGGTGATTAGACGGTGAGATTAGTCGTTTCCGTTGAAAACAGTCAATGGTAAAGGATCTTTTTCGAGTATTCCCTATCTCCTAATGTTCCGAACCCATAATATACCAATAGACTCCAACATTTGGTGCGCATTATCAACGAAACGCACTGAGCAACGTTTCGCGTCCATGAGTCAAGCAAGAACAACGCGCTCCACAGCGCAGCCGCGACGCGACCGCCGAACGAACGCGAATGTTCACGTTGGCGTTTAAGTTCTTCTGATGTAAAGCACATATGAGGTAGGCGAAACTCGTCCACAACGGGTGAGGCATGCAGGCAATCGAATACACACCCATCAGAATCGTATATAAGTACAATAATCCAGTAGCAAGTAGAATATGCAATTATAACAGAGTGTTGAAAGATCTTACCAACGAAGAATTAGAAGACATAATCAATCGAAACTGTGCTTGTATAGAGGACACAGTACAAGAATATGTAAATGATAAGCATGGACACATCGTAACAGGAGATCTGAACATAATAAAAGACGAGAAGCTTAAAAGAATCATGAGTAAAGGAACCAAATATAGATTGGACAATGGCATAACCAGACCAGAAGTCAAGCAAGTATATGAAGACGTAGTAAACAAAGCTATTTCTTATTTCAAAAGCAATTATAAGGCTAACATGCAACAAGTAGGTCTTCTTCAACAATATCTACACACATATTACCATGATAAAATAAAACCACTATTAAAAATTGAAAACATTCGAAAAAACGGGAACACCATACGTACGAGTTCATAAAACGCTAAAGCAAAAACCGTACGTCTTTGTCCCCTTGATAAAGCTAGCAATAATTATGGAATAATTTGGCAAAAATACTACTTTGCTCACTATATCAGAAAGAAATCGCATTCACATATGATATTAACAACCACATCTATATAATGAAACACTGACAATAACCCTGAACCAGTACAATGCGATAACAAGTTATTCGTCTGAATACTGAAACACAAGTCCTCTGTGTAGAAATAATTTAATACATTTGCAGAATGCGATCTGCCTGTTATATATGCGTCTACCTAAACTACATAAAAATCCTATAAAGTTTAGATTATATTACTGGTGGCCGCATAAAAGTGTACAGTAAGCATACCACTCTAGCACAAGAAATCACATATTAATTTTTCCAGCGCACATAAAATATCACTTCGTTAATTATGTCAATGTAATACAAAAACAGAACCGAACAGATTAAAACATATGTTCTAATAACAATTAAATATAAGTCAGATCTTAACCAATATCACATATGAACATTTACAATCTACATCCGCAGATTTCGCAGACATGGCTTCACTAATTTAGAAACATAACATCATCATTAGAAACATACAGCATATCTTAAGCATTTGCTTCAAGAATGCTGATAAGTCGCTATTAGCCACTAATGGCTATCACCTCTTCTATACAGATGGTGAATCAACAACTAAAAGCTATAGATATTACAACCCTGCTGATTTAATATATTTCACAATTATTTGCTCAGAACATTAATTGAAATATATTTAAACAAAACAAAGGAGTACCAAAAGGAGGTAATTTCAGTCCACTATTAGCTGATCTTACCCTCTCCGTTATGGAATACAATTATGCAATAAGATGTAAGTTTAATAAAAAAATAAGTTATTCATCCATTCAGATATATGAATGATTTGCTAGTAATACTAACCAAACCGAGGATAATATTGACAACCATCTAGCAGAAAGTGTACATGAATACACTTGATTTGAAAAAAACACATTTAAGTGACCACTCTAGAATTATCTGGATCTAACAATTAGTAAATAAATGACAGAGTTGTAACTAGATTGTATAACAAAACAGATGATTTTCAGTTCAAGGTCATCAGATTCCCACACAATGACACAAATATCTCCATAAACAATAAAGGTTCCGTCATATACACTGAAACACTTAGAATAGCTAACACTTGTTCCGTTTTTGACAACTTTACTGAAAAACTAACAGAATTCAAAAGAATGTTACTAGGAAATGTTACCATGAGAAACTTTATTATAACTAATATAGTTAAGTGGCATTATAAAAAATTAAGTTTATATGTTACAAATTTTCTATTGCTAATAATTGTAAAAATATTAGTAAGTTTAGTGAAGGAATACTTCGTCACTAAGTGGCTATCTAATTTGTTAGTGGAACAATTACAAACACCCACCTTTTACACTTATATTTTTACATTTTTAATCAAATTTATTTTTTCATTCATTTAGTCAATATACAATTCATTTCATTGCATGCTCCTCTGCATGAAAGTACGTTACATCAAGGTTTATTCGTCTTTCCCCTGTGTCTTTATTTCGCCAATCCCAACTCACTGATGAGCTCCGGGGATGGACGAAATAATAAGGCTCGTCTGAGGAAGGAGCGAAACGAACCGTATCTATTATTTGTTTATAATGGTTCTTTCTTAATGTATCAAAATGGCAGGTAGCTATGGCGAAAATTTCCAATTTGATTCCAAAACAGCCTAGAAACTGGAAAATGGGATGAATATTTACAAAGGGTCATCGTGTGAAATTGCGATCCACACGCAGCGGGTCGAGCGTTCCTTGAATTTGTGGTGCTTAATAAAAAATTCATCGCTCCGCAACGTGAAAGCCTATGAGGCAGAAAAAATTAATGAAGAAGCGCAATCTTTGAGGTGTTCTCAGCAGAGTTCGAATGAGCGCAGGCCAGTGTCCCGAGGGCGGAATTTGTGATGCAAAAGCAGCCTAGTGGAAACCGAGGTAGAGGTGCTCAGTGCTGCAGAGATGAAGAAAAACTGAGGAAAACAACCTAAAGCCGATAAATGAGATACCCGCTTACTCTATGACTTGCACGTAGGCCAATGTCATCGGTACTGACCTCACCAACGCTAACGCTATCTTTGCTAGGCGGCTAGGGCCATACGACGAGGGGGTGGGCGGGCAGCGGCGACAGCGGCGCGGGGACGGCCATACTCGATCGTCGGGGAGTATCCTTCCTGCAAGTGGCGCGTCAGTCCGTTTATCATTCCACTAGGAAGGCTTTTCTTTCTTCCAGCTCCTGATCTTATGATGGAATCCTACTCCAAAGTGGGAGGTATTTTCGACAAATTCTGATAAGCCGGTTTCGAGTTTGCCCGGAGACCAGGAAAAAGTGAATGCAGGTCGGCTAAGGAAAGATGGTTATTAGCTACTGGTGGGTAGGACGTGCACCGAAGTGGAGGGTTTGTTCCGAAACATTACAATTCGGCTCCGAAAGTGCCCGGAAACCGGGATAAAAACGAATAGACTAGTGAAGGATCAAGATTCAAGGATCGTGTATGTACCAGAGTGAGCGGAGCCAGAGGCAAAATTTCATTGGCTCTGTTCATTATCGCTGGATCAATGTGGGTCGAGCCGGCTGCCTACAAGGAATCACCTAGGATCGGAATAATCTTCCACCCGAATGAAGGTCGAGGAAAGACATAAATTCAACAAACAGAAGTCCAACCTAAGTGATGATGATCGTACTTTTAGATGGTAGGAGAAGTGAAGTGTACGAAGCCCTGAGCGGAACATTGGCTTGAAAGTGTCAGCATGTTCAGTTCAATGGTTCATGATCAAGTGGGTCATTATTCCCAGATGGAATTCAAACGTGTAGGCTGGCGGCCGGAGGATAATGACGAGCACAAAACTGACTCCTATAGTAAAATCAACTTGACCAATCACAGCCAATGTTCAGCCGAAAAAAATCAAACAATTTCACTGAAATGATTGCGGCCAGCTTCAGGAAACAATTCGATGAAGGAAATGTTGAAGCAGCACCAAAAATTTGCCGAAACCTAACGACAACAAAAAACTTTTGAATTATTTTGGAGCAGTATGTGTACGACCACGCACACGATCCGACCAGTGTTAGCAAAACAGTGGAATGAAGGGAAGAGAAAGTGAAGAGGTTATCCTCGAAAAAATATATTTGTAATGAAATATTGCTGAGCGATTTTGAGATGTGTTTGACATTTTTGAATCATCTATAAGAAAAGATTTCAAAGAAAATCAAGAGCCTAGTTTCTGCACGCTTAACATCCAAGACTATTGCATAACTTCAAAAAGAACCATTAAGCACCATAAAGCACAAGAATGCAGTCTAAAAAAACAAGCCCATATAAATATCTGCGGTCCATTACGGCACAAAGGGAATTGGCCTGGTCTCTTCCCAGCAATTTCTCCACGACATATTTGAAAAATGACAGATAGAAGTTCAGATCAAAAGAGGACTAAATAAGAGACGGCTTTCAATAGTGAACGCCGCTCCAAGTTGAAGAAATGGCGAGAAATATTCTTCATGTGACTTGAGAAAGTGAAGCGTGTTGAGCATAGAACAGCACAAAATGGATTGATTATGATGGCAGGGAGGGGATTGATGGCTGAGAAGAAGGTAGATAAAAAGAGGGTTCAGAACCCAATGGATTGATTATGCTCGAAAGGCAGAATGTGCGCTGCACGCTCTAATCGAAAACATGTTAGATTGATATGAAATGTTTACTGGTAGTGAAAACCGCTATTTCCATTCCCTTTTTATAACACATGATGCTGTTCTCTCTTAACTGAGGTAGGTCATAATTACAGAACTATTCTACTGCAGCTTATCTCCTCTTCTACATTGCCTATTTATGTTTCCATGAAACTTTTAGTTAAAGGCAGCGATGATAAGGAGGAGGCACACTGTAGAAACATATGCACCACAGGAAGCATTCACTTGGCTGCCGGGGAAGTGAGAGGTGGCACTTTCACAGCAAAAGGTGCGCTGGTTGCTGAGCAGGACTTCGAAGCACTCCGCCCCCAAAAGCGATCCGTCCACTAGTGTAGTTGGTGATTTGGACGAGTTGCGTCGTTAACAGCGGCACAACCGGAGCAACTTGATTGGACCGTGGTTTGGCATGCTGCCACCAAACGCGTTGCCGTGAACTCGTTCATGCTTTAATTCCTTCTGTTATACTTTCTCGTTCGCCCCTTTAGCGGCTTGTCATAGACTAAACAACTTAGACGACACCCTTTCGGATTAAACCCTGCATTGTGGTAGTTGTGGAATGTTGTGAACTTATTAGAATACTCGCGAAAAATAGTTTAACACCTTGTCCACAGCGCGGCAAATATGGATCCCGCCATTTGCAGGCCACGTTGGGCATTGTGGCAACTATGCATGCCACACCAAGGGATTCACTTTATTCGTGCGTACCCGACGTTTCCTAGATTTTGTCTCATTCATATTATCAAAACTTCGCTGCTCACATAATTGTCAAATATGTGTTGGTTTGCCAGAGGTTTTTTAGGTCTTACGAAAATGTCTGCTCATCAATCCTCGCTTCCGTCTTATTCTCCTGAACATGTGATTAAAAAAATAGTACAAAGTAATAAATGCAAGCTTAATTGAATAGCAAGATAAAGGTTTTTTGTTGTCATAACCTGGATTTTTTCTACGACGGAAAGACAGTGCTGCGAGGAAAGGGGAAACGTGGGAGAGCACGTCCTACACGAGAGGGCGCGAACGCCACGTATGTTGATAAGAATGGCAGCGGTTGCAGCGGTGAAGCGAAGGCATTCGTTCCATTGCCGAATACTTTCACATTGCGAAAACACCACCACTAAAGCAAAGGGGTCTCGATACCTCAGACGAGAGGAAAATTTTCCGAAGATATGGACGCGGCCTGTGCCTTTGGTAATAATTCATTAATCTGTTTTTTGGCCGTCGTCACTTATAGTGTGTGATCTGCACTCGACGTTCTTCCGTTTTTCGAAATAAGGGTAAACTGCAATAGTGAGTGATTCATGACGCGAGTTTAGGCGGGGGTAAAAAAAATCGGTACGGTGTATCGACATGCATCTGTTACAAGAAAAACACCTGCTGCTTAGATTTCGCGGGGCCGCATTAGTAGTTGAGATAAGTTGGCAATAATGAAACTGGTGCTAGTAATCAATGAAATACTAATTATAGATGGTGCACTTTACGCTCCTCTCATCTTTCCGTGAATACGCAATCCACGACTGACGCGTCACTAACAAGACAAATACTAGTTTCCTTGTCGGATTTCAGTTTGCGGAAATTTCTGTCGTTTTTCTGTTTCTAAATGACAGGAAAGGACCTTCATTGGATTTGAATAGGCTTGTGCTGCAAGAAAATGTCCGGAAGAAGTATTTTTTCCACAACGGTTCTAAACGCATTGCAACAGCCATGATGTCATAAATATGTAAAATTGATATAGTTTTCAGAAATACACGTTTTTTGACAAAGGCTATGTGATAATTTCCGGCGCCGTCGCAATACACCGAGCTCTTCTAGGTCCAAGCCCAGGAGGGCGTTTTCAGGACTTACATCCAAGTCTCGTGTCAGCTGCAAATGTTATATCAGACTTAAATTTAGAAAAAAAAAACACATGAAGGTCAACAAATTTGTTGAATGTGTAAGAGCACTGATCAGAACCAATTCACGCTGGAAAGCAAACCCACTTCAAATTAACTTACCGATGGTGAGAAAAACCAAGAGAAAGGACCAGGAACCAGAAATAGAACCCCGTTGATTTGAGCATTGATGCGGCTATCATCGCTGCGCCTTCTGCAACACTGCGCTCCCTCACCTATCTAATCACTCGCCAAGTATGGACCTGCGGCGAGTGTTCGGATGATCGGAGGGCGTGCACTGGCCCACCGCGCCAAGACTGAGCCTTAATACATATGTCGCCGAGATCAACTCCTTCGGTGCCGATTGCGCTTCAGTTCGCACCCTCAGGAGGTCCGCGTGTCCCTCAACTAGGTGAATTACTCCTTCTTCGATCTTCCTTCTGAACGTGAATTCGTTCTCTAAGTAACAACGTAATCTAAATTAACCGTGCCGTTATAGAAATTCCCCGATTGCTCACTGCTAGTCCCTACATAACAAGACCCACTCCTTAGTTTCCCAGTTTTGAAATGAACCACACTTTTTTTCAACCACACTTTGCCTTTCCTCCTATATCCGCAAACTTGCTAATTATAGTTGCATTCTCCACGTCAGCCTATGTAGACTTAAGTAATCGTAACACTCAGTCTAATGAGCACCTTTGTTCTTGTTTTCACTTGTTCCAGGTGTTTATTTCTACGGTATTTGATTAAAATGTTATCATCACATTTTGAAGCATTTGACAGGAAAGGTTGGAATAGAATGTGATGGAGAGATGTCAAGCCTACACTCTGAATATTCAGGGCAGCTTTCATGGACACCTCAACATGGATGTGCAAAGTAAGTGCAAGCTATGGGAACCGCGCGCCCGTTGTCTTCAATTTTTTTAAAAATTTTTACCCGCTTATTTTGTTTTTTGTGCACTGTCCTTCTTGACGCGTGAAGCGGTTCACCGGCGTAGTGAAGCGGTCTCCTTGTTCTCAACTCATAATTGCACCGAGAAAGTGTTTCGGCACACGACCTCCAGAAGCAGCCCAAAAATTAAGGAGACCGTGGGATGCTGTGCCATTTGAAAATCTGAAGAGTGGGGGGCCCTTAGGGCCGAATGTGGAAAGCCATTCAGTGCCATTGACCAAGCGAATTTCAGAGATTTTACAGCCTTTTTCTCTGCGATCGAACTTGGTCAATTCACGGGTCAGGCCATGGTTCGGGTTGTAATCGTTGGAATACCTGCCTACTGGTGCTTCTTGTAAAGCTGGGATACGAAGCCTGCGAGCCGCTCAGAAATTCAGAATCTCTACGGGTTGATTCTGGAAGGATCTGAAGCACCTGCGAGCGTCCCCTCCAAAGTACTCAAGCCTCGCACCAAGCCGATGGGATAGATTCAAATATGATTGTTTCAATGTGCCTTGGTGAGTAGTGAACTGTTGCTCCCAGTAAAGATGCGAGATGAGCAGTTAGCGTTAGATTTTAAGTTTTTAGTTGCTATGACCCTTAAGTGCTTGTCGGGAGAGATCCAAAAGAAGCTCAGCATCAAATCCCATCTCCTCTTGTTGTTGAATTGCACATATCGAAATAGCAAAATTGGAGTGATGGAGTTTGGAGAAGCAGGAGATGGAATGTAGTTGACTTTAAAGGACGAATGCAAAATTGGAATGATGGTCGAAGAAGGAGTAGTTCACCCAGTTGAGGGACCCGCGGACCTCAACTGGGTGAATTGGCGAAGTTCCCACTTGTAAAACGGTATGCACATCCTTGAAGGACAAATTCACGATAAGAACGAAGATCGAAGAAAGGGGAAGTGACTAGTTGAGGGACCCACGGACCTCCTGAGGGTGCGAACTGACGCGCAATTCACATGGAAAAATTTGACCTCTGCGACCTATCATGCCTCAAGGCTGGCGGGTTCGGCGATCTCCGCCCACCGACCATCTAATCACTCGCCGCAAGTCTATACGTGGAGAGAGATTAGACAGATGAGAGAGCGTGCTGCTGGGGAGGGCACAGCGATGATAGTCGCATCAATGCTCAAATCAGCGGGCAAGGAAGGGGTCCCGTTTCTCAGGCACTGGACCGTTTCTCATGGGTTTTCCTTCCTTAGTGAACCACTCACCATCGCCAAGTTTTTGAAATGGGTTGCTTTTCCAGCGTGAACTCGTCCTTTAATCGAAACAGAAAACCGAAATATCACCAAAAGATTTGCGGTGAAACTTCAAGATCGCCTCAGTCGACATCATTTGCCACAGCTGTTGTTTAACCAACAAGAAATGCGCAGTTTATTATAATAAATGAAAGAAAAAAAGCAATAGAAATCAAACACAGTCTTCAAGTTCACTGGAATATGAAAATGCAATAAATACCATGAACATGGGCAAGAGCACTAAAAGAAGGCCGATTCGCGAAGGATTTAGTGTCTACCTAATGAATATCCACAAATTCGTCACTGAAGCTAGGTAAAAGCACGTGTTTCATTTATTACAACATTCACCGACTCTCAACATCGTTCGAGTTATCTCAGCAAAAATGTCGGTGATCGGTATGGTTTGACCTGCGAATAGTAATTAATAAGGAAATCTCTAGTCTGCTTCTCGTTGAATGAGCCGTTCGCAGTGCAATTTGAGCATAGGAATGAAGCCGGAAATTGCACTTTCGGAAATTGCGGATCTTCTGTGTCGCGTCCTTGAAGACGAGCATTTACGATGTTGTGAGCTCGCCATAGGTACAGGAATACGTCTTCCGGTTTGTGAACCTGAAGCAGCGATTTTTGGTCGAGGATTAGTCGTAGGGGACCATTGCAAGTGATATTGTATTGTACTGTACCTAGCAAAGACGGAGTTTGTTATATTTTCTGTGGAGCAAAACAGGTGCGGATACAAAGAAGCTTCGCAATACATGTGATATGCTGGAGACCAAGGTCTCGTTGCTGCCTAAGGGCGGTAATATTATCCAAATCTTTTCTGAGGAGAAAGCAGTGGCTTCAAGGTCACCACCACCTCTAAGGGGTAGGACTCAAGCCTTTGACGTCTTTGGAGAGGCTAAAAAGTAAGTTATTTCACATGAAATCTCCAGGTTCTGCGAAAGAAATCTATTGAAGATCAATGCGAATGGATTCAGATCCATGGTATTTCTTTGAGTCTTTTCAGAGAACAATTGTATATGGAAGGCATACTGACGCTGAAGGCAAAAACTTCGAGGCAATTTTTCATACCGTGACTATTTGAAGGGTTATGAAATCTGTACCCGGAACATAAGCAAAGTAATAACAGAATAGACCTTATGAGTTCCGTTATGATCGGCTGATTATCTCACCATGTCCAGCGAAAACCTCGGAGCAAGTCAATCAACTTCATTACGAGAGCGATTTGAAGGGTTACGAAGTCAGCACTGTTAGGGAAGTTTGGGGTTCATCCTAAGATCGGAGAGACGAATTCTGAAGTCCCAGCCGGAAGAGAACTTGACAGAATCACTTGGGAAGTCATAGTGGGTATAAGGGGCGAGCTACAAAGTCACATCACCAATTATTATACTATTTCTCGTCAGGAACTGGATTCGAATTGAAAGAAAGCAATTTTTCCAAAGCGGCCCATGTAGGGGCTCCTCTGAACAAGGGAAACATTTTATTTTTGCTGAGCGGCTCTAAAAATGATAAATAGGTATAAGAATAGAAATGATGAAAAATAGGTGTGAGCCCCACAAACTTTGAACGTGGCCATTACTTCATTCCATTACTATTCGTTTAAGTGGGTTCGAAGACCTAATAGTTTTAGTACAGCCAGACGTTTCGCTGAAAGATCTCTCGCGAGCTATAAGCATCAGCTGTTGGACTAATGTGGCAAATATTTGGGTGAAGAAGGAGGGGTAAGATTGCGCAGCTAAATGTAGAGAGCGCCTTCTATACATATGTAGGATGCGCAAAAATTAAGAAAGCAAAGTGAAAAAAGTAACATAGCAGAACTGTAAACTCGTCAAGTGGCCCAGAAGCCAAATAGCCTTTACCTGAGCTTCCATAGGGAATGAAGTTGTGGTCATTTTGAGGAAGTGCTCACGGCAATGCAGGCATCCGAAGAATGAGCCCACCCATGCACGTATTGCTTGTAGTGGCTCGAGCGGCTTGAAGTCGGCTACTAAAAATTGCCAAAATTAGACTCTCTTTTTCTTCAAGCTCTAACTTCCTTTTCTGCCCCCTCTTCAGTGGAACTGCTATTTATACTGCTATTCAAAAAAGGGCAGTTTTTCCCTGATGTCGAAAGATAAGGAACCGTTTAGATCTCGTGGTCTTGTAATTATGCTAAGCTCACGGTGTTCTTCCGCTTGCTTGTAAGCAGAAACTGTGAGGGCATGTAACGCAACCCATAGACCGCATGTGTAGCCACGAAACTGGCCGCTTGACCCACGACAGTGATCCCAGTCTGAGTTGACCGCAAACGGATTACCAGCGGCTTCCTGGAACAGATCGCTTTCAAAATATATCGACCAAAACTAGAGCTCAGTATCAGAACGACAAGCTCCGAGCTTACCTCTGCAGCGATGAACTCCTTTTGCCAGTCGTCGGTCGGAATGGCGCTATCCAACCCTCGATTTTCAATGAAATCTCTCAGACGAGCAAACACCTTGACAGCGCGTGTCGACCGATCCAATAATGTCTGGAAATTCGAGGCTAAAAAATCGGGAGTTCAGGCGATTTTCAGGTACAAATAAAGGAGGCTCAGAAATGTAGCTTTAGAGACTAATCATAATATAGCAAAATATTCGTAATATCTTTCCATTGATCTAAACTGCAGGGAACCCCGAATCTATGCACACTCCATTGCTCTTAAAGTACGAATTCACGATGAAAAAGCAACCCATTTCAACTTATCCTAGGGATGGTGAGTGGTACACGAAAGAAGGAAGAACTATGAGAAACGGCCCAGAACCCGAGAAATGGGACCCCTTCCTTGCCCGTTAATTTGAGCATTGATGCGACTCTCATCGCTGTGTCCTCTTCAACACTACGCTCTCTCAGCTATCTAATCACTCACGTATACACCTGCGGCGAGTGATCAGATGATTGGTGGGCGGAGATCGCCGGACCCGCCAGCCTTGAGGCATGAGGTCGCCGAGGTCAAATTTTTCCATGGGAATTGCGCGTCAGTTCGCACCCTCAGGAGGTCCATGGGTCCCTCAACTAGGTCAGTTCCCTTTCTTCGACCTTCATTCTGATCGTGTACTCCTCCTTTAATACATAAGTAATAAGCCAAGTACGAGGCCTGTGGAATGCACTCACCATCGGAACTACCAAGTCTACGCTATTTCATTCGTGGCAATTCTTCAGCAAGCCTGCGGGTTCCCATTTCTCAGATTCTGGACTGTCTCTCATGGCTTTTTCTTCACCCCGGCACCTTGGACCACTTCTACCTTGATTCTGAAGTTCTGCCCTAAAGACGTGAGCTCCGCATTCGAATTGGTACAAAATTTTTGAGCCACCCTACATTTATTGTAGAAGGAATCTTTAGAGAGCAAGTGAAGTTACTGGCTTTGCAACATTGCACTACGTTAGCCTTCGAGCCGTGGGGCGATGGAATCACATAGAACCTTCCTAATGAATGATGTAACTGTATCTGACAGTTCTGTACATAAGCCGCCACCTCTGCAGTTTCAGTGTCATTGTAGTAATGTTAAAAGGAATCTTGCGCGGAAAACTCTTGCACTCTTTCCTGACATGAATATGTCAGTTGTGATCACTGGAAATAGCGCACAAAGTTTCACGCATGAAGATTCGGCTTCTGAAGAGAAACATACGTACAAAAACTACGCGTTATGGACCATCGAAGGACCAGGAGGCAGAGCCAGGCGAAGCATGGAAAGAAGACGGCGTTTGGCCGGCTACGTACAAGGCGACGCAATGAGAGAATCGGGTTAAAGCGCGCGATTTCGGAGAGTGGAGACAAATCGATCGATGGAGTAGGATGGAGTAGAAGTGTAAGATGTGAATGCAACGAAGCAGAAGGCCAGAAAGAGCTTCTAGTGAATGCACTCCAAGAACCAAGTTTGAGCATCCCCGTCGCCAGCATTCGTGAAAGACGTCCGTGGGCAATTCGAACGCGTAGCAGCCTTTTCGAGTTTTCGAATTTCTAATCGAAACGAAAGCAATACTTCAGTTCTTCTCAATATTATCGTGGATAATGAGTCTCAAGCCAGTGATTCATGCCTGAAATAGAATCATGATTTTTCCGCGCAAGATTCCTTTAAAGGCACTGGACGGTCCGGTGAGCTGCGCCTGTGCAGTGGATCTTTAACGATTTCCATAGTAGGATCGCGAAATAAACAGTAAAAGAACCAATTGCCCTTCGTTCATGTTAAAGTCTGGCCTGATCAACTCACATTATTGCCATAGGTGGTTGTGACAGGGAAGTGGTCGGCAAGTAGACTAACGAATCCATGAAGAGCAGTTAGATTGGAGCCAACCAACGATCCACCGCTTCGAGAACTTTCACGGAACAAGGCGTAGCGCATCGCCTTCAACATGTCTACCTCAGAGACATAGTACAGTGTACGACATCTGAAATCGCTCAGATATGTATGTGCCTCGGAACGTGTGGACTTATAAAGCGATGTCAGTTCCTACGACTTTTATACCACACTCTCACCTTTTGTATTCATTACCTCTTTCCCTGAATATTCTGCGGAGGCATACTTTGACAGTTAAAGCAAGTCATTCACTTCTATGCTGGAAATGGAGCCAGCGATAGCCGATCGGTGAGAGTGTAGGCAGGGGTCGAACCCCCTGCTCTCAGAAGGTGAAGTCTCATGCCTACACCTCTGAGAGCAGGAGTTCGACCCCTGCCGAGACTTAATCTAGCTCTATGAAAAATTTCAGAAATGCCTCTAGCACAAGGATCAGGCCAAGTAGGTTGATGAAAATCCCAGTAAGCCAAATCGCAGAAATCAGTGGTAAACAACGACGTCAGCCGGATGTAACGCGCAGAACCCTCGCCCTAGGTCTTCACTTAGTGTGCAAAGATTAGCGACGACTTAGCACCTCGACTGAAGAAACTACTGAAGTTTGCTCTTGTAAAACGGTATGCACATCCTAAAAGGCAAGGTCAGAGCCACCTAAGCAGCCCTTACCATGGCTAGCAGTGCAGGGCACACGAGTGCAATGTTACCGCCACCTTTCTACATCGAAACCCGTCACCAGAACCGCAGGCGCCATGAACTTTTAGTAGACTACACCCAGGGTGAATATTGCTTGAGGAATCCTCAACGGCACGTCGAGCATTTTTGCCTGATTCTTTACGTTCTCGCGCGCGGATATTCACTCTCGCCACCCGCGACCGTCTGTGCTCTCCGCGCGTATGTATATTCACTATCGGCTCTACTCTCGCAAAGCAGAGAGCGATGGTCGAGGAATTCCTCGACCGTTATTCACATTGACTCTACCAAACAGAACATGGTCCGCCCACCGATCGATGTCTTGTCTGCGTCGCTGCGTGATCTGCTATGCTCTCTCTACTCGGAATTCTCTACCACCCTCTGCGCTCACATTATCTCTCATCTCCCTCCCTGTCTTTTGAACTTCTATACAACATTGTGCGAAATGCTCGTATTTCTTGTGCATGCCAGGATTTTCTTTCCTTTTTTTCCATTGACGGTCCGCCTCTCACCACTACTTTCACATTTGAGTGGAATTAACCCATCAATGTAATCCTGATTTTTGCCTCAAAGTGCGTGCTTCAAGTATCATGCCTAGATGTAGCCGTTTGATCCTTCGTGAAGAGGTCATTGCTCACGAAAAAGCAACAGCTTTTATAACAAAATATAGAAGGGTACTTGTTGCGGATGAGTTTTTTCTTTGAAAAGACTGGTGATATGATCAATGTATTTGGAAAAAAGTAGGACAAGAGAAGTATGAAATAAAGGATAATGAGCATAATCTTACTTTTCCGGATCGGCATCACATGGATTCGTTCTATTTTTGCGACTATGAAACTGCACTGTTGGGACGGCTGCTTCGGGCCTACCTGACAGGAACCCTTCTAGCTCCGCTAGAAGGAGCCGACGAAGTCTGAAATGGTAGATTTTGAACACTGTATCGTTATTTCATCGCGTACTACCGAACCCTTTATCTCGTATAAGAATACTCAAATAATTACTCTGCCGGCCTGTATAATAACGTTATTTAATACTAAAAATTGTTGAGAGGCAAAGTGTATTTGCTAAGAGCACTCGCTTCATGCCACGTGGGTCAGAATTTGCGATGCTCATAAGGGGCTGAATGCAGCAAGTTTGCGCAATCGGAGACTCAATTTATTTTAGCACTTACCTCGAGGAAATGTCTCCCAAATTCTCTCGAAGTAGTCTCTGAAACAAGAGGAGCCGCACAGGTCCTAATAGAAGCTACTGAGCTACGGATACTCAGAACTCAACTTGATGGACCAAATCCCCTCACCCCCACTTTTATTGAACCATACCCTCCAGGGTCCGCAAACGGAAGGAGCGAATTGTCCTTACTTTAGATGATGTGTGCATTTACATCAACGAAGGTCGTTTTTCAATGCCAAAAACCCTACGGGTAAATTATATAAAACTTTCGGAAACGGGTAAGCTCGAGTGAAAATCTGTTTAACCATGATCGACTTTCATTTAATCTTGGCATTGAAGATTCAGTCTTATAGTTTATTGAAGCCTCTCAAGATTGTAGTACTCAACAACGCTGACTTTCCGCTTTCTTCGCCTTCTTCAGAGCTTGAAAAAGTCGAGAACATTGCTGCTCAGTGTACTCACATTCTAGTGGTGGTCTCTCTCACTCCTTGGCTTAAGACATCAGGGTGAGCTGGTAGCACTCTACGCATTGACGGATACCGGCTGAGGGTTTTCTAGTCTACTGGGTTGTCTTCATGATGGTTGGAAGCTTCGAAGGATCGATCTCAATGTTCTCGACTTTTTCAGGCTCTGAAGAAGGCGAAGAAAGCCGAAACGTCAGCCTTGTTAAGTACTACAATCTTGGAGAGGCTTCAATAAACTATAAGACTAAATCTGTTCAACCAATATTGTTTCTAAATGAGCATCTCTCTCAGTGATTGAATTTGTAATTGAATGAGGATCTCAAATAGTGCGGGAGGGGTGAACTGCATGCCGAAAAATTCTCACCGCCCAGTTCCCACTGATCGTGGGAACAAAACGTATAGAGAAACTGCCGCTTCACATAACGTGGAAAAAATGGGTATAATTGACTTTTTCAGCATGATTTCACTTTTTGAAAGGAACAATAATTAAGATCATCTTACTCCACGACAAGGATGGGCTTCTTATCGGCGCGCTTGAAAATTGCCAGCGAAGGAAAATCGGTGAGACGAAGAGCATCAGCTAGAGGGTGATTTTTCAAACATCGTCGAACCAGAAGACGATCTCGCTTTTTGTGCAGATCCAGTAGCAACTGAAAGTCAGCTTAAAACTCAGAAGCTGTTTCAAACCTAGAAAAGATTTCTTACAATGAGCTTGTTACAAAAGCTCTGATCATCGGTTAAAATGAGATATGCAAAATTGAAAAATAGTATGTCAAAATACCAAAATAAGTTAAACTACACAGAAATCAATGAATTGGACATTTTTAAACTCTTCCGGAAGTACGGAGCAAAGTTCTAAGTCGTGCTATTCGACGATTGTTACCCTCCCATTCAAAAAAAAACGAGAAGAAGGTCGGATGCAGGCCATACACCATAAGCAACGCCTGCCTCTAAGTCAGGGTGAAAATCGTATCGAGTACGTGGTCGCAGAAGTACGACCCCCCCCCTAAAATCGAGATCCTGGCACGACCCCCAAAGCAGAGCAAATTAATTCAATTAATTAATCAAAAACAAATCCTGCAAAATAAATCAAATTGACGCCTCATCTTGTCATTTATGCACTGTCTTTCATCGCTGCACTTTT